>VWYH01003685.1:2604938-3110729 GCA_013399365.1 Pampusana beccarii | reverse complement strand
TTTCTTTTCTTTTTTTTTCTTTTCTTTTCTTTTCTTTTCTTTTCTTTTCTTTTCTTTTCTTTTCTTTTCTTTTCTTTTCTTGTCTTTTCTTTTCTTTTCTTTTCTTTTCTTTTCTGTCCGTCGACCCCCTCCTTTAGTCTCGGGTTCGTTTGATCCAAAGGAAAGTATCGGATCTCTGCTGGGAGGAGAAACTGAGACTAATCAATTCCCTTCTGTTTGAAGGTGGGTAGAGACTGCTAAGGGGAGCACAGAAGAGCCTGGGCGGGCAGCCCCGAGCCCTCCGGGCGCGGCGAAGGCCGCCGGCTCTGCCAGGCTGTGCCCGCCGCTCCCGGCCCTGCGCCCTCCGCCGGGAGAGGGGCACGGCGGGCGGAGGGAGCCCCTGTCCGGCCCTGCCCCGGCGGCGGGAGAGCGTCAGCGCCGCGGCTCTCCAGGAAATTAAAAGGTGTCCTCGCTTTGTCGTTTTCAGAAGGGTGCAGTCAGACCTTCACTAGCTGCAAGCCCTTCGTTCCTGGGTGGGTTTTATTCTTTTTATACCATCATTACTGTTTCCTAGGAGGTCCTCGGGCGTTTTAGTTTATAAGCTATGGCTCGTTCTACTTCCCCCGTGCCTCCGGTTGTCGCGGCACGCTGGCAAGTCGGGGAGCGGCTGGCGATCCCTCCGCAAGCCCCCCAGCCTGGAGGCACAACGCAGGTCAGCGAAACGCAGCCGCTGCCAAGAAAAAGATTGAGGCTAGAGCCGGGGGCAGGCTGGGGGGGCTCTCGGACTCCTGCAAACACCTGCCTGTCTTCTGGACATTTCATTCGCAAACCGTTTTGATGAGCTGTAAATACGACTTGCTTATTTTGGCAAATCTGCTTACGCAAGTGGCTGACCAGTTACCTTTTGATATTTTAATTTCGAACTGTGGTGGAGATTTTGATAATAGGTATCTGTATTAAATAATAGAAGAATTCTCACTGAACTCCATCAGATGGAAATTACTTCAGTCTTTATTTTTCTTTTTAAGCAACTGCTTTCAAAGGTAAAAAGGCTGATATTAAGCACGTTAGTTTTGAGAATGCCAATGCAGGTGTATATAATGCAGATCAATGGACTGGGATGCTACTCATAGTCTATAGCATCAGTCTAAAAATCCCTAGGGATTCTTAATTTAGATTTATTCATTTTGAGTCCTCATCACATAATCTTGTAAAAATGTTTTAAGTGAATGCAAATGGAAACTTTTAAAAATAAAATACTAATTGTGGAGTCTTTTTTTTCCTTTCTTATCCATCGATGCTACAAATAATGGACTCCAGAGATTCAGCTGATATCACAAATTTCAGCAAAAGCCGATTTGTGTTGTAATCTTTAATATAATTCAGAAAACAACGGGAGAACGGTTTCTACATTTGCTTCAGAATTTGAAAACGAGTAAAACTTTTCTTCACATGTGAAAGTGTACATGTTCTGGACACACAGACACACAGACACAAACGCACACTCACTTCTGAACCCTGGAGCTATCAGACATGTGTAGTGACTGAGATGCTGTCTACGGAGGGGTTGTTGATGTAGGAACCAAATTAGTGTTAATTTCGAACAGGAGGCTAATTCCTCCATGGAACCTCAGCACTTTCACAGTGCTTTGCTGTGCTTCGTATTTAATTACTTATGATGGAAAATATATCCATTTCTCACGTTGAAAGGGGTAGCTAGTTAATTAAGTTGTCTTTCTTTCTCTCTTTCTCTCTTTCTCTCTTTCTCTCTTTCTCTCTTTCTCTCTCTCTCTCTTTCTCTCTCTCTCTCTTTCTTTCTCTCTTTCTTTCTTCTCTTTTCTCTCTTCTCTTTTCTCTCTTCTCTTGAATCTTTTCTCTTTTCATTCCTCCCTCCCTTCTTTTCTCCTTTATTTCTCCCCCTCCAAGCATCCTGGAACACCTTTCAACTTCCAGGTTTTTACACCAATATAAACCAGATCCAGAACAGGCTCCCTTCTCCCTTCCTCTCTGTCCTCAGATCTGAACTAAAAACATATATCATAGATCAGTTTTCATCCAGCGAATTTAGGTATAGCCGTCGACCTGTATTTTCAAAGAGATTCTGGGCTGGAGTCTGCTATATTTAATCCAGTCAGCTATTAAATGTCCTCCGGCTTGAATAAAGAATTTGAACAGGCATCTGTGCTGGGGATAATGACAGTTAAAGCAGTTTGGGGTATAGTGTGCGTGGCAGAGAGGAGGGAAACGGGCAGAAGGGCACCGACTATGTCTTTGATTTGGAAAATTTCTGAGTTTTAGGAGTTCCGTCTGTGGGGGAGAACATGAAAGAAACCCCTTTGCTCAAAGGCATGGCTTTAATGGGGAGAAATAGTCCTGTTAATACCTGACAGTGCCTGACACTAGCCTTTCTTCTGCCTGCCCAGCAGTAACGTGATCCCCGCTCCCCACAGTGATGGCCTTTTCCGTTGTGGGCTGCCCGCTGCCCGCTCCCCGCGGGGGACCCGGCTCCGGCGCACCGGGCGCTCTGCCGCCGGGAGGGCTCCCCGCGGTCTGTCCCCGCCGGGAGCGCTCCCCACCCTTCCCCTCCGCGGGGCCTCTTATTGAGACCTTGGAGTGGATGGGCTGGGGAACCCCGCGGTGGTTCAGGCAGAGAAGTTTGGTGGTGTTCGGTTTTTGGTGTTTTTGTCTGGTTGTTGTTGTTTCTTCCTCTGTGAACTACTGAGCCGGTGGCCAAATAGATTGAAAGATGGGGTTAGGGATTGAGTGGATTCCTAAAGTCCTATAGGGCTTGAATCCAAGAAGAGAAGAGAAGAGCGGGGCGTGGGGAAGAGGCTCAGCTTTTGACTTGATGAAGCACGTGTCAGATTCTGCAGTTCAGGTAATTAAAGCTTGCTTCTGATCAAAGGGCTTCATAAATCACCAGGAGAAGTGAACAGTTCAGAGACAGCTGTCTATGTGAGCAAGCAGGGGGCAGCTGCCCATCCTCACCTTTCGGATGCTGTCATCCATTCCCACCGCCTCCAAGGAGTCTCGCTGGGAGTGGATTTTTCCTGCTGTTTTATGGAGGCTTTTTTTATTTATGGAGACATTTTAGCAGGAAAAAATATATGGAGGGAGTTCATGACCACTGGTGACTATCCAAAGGGCAGAGGTGCCACAGTATTTTCAGAGAAAAAATGCTGGATGCTGAAGAAACAGTGACAAAAATATTTCCCTTATCCTTAAGAATGAAGCATGAGCTGTCTGATTCTCTGTGCTGGGCTCAGCCCCAGGACAGGCCTGAGTACAGAGCAGGGAACTCATGCCCAGGAGCTCCTGGCTCTATCATCAACTGTCTCCACTTCCAGGACCCAGGCAGTAAAAAGGAGACATGGAGGGGAAAAGGGAGGAGAGTTTTGCAGCTGACTGAAGGCAAAACCATTCTTTTCTGGAGCAGGGCAGAGGAGCCGGGGGGTTCATGCAGCTCTGTGTGTGCCAGCCCCTGTCTGTGTGTTCTAGGGAATCAGGGACAGTCCCACCGTTTAACTCCCCATTAATGCACCTTCTCATGTCAGACTTGGTGTATTATAGGAGTTTACAGTTTGAGGGGCTACTCTTTGATATTGGAATTTAGGGGTGAACCTGTAAGTGGTCTCAAGGTGCTTGTCAAATTTGAGTGCTTTTTGGTGTGATTTATGGCAAAAGGCTCCTTTCTGACACTTCCAGATGCCAAACCTTTCACCTTGAAGAAAACGTGCTTGCAATAACCAGGGTGAGTTTATGCCTGCTCTTTAAAACAGCTGCTCTGGGGTAATAAGATGGGATGCAAGCCCAGTAAGGAACCTTTTTATGACATTTGCCAGTGGTTCAAATAATTTCTACAACGGTTTCTACCTCCTTCCAGCATCCAGGCTATTCGCTGACATGCAACACTGAACAACTGTCCTATCCATCTGGAGGAATGCAAGACACCCTTTCTCCCTCCAAATCCTTCCTTTGGATTGACTTCTTAAGTTGTGCTTCAGTCAGCTTGTCAACCTTCCTCTGCCCTGTATGTCATTTGGCCAGCTGAGTCATCAGGAGTCTCTGGAGATCTTTTTAATACAAGGCTTTTCAGAGATTTCTCTAGACAGAGGGCAACTATGGAGTGAGAATTTGAGACAGGAAAATAGGAGGCATTCATCTTCAGAGCATATCAATCACCATGAACTCTCCCAGGCTACTCCAACAGGCTTGGGGTTCCCTTGCCAGAGATGAGTCACAGATAAATTACCAATGGCCCACAGAGAACAAAAGGTTTGGCCAAAAACTGCAAGGGGATGGGTGTTCTCCAAGAAGTAGCGGAAGCCTTACTAACACATGCCTCTTGATGTACAGTGGAGCCTGATCTGCATTCCTGGTTCTCATGAACAGCAGGAAATAAAAACAAAAATAGATCAAAATTCACTATGTGGTGACTTCTTCCTTGCATTTCTTGGCAGGTGGACTCAGATGTTTGATCTCACTAAGAGAGAGAGTTTTCCATCTGAAATTGAAATAGCCTCTCCTCCCAAACTGAATACATCAGCAAAAACAATTAACATTGAGCTTGGCTAGCACTAGGTGGGGAAAGGACTGTCACCACGTTAGAGTTAGCATTGCAACAACAGCTAACTGTCAGCTGGTGACTTTCTCTATGGAATGTCAATCTGATCCAGTAAGGCTGGTTTTCTAAGATTCTTCATTGCCATGATCAAATTATGCCATATGGAATAAAAACAATAAAAGAGGGGGACAGAAAAAGAGAAAGAGACAGAAAGAACAAAAAAGAGATAAAGATTGAAAGAGAGAGAGAGAAAGGAAAGAAAAGAAGAAAGGAAGGAAGGAAGAAAGGAAGAGTGAAAGAGCGAAAGGAAGAAAGGAAGAAAGAAAGAAGGAAAGAAAAGGAAGAAAAACAAGTTTTTAAGAGATTTTCCTGAATACAGAATTAGCGGTGTCTGGTGCATGGTTGTCAGCATTTATCTGAAAATTCCCAGATAATACTTGTTGCCTATATGTAAGGTTAATGGGAAGTGGAAAATAGAGTCTTCTGCTTTCATCCACATTATTTCAATTTACAAGCATATCTGCTTCATGTGGATGATAAATGGGTCAAACCCATTTATTATTTTGTGCAGAACAGATCCTGTTGCTTTGAACCCTAATCAGAACCTCAACAGAAAAGTTAATGTATGTAAACCTGGCAGTTTGACAATCTGCTCTTTTAACAAAAGGCAACCTTGCTCCTCTCTCCTATCCTCCGTTGGCCAGCCATACTGAAAGACTTAAGATTGCCTTTGCCCTGCTGCATGCATATTTTCCATGGAATGAAAAAAAAAAAACACAACTTCCCCAAACTTCAAACCTATCAAATGTTTAGCATCTGAAGGATATTCATCTTTAGGAGCCAGGCCAAAAAATCAATAAAAATTTAATTATTTCTGTAGCATATGGGAGCACTTACAAGACCAAAAATGTGATACTGTGTATTGGTATTGGGAAGAAACTCAACAATATACTTCCATATTTGCTGGTCAAGGTGGTATCCCCACCAAAAGGCAACACAAGCCACTAAAATGGCAATTCATCCTGACAGAGTTTCTAAAACCAGCATATAAGCAGGTCAGTGATGGAGTGATTGCCTGCACATCATTTAATGACAGAGTGGTGCTGAACATCTATAAGCAGGGAAAAACATGTGCTTATCATTTATCCGTATGGTCAACAGGAAAAAGAATCTTTGTATTGATAAGATTCTTGCTGTCCGAAATATCTTGACTTGTATATACGGGTATGTGAAGAGACCAAAAAAATCTCAAACATTTTCCTGAAGAAACAGAAGGGAAATCCCCAATTCTAAAGTTAAAAATAGCTTCTATATATCACTCATTAGCAATGTCAGGCAGAGGAATGCTCCTTGTAGGACCTGATCTAATGGGATCAACTCTGTGGGAGTCCTTCAACGCATTTCTTGGGGCAATGGAGCAGGCTACTCCTGAGTTACTTCAGCGTATCGCAAACTAGGTGTTAGATTAAGGGAAATTCAATCTGATAGAAATAGGGGACTGGTACAGAACAGCCTGAGAAGGCCTTTTTGTTATTGTCACATGTGACTCCTTTAGCAAGACTTGACATCAGTCCAGTTCTAGGCAGTGACAGTTTTAAATGAGAGAACCACTGTTTCAGGTAATACATAATAGAATCTGCTGAATAAAACCACACATCCATACTGTCACTTTCATTATTATAGTTAAGAAAAATAAGTATATAAAGTACCTATAACTATATAAGGTACCTAAACCAATATACATTTAAATTACACCCTATTTGCCTATCTAACCCGAACATATTCGTACATTCAAGCACTCAGCCTTCGTTCATTTCCTTTGCTGGTCTCACCAATTCTTTGGTCACCAATCTGCTGTCTCTAGGATGACTTATTCCTGCCTTTATATGTGAAATAAATCTCTTCTTCTTCAGCCTTCCCTTTTTCTTTAATCCCAATACAGAACAGTACATGAAGCAAATTTCTAAAAGAATAATTCTGTAGCAGAGCTAGATTTAGTTCAGATGAGGGTAAAAAATACATTTTTCCATATTTTGTTCAAATACACCACCCACTTCTAGTATTCATAGGTCCTGGATAGCAGGTATTCAAACGGTGATGCTTAACTTGAAAGGACATTGGCTACTGCCTGGTTACTAACCAGTTATCAACTTTTTATTCCATGGAGACTTGTGCAGCTGGATGTAGGGCAACTAGAACATTTTGGCTTTATAGAGGCTTTGCTAGTCTCTCAGGTATACAAAATTAACTCTTTTTTTTTTTTTTTTTTTTTCCCCTCCTTTCCCTTGCACTGTTAATCCTTTCTTTACCCCCACCCCAAACTTGCTTGGTGGTAGAGTGTAGTTTGAAGGACTTATTAGCACTATATTGTAACCTTGTACCTCATTCATACACAGCTTCACCATTGCTGAGTAACACAGCTATCCCAGATGAATATCAATACCATCATTATACTCTACCATAAGTTTATATATGTTTTACGCCCTATAATGGCAAACAGTTAAAAACAGCCAGGAAAACGAGGCAGTTCAAGCTTTTTCAAAGTCATGTCATGTACTTTATGCAGAATATAAACAAGTTCTTACAGATAATTGATACTTCCCTACTTTACAGGGTTGTGGGATGTTTACTTCATTAACGTCTAAGTAGTCTGAATATTTCAAATGGAAGATGTTACCTAAATATAACGTACTTAATTCTTTATTTCAGTGTACAGTGTTATATGTACTGTATAGTTTGTGTATAATTACATCTCCATGGAATACCTATACACTTAAACTATTTGTAATATCCCCACTGGTGTAATATGTGAAGATTTAAACCAGACAGTCTTAAGAGACATTCATAGCAGACCATGGAGAAGAGTGTGCCTATCATTCTGAATATTTGTTTTTAATTCGCCGTTGTTAAACAATTTGGGTATACTAGATGCGTATATAGTAATATTTCATTAACAATGGTACACATGTTGCTCCCTTAAAATCTGCAATATTTAATTATTTCTCTTCTCTCAGGACAAAATCAAAGCTAGTTCAGTCTGAAAAAGGTAGACTCTGTTAAGGTTACCTTTATCTGTATTGCTCACAAACTAAATATAACGTAATGCTCCCAAGAAATTATGGACTATTGTGCTTAGATTTTTTATGGGAACAGTCAGGCTCCCTGCTACACTTACTGGGTCAAGCACTGACCCTTTTACACACATTGAAAAGCATTTCACTCTATAAATAGTCCCACCAAAGGCAACAGAGCCATTAATGAAGTAAGGAGTTACTCACGGTGTGCTGGGATCCCAGAACTGCCTGTAGGTTTTTGGTTTTTTTTTTTAATAATATCTGCAAGCAATGGCAGGCTTTTGACAAGGAAGAATGGATTTCCAATGTCACTGAGGAAAAAGGATTCACAAAGTAGAATTTGAATTGGGCACCACATGCTGCCAGTAACAATATGTCTTCCAGTCATAGCACGAAGTGAATAATTTTTGCAAACCATGATGTAGCAAGGGAGACAGTGATCTTTTTAACTTCTTTCCGGAAAAGGAAGACTATAGCTAGTTGGTTAGCAACATCAGAACTAATTGTCCATTAAATTAATTTTAAATGAACTGTTAATTTTTAATTAATTTAGCAATTTGTCTTGGGAAATCTTCAATAATTCAATTAAGTAACTTTTATGTATCTTTCTAGACTAGGAATTTTGCAGCCTCATCAAATACAGTAAGTTCCTTTTCCAATGCAGAATATAGATCTCACAGCCTAATTAACAGAAGAACATCCCTCTCAAAAAACTGCAGCTGAGAGATACAAGGTGGTGTTTATTTGAGGGTCCATCCCCTTTTTTTTCCTGTGTTTAACTTTTTATTTCCATTCCACCGTTAGGGCCAAGAATAACTGTATTATGAAGAGAAAGATCACCACCTCAAAGCAATGTGCAGTTTTCTTAACTTCTTATAGACAGCACAACTTTATTTCATTCGGCTTCAACTGAATGCATGGGAGAACAGTGTGAACAATCTCTTCCTCCGTTCTCTCCCTTAATTTATAACAACATTTCTGTAGTGGGTAGCCTACAGAGCTGCTCCTGAAGGAGTCATTGAACCAGTAGCATTCTCTCCCATACGAACCCAGGAGCTACCTTGAAAATATCAGAAAAGCAAGCAAATTAATTTTCAGTCATGCAGTCTAATACTGGCACATTTGGCCCCTCTGGGCATCAGACAAAGTAAATCATGCCAGCAGAAAGCTTCTCTTTCCCAAGCCAGAAGCAAACAATTGCTTCTGGAAATCTGCTCAGTGAGTGATGCAACCAGAGTTTTTAAATGGTGCTGAGAACAAAGCTGTTATGAACAATCCTCAATATATCTGACTGTCAGTACTGCCAAAAGATCTTGCCTCCTAAAAAGTCTTGTTTTCTCAACACTTACTCTTTTTCCCCCAATGTTCACAAGCGAGGAAACAAAGACTGCTACTCCCAACAAAATAAGCTCTTCCTTGGGGCTATGATGAACCAATGACAATTTATTTTCATTGCACAAGCCTTGCTTAGAGACATGGGCAGGAGGTTTGCCAAGGCCACCTGCCCCAAGTCAGCCAGCCAAGTCTTGGGGACCTGCAGAGAAATGACCCACTGGCTTCGTGTGGGGTGCACAGCAGGCACCAGCGGGCACATCGCTGCTGTAAGGAGGGACTCCATGGGTCCAGCAGTCCTAATGCATGTGTGGTCATCTGTCCCACAAGGGCTGTAACCAGTGCTTTCAAGTCTTGCAGTCAAAACAGTTACTGGAGGAGACTGGTCTGGGATAAAGAAGCTAGGTGTTGTTCAGCCACACAGATCGTGAATTCCTAAGCTTTACGGATTTTATCCGACAATATTAGTCAGCTCTTCACAATCTCTCTTCACTCAACCTTAGTAACATTTCTACTGCAATTTGAGGCATCATGTCACCTCTTTCCCCTCCATGGGAAAAACTAAGTATGAATAATCAGCTACTAATGGAAACAAACCATTTTTTGATGCAGTATATTTTTTTATTGCTTGCCAGTTTGGGATCTCTCCTCACAAGCTGGGATACATTTATTACTCGGCAGTTCATTTTTATGGGATGTATATAAGGGAGTGGGAGCATTGTTTCAAAGTGTTTGTTCATACAGCAGACGAAAAGCTTTTTGTACCAATATGCAGAGATGATGGACACAAGTTGTGTTTATTTGCTACTACGCTTCGTAAAGGTATGAATCATCAGCCTCATGCTGAACCTTATTTTTCTGTGTGTAACATCAAAAGGGAGGTTTAAAGCTCTATAGCCTTCTCTGAAGAGCCCTACTCTTGAGTATTTCTGTTTCTTGTTTTGCTTTGTGGTCACTAACCACAGAAGAAATTTGTCTTTTTTACATATGCTGGAAATAATTTACTGCCCTTAGAAATATTAAACCACAAGAAACCCCCTACATTAAAGTAACGTTAAGGGTCTGCCTAAAACCCACAAAAAGCCAGGAAATTGAGAGTTAAAGCTGGAACTCTTATCTGATACTCCGGCCTTAATTTACCTCATAGGGTGTATGTACAGATGGTGTCTGCAGTAAGGAGTGAATGTTGCTGAATGGAGTAGTAAGCATTTTCTGTAGCACCTAGATGCAACAGCCTGAGTGAAATACAAATTTGCCGAGAGTGAATTTGCTAAGGGAGACCCCTTTTTATGCTCAGGTTACTTTAGTAGGATGAATGGTCACACGGAGCCTCTCCACAGCCGCTTCTAACTTCACCTCCATAGCTTGTTGGCTAGCTTTCCTCCTTCAGCCTGCGCCAAACAGCTTTTTGTCAGCACATTCTTCTAACTTTAAACATGTTCTGCTGGGCAAATGATGAGCTACTTCTAAGGTTTGCTTTGTTGCTCACAAGGAGATCTCAGCAATCACTCAGCTGGATTGGTTCTTACCTTTCTCTCCTGTTCTGGGTCCGCTGCACTTTGTCTGCTGCACAAGCCTTTACCTGCCTGAAACTGTCACATCAATAAATGCAACAGAATCTTCTGGACCAGCCACAAAAGGCTGAAATAAAAGGATGTTGAAAACACTCAGAACACCTATGCACACTGATATGTGCAGAATTAACAGCAATAATGAAAGCATAGAGCTGTAAACCATAAGATTAGGGTCTGGGGAGCTGTTGGAGTGACATGATGAATCCATGGAAGTTAATACAGGGTAGTGAGAGATAAATTTTAGTTGTCTGGGTGCCCATGGGTATTGCTCTTGTCTTTTCCCACCAGCTGAGCACTACTATCAGTTAACAGGAGGAAACTGACCAGGTGGTACCTTTATGCACGTCCTTAACTTTCTAACAGGACAGAGATTTATTGTTAAAAAGGAAGGAAAATGCTCAAGACCATTTCTCACTTGAGAATTTTTCAGCTTCACAAGGGATTTTTTGTCACTACAGCCTAACTTGCTTCCTGGAGTTTGCTGGCACAGGAGGCTGTGGAAGCAGACAGAGTCAGTAAGTTCAAAAGGATTAGACAGATTCACAAACAATATGTTGGTAAACAGAAATGTAGTGAGTGGTGTACCTCTAAGATCTCTAATGCAACAGCTGTGGGTGCTGAAAATGTACGAGGCATATGTGTGCCAGACTCAAAATTCTGTTGTCTCTGACATCAGAAGTGGGCTGGATGCACCACCGTTCTCACCGAACAGGGCTTTACTCATGATCTTGATATTTAACTGTACAAAATGCTCACAAATGACAGCTTCATATTTAACTCTTATTTATTCTTCTAATTTCCCTTGTGAAAGACTTTTTCTTTTTCATAGATCAAACCTCAGGCAAAACTACTGAGTAAGACCTGTCACAGGTGCTGTGCCATGCAGAAAGCAGCAAATGGTCTGTGCTTCTCTTACTCTGCTGAAGTAATACTATTTTGCTCAATCTACTTTGCATTTAGACCTAGCTACAGCTCAGTCCTGTCCCGCTACATACACCAGCTTTGCTTAGGCGAGCAAGAAAGTGGAGATTTGCTTCTTGTCTTTCTTTGCCAGTCAGCCAGAAGAAAACTAAACTATCTTGAGAACTATAATGTAGACCCACCGTGGAGTACTTGAGACTGTTGCTTCAGAAAAACAGCTTGTTTGGACCTGATAATAAGGTAGTGCTGCTCATATTACCTTTTTTTCAAGATTAAAACCACCAGTTCACTGTATGGTTCAGTGAATTGGGTAGGTTCACCCAAAGATGATGAGATGGTTCTGGAAGTCTTGAGCAGGTACTGCACTGTAGTCACCTTTCCCTTTCTGTGTTGCTAACTGAGAGTAAAGTCTCAGCTACATGGAAAGCTTCCCCGAAGAAATACTGATATAGGAAAGGAAATGTCACTGTGAAATTGAGACTCACTGACTTATTTTTTAGTGTCAACAAAAGGTGTTAAATGACATATGTATCTATTTAGGCCTACAACCAGTTAAGTCAGGGGTGAAACTTATGCTGTGAACACAGTCTAGAACAGTGGAATATTATAAATCTAATATTCTACCCACGGCTTAATTTGCAGTGAAAGATGATTTTATTAATAAAGTGAGAAGTGTTGGAGAATTATCTGAGAGCTGACAATTATTAACCAAAATTCTACTATTTTACAGAATTTATATTCTATAGTATATACGTTATCATGCTTTAGCAGCTTACCTGTGACAATCAAGTTGCATAAAGCTTTTTCACCATAATAGTGTAAATTTGCCAGATGCTTGACAATAATTCTTAGGCTTGTGCCTGCAGACTGCAAGTCTTCATGGAAGTCACCAGGGCTGAGAGGATTTAGTTGCTGAGATCAGATGAAACTGGTGCGTGGAATGTAGCCAGGCTGGAAGAATTTGTAATACCTTATGCTATCAATGACATTACCTCTGTGCTCGCTCAGACTAGGAGGCTGCTCATTATTAGGGTAAAAGTATTCACATTATTAACTTGAAGCTTACATATTTTGCCACACACTTATAATGGAGAGTATGGTCGTAACAGTGCTTTAACTGTTCCTCTTGGCACTATCTTCTACTGTTTCCTGTTTTTTTGTTTGTTTGTTTGTTTGTTTTTGTTTGTTTGTTTGTTGTTTTTGTTTCATTTTGTTTTTGTTTTGGTTTGGGTTTGGTTTGGTTTTGTTTTTTTCTTTTCTATTTTTAAAAGGCTTTCAAGAGGCAATAATCCTAAATACTGTGCATGGAAATGATAAACTGCTTGTTGTGATTTACTTTGAACAAGTTCTCCCGCAGAGTATCATATTTAAGTAAATTGCCATCAAGCACAGTGAGCAACACAATCATTCACATTAAAACAGAGCCTTTTGATCATATTCTACAATGCAATCAGGAATCGCATGAGAATTCAAGTACGCACCAACCTCATTCAATGCTAACTAGGTGAGAGAGAAAGGAGGATTAATTGTGGATATCAACTAACTGGCTGATTCATTAGCATACAGAAACTTGTACTAGTTGTATGTAATAACTGCGTATAATTCTAAAAGGCTCATGTTCACAGTATTCTGCAAATATATGGTTACTCACAGCTGAAAGATTATGAACATTTTTTCATGTGGGTATACACCTCCCCCTGTTTTCCTGAGATCAGAGAAAGATTTAGAGCTTTGTATCCACAAGGCACATTAAGGTCACCAATTGGGAATTGCTAACTGATGGGTTAATTGGGGAAACTTACAGACTCTATTGAATCTCAGCCAATAATTTAGCTGATAGATTTAAGCAAGGCAACAGATGCAGAGGTGGAAACTCTGAAGGAACACATGGCACTAGCAGAGCAGTATCTCTGCCCCTGTTTATGTGACAAATGGAACAGCAAAATGACAAGAGCTGATGCTGTTCAAAAATATCCCTTGGTTGAAAAAAATGTGCACATTAGAAAAGAAATGCTTCTTAGAGAGAATATTCATCTTGAATTCACACAGACACAGGAACAGCCTGCAGGTATACAACCTTGATCGCTGTAAGTGTCCTTCATTTCCAAATAGCTTTGTACACCCTGCCACAAAGTCCCTTCTTCAAGTGCTTTCCCTTAGCTCTTCTGGAAGGTAACCCGTTTCTTCTAAGCCCAATCTCCAACCTACCGTTTCCAAGTTTGGTTTCTGGACATTAGCCACCCAATGTTGTTTTTGTTAAAGGGCATTTGAAAATTACAGTTATGTCTAATGCTCAAAGAAAACCCTTTGTGACTACATTGTTCTATTTTTCCTAGATTTTATTTGGCTTTTCCAGTTGTGCAGGCTACGGGTGAAATCCTGCACTAACAGGACTCACTAGTAGGACCCCCACAGCTGGCAGAATTTGGACAGCATGAAGCACTGATGAGTCATCTAGTGCAAGAAAGTACTGATGCACTTTATTCTCCCACCTTTTCCTTAGTCCTTGATACTTGTGCCAGTCTGTGAACACATACATTGAGCTTCTGCTTTCAGGGGATAGGAAGGTAGCTTTCATCATCCTGGATCCCACCTGAAAATGAACAGAAATGAGGGATATCTTTTATAAAGTATTCTTCCTTCTTCTGGGCAGTGAAATGAAGTTTGTAAAGGAAACTACCCATCTAAGAAGCCTGGTCTGAAGTGCAACATCCCTTGAAATCTGCTGGAACAACTAGTTGCTATGATTCAGCGAATTACCTGAAAGAGACACATATCCACCATTGCTCTTCTCACTCATTCTTTGCTTGTTGGTGTACTTGCTCAGTTTAAAACTTGCAGTAGAATGTGCCTAGAGGGACAAGTAATCACTGCCTGAAAACACTACAAACTTCATATGCCACTTCCCCCTCTTGCTGAGAGAAGGAGAAACTGAGGTGGACTGAAACCCGCTGCTAGCCTGACTCTTGTTTTCCATCCATAAATGAGATTGGTCACACGGAGTCTGGGCATAAAGAGGACCACTTCTTAAAAGTGGTTCCAGGACTCCATCCCAGCAATACATAACCAGCCCTAGCTGAAGGGATAGCAGTAGCTCGGCTTTTGCAGAGTCCATAATCATATTTTTGGGTTGATTATACATCCCTTTACCATTTAGGAATGAGAAGCATGGTGTGGAAAGATTTTCCAGTTTTCCAGTAGTTTAAATCTCTAGCTCAGCTTGGGGGTTCTTCTTGGCTTTATTATGTTTGATATGAGTATTTTCGGGCAGGCAAGGAGTGAAGGGGACTGTGTTCAGGTTGCAGTCAGATAGGCAGTTCTGGTTGCAGCTGAACTCAGTCACAGACTACCTCCTTCTGTTCGTCTTTGTTCACTTCCCTCAGTCCTTACCTGTTCTCCTTTGCTTCTTTACTCTCTCATCGTGCTTGGAGGGGGCAAAAAATGACTGATATTAAAAAAATGGATCAAAGGTCTCCAAGCGAGACTTTTTTTTTTTTTTTTTCAAAATAACTACATCAGAGAGACTATAGACATAGTTGTGCAGGTAGATTTCAGGTGGGGGAAGAGAAGCTGGGCATAGGCTCAGGAGTAGCTGTAGTAGCATACTTGACTACAGCTTCATTTCCAGCCTCTGGTTCAACGAGTTGTAGAAGGCACATCACATCTAGACACTGACACTGGATATATTCCTGTTGACATTAGGGTGAGGAGGAGCTGATCTGTGAATGATGCTGACTTCATATTAAGTCCCATTCTCGAAAACTAGCGCAAACTATATGTTTTCTTGGAAATAAATGCAAATGTGAATTTATCTGAGATTTCAAGGCTGATCAGTGATGAGAACTTGTGAACCAACAGAACGGCATGTTTCACATCAGAATTGGAGTGTAGATGTAAATGTAGATGTACATACATATATGACAGCTTATGAAAAAGGAGACATAATTGTTCTTCCTATTGGGTGATGCAGGAGGAGAAAAAGACCTTGATTGTTCTGTTACCTTAATTTCAGCAATTTTAAATGCTACCACCTCTGATGTGTGCTTGGCTCCCACCCTTCACACTTACATTTGATTTTGAGATTGTATATATTTGAAGTTTTATCGACCCTTCCTTGATTGTGCTTAGAAGGCTTTGCTGGTTTTTAGTTAAATATTTTGTTCCTTCTTTCCAAGAGCAACATCATTTTCTTTTTAACTGCTGCACGTTTTTTTAAGATTTGAACCCTTTCACTTTCTGTTTTGTTGAAAAAGTTTATTTATTTCTTCTGAACTGAATGTCACCTAAAGCAGATCTGTTATGAACAGCCTATCTATCCTGCTCCTGTTATTGGTAGGCATCCCTTAGTCCTTTGTGGTTTTCCTGCCTGCTTTTCCTAATGAGGAAATGGAATCGCAAAAGCTATTAGGCATCAAAAGAGATACCTAGGAAGATCTGTAAAACACCTGAACTGAGTACATGTCTAGCACATTCAAAGTCTGTCATCTGCAGGTAAGATCAGTGACTTGGCTTTAAAGATTTAACCATACGATACCTGTCTAAAGACAGTATAAGATCCGTGTCAGAAAATGTAAAAAAGAGCTGAATACAAAACTCGAGATTCGCCCTTTCTGGAGACAGGATGGTGCAACTTTGACCTCACTTTGCAAAAGGTGGTTTGGATGCAACCTCTTGAATGCAGATGCTCTTTGGTTATGCAACAGGCAACCTTTGTATTGGCCAACCTGCATTGGTTTTTCACTGCCTATAGAAGGGAAAAAAATTCTGGGTGTGCTAGGGCTAAGGCAGAGGACTGGGTACGTTTTAAAGTGGTAGAAGGAGCTGCTGAAAATATTAGAAAGATCTAGTACCTTTTTTTCTCCAACCTGCCTGGGAAAGGTTTCAACGTGCAAAGCTGTTAAGTATTAGACTTCTGTCTTTCTTAGAACTTACTTTTTGAAGAATCCCATGTTCAGTGGTGTTTCTCCAAAAGGTAGCACTAGCTAGGGCAAAGCCTTGGATTCTCTGCAGAGCCAATATTTAGTTGCCTGGATCTATGCAATAGAAACTCCAATAAATTAATGAGATTTCTTGACTTTCCTTGTTTTCGTTTGGTTTGTTTTCACGTGGTTTTGGGAACGTTTTCCTGAAGAGCTGTATTTACATTACTGTGGTTTAAACCCCGCCATGTTTTGATCATTTTCGCTATTCTGAACCTCTCTAAGCATCTTGGATATCAAAGAAACCTGCCTAAATATACTTAATTTAGAACATATAGAAGAATCACCCTTTCAACAGAAAAGACAGCTTACAGAGATGTGAAAGAGTCTATTCATCCTAGTAGGTGTTTTAATTCCTTGGTTTTATGACCGACACTTTAAGGTGTCTACCATGCACTGAGGATGCTTTTCCTCAGTACCTGACATAGAAGGAAGATGTTATAGCCTCGCTCTGGTGAGTCGTTAAAGACCATGAATACTTTGTCCCTACAGTCCTTTTCTCTCTGCAGTCTCAGTCCTAGCTTCAGAGGACTAGCTTCAGCCTTCCCTTCCCTTCATCAAGAGGAGAGGAATATGGGTGTATTCCCCAGTATGAACTGGAGCATGAACCTGTTACACTTTGCACAACCAAATAGAACAGAGACCAAAAGAGATTAAAATCTCCCCTGAGCAAGGCAGTGACCAAGGAAGGGAAGAATGTCAGGCTGACAGCTATCAGCTCACATAAATCCCCTCTTCGTTAACTATCGAGCACTGGCACCCTCCAAGTTTTCTCTCACACACCCTTCAGCCTTAAATGTCCCTGCCTAGGGCTGTCGCAAGTCCTCTACATGTCCTGTTTATCCTGCTTGCTCTGTGCTGCAAGTCATCTTCATTTTTAACTTGCTGAAAAACAGCCACATGCATCATGTGCACCAGGACACACCCTCCAAGTTTTTGCTGGGTTTTGATGATTTTACTATTGTAACTAATGTCTTCTTTTGTTCAGATTTCTCCCGATACTCAAACATTCAAACAGAACCTGAATAAGTAGCAATGATAAGCACTGTGTATTAGCTATCCCTCTGAGATACACAGGATCCATGGATGCAAACATACAGCAGCTTGCTGCCTACTCAGTTTATACAGGCACAAGGTAAGTCTCCCAACTCACTGCATTGTGATACCTCATTTTTCTGGAATACCATCTTCTGTTTCTTTCCCTGGGGAAGATGAGGGACCAAGGCACTAAAAGACATAAGCAGTGGGTGACCTCATCTGTTTTCAGGATAGTCAGTGTGACTCTCTTCTCTCACTCACCTTAGCCTGAGAAGAAATGGAGAGGTAAATTGATATAAGAGCTTCCTGTTACTAATTCTTTTATTTAAATGTCTGCAGACCCCATCTTGCAACTATTTGAGTTCACAATAGCTTTCGCAGTAAACAGAGATGGATGTTAAAACTCTAAGAAAAACAGAAATAATTTCCTAACTCTGGAGCACTGCTGTGATATCACTAGTCAATGTTCTGCATTGTTTTCTTTGTGGTATGGAAAATTTCTTGAGAGAGAGGAAAAAGCCA
Organism: Pampusana beccarii; assembly: GCA_013399365.1. Taxonomy (NCBI): domain Eukaryota; kingdom Metazoa; phylum Chordata; class Aves; order Columbiformes; family Columbidae; genus Pampusana; species Pampusana beccarii. The sequence goes on along the minus strand of VWYH01003685.1, from coordinate 3,092,746 downwards.
AGCATACACTGAAGAGTTCACTTGAAACATTTATCTTCCACATCTGGGGTATCATTGGTGGTCAGCTGTGATATTATACATAAATCTAGTGCAGATGAAATGGAGAAAAAGCTTTTCAATATTATTTTCAGCTAAAGTGGTGACAGAAAACATTATGAATGCAATAAACAGAAAGAGAGGGAAATGCAAGCTTATACAGAAAGGCAGATTTACATTTTCCCCAGGTCTTTGCCAGCTAACAAAAGTACATCTCTGACTCTGGGGTCCACTTTTATTGGAGGTTGCTGCAGCAACCTCGCTCATGCATCCGGCTAGATTTGGAGGTTGCAATAACTTTCCTTTCCCCCTTGATATCAGAGATGCTAGAAACATGCTGAGGACTCACTTTAAGCAAAGGAATCCCTCAAATGAAACAGGTGTTGAAGATGAATCATTTTGCTTGACAGCTTATTACATATCCTTCTAGCCCTGACTGGAAAAGCTGTATCCAACTGAAGAATAGTAAAATATTATATTCCTTTTCTATATTATTTTATTGATCACTGTCTTGTAGGATTGTTAGTTAGTAAATCTTAATGTTTCCCTATCAAATGAGGATGCTGTGAGGAAACATTTTCTGTTTATTTTTAGGCAGTGGAAATCCTGATTAAAACTCTGTTCCTTCATTGAAGTTTTCATCTCTTCACTCCATCTCTGAACCTTTTCAAGTACCCATCTCCATGGTCTGCTCAGAGCAGCTGCCAATGTTTTAATCTCTTCTCGCTACTGTAAATACATACCCAGAGTAGAAGGTTGCAGTTTCCTTTGACTTTAAAGCTACACTCCAGCTATTTACCAAATGGAACTTAGCAGCTTTAAGGCAGACCAGGTAAGGAAAGATCATGGTCTCACCCTGTGAGGGTCTCACCTTATGAGGGTCTCCAGTAGGGTATCCACTAATGAAGGACAAGTTTGCTTCTGGACAGCTGAGCATCTCTTACCGCAGCACATGAGGAGTCCAGGCACTAAGCTGGGAACACAGGGAAAGACGAGTCCTGACAGTGAAGTTGGGTAGGAGCATCTACTTCTGATCCTCCTCCACCTCTGCATCATGTAACTCAGGTGCATCAAATGCATTTTCATTGGTGTTACACTCCTACATTTATACAGTCCTAAAATTACATTTGGCCCTTTGAAGGCAACCGTGAGGCTAATGTGGCCCCTGGTGAAAATGAGTTTGACACCCCTGATGTAAATGATGTGAGGGACTATAGCCTGAAGCACAAAAAGATGGCACAAACAGCCAAGCTGTGTTCAGTCATAGGGAACAGTGCCATATAGCATTCACCAGCATCTAACACCTGAATGTGACCCAGGCATATATGCGTTTAAGAAGTTTGCAAACTTCTCATACGATTTCTTTCCACAGTCCTGCTGAAGAAGCCAATGCTTTTCTAACTAGCCAAGGAGTGTGACCTTCCATGAGATCCCATCCAAAATTGCTTTCATTTAGGCTGTGACATGAGCCTGATGACTCTTTGTTGTGCGGCAGAGTGGTGAAGGCTTTGATCCACTGCTTGCATGGGAAAGAATTCGAATGCATTGAACTCCTTGGGGAAATGAAGTTTTCTTGGACCAGCTTGAAGGTTTGCTGGGCACAGCTCCTTCCCAGGGGGTTTTCTCTGATGTGAACCAGAACCACCCCAGCTCTAGCTCTAATAACCTAGTATATTGTACTTCCTTCTGCATTTTGACTTTTAACACAATCACCTTTTTAGGTCCCAAAGCAGCAGTTGTATCCCTGCTCACTAACCCAAGGAGCAGTTTCAATAGATGAGGTATCCTTGAGGGAGAGCAGATCATAGTATTGTGTCCTGGGGTATTTCTAATTTGGAAAAACTTTAAATACCGGTTTTGAAGCTCTTCCACTGGGTCGGATTTGTAGGGTGCTGAGACCATCTCACAGATACCTTATGATCACTACAGGTACTCATGCCAATTCTGACCCATTGTCAGCTATGATGTCCAAGCAAAAAAGGTATTTTCATACAAGAAAACAGAGAAGAAATACAAAAACCACATTTGTGACAGTGGCATAGATATTGTATGGAAACTACAAACTTCATCAGCTCTTCATTGTGTTTCTAGGTGTCTTATATAACAAATATAACCCATGAAATGGACTCAAGACATTGTGGCTGACTTTGAAACTTTAATTTAATTCTTTTTAACTTTAATCTTTTTAAAGATTAAAGGCTACTTTCAGTTTGCTATTTCTTTTGAAGAAGTTAAGGGATCTCCAGGAATTCTTCTGAAAGTACAGAGAGCATCAGAATTGCTAAATTAAGGCAACTTCTGTTACAGTGAAGTGACTATCAAGAGGAAAGATTGTTTCGGCTTCTGCAATAAGCAAGGGTCTTTGTGGTGGATAGATAGGATAGAATTTCTCTAAAGTGCTTGTACTTGCATTTGGAACTAAATTTTGATTGGAGAAGAAATTAAAGAATTAATCAACATTATTTTTCTAGTACCAAACGGAGTCCAAAAATTTGAGATGTGCGTGTCAATATTTAACCTCACAGTAACAATATTTTAGTATTTTCAGAAGGGCTGGGGGAGGTTGGAGGTGGATGGGGAAAGAAGTGGGTTTGGCTCTTAGGTTTTCATGTGATTCAGATGAAAAGGACCTGGATTATTTCTCTGTATAATGTAAAATCTACTTCTTCCTTTTACCACGTGGCACACTTCCCAATTTTCTTAGAAGGTGCATGAGGGGAGTACAGATAGTGAAGAGAGGTCAAGAAAGGCATCTAAAAGGATGGAAGCTGTCAAATGAACAAATTGCATGTATTTTCCTCTATGCAGTATGTGCATAGGCTAAGAAACTAAGAAAATAAAGAAAATCTTCCAGCATGCTTTGTTTCTCGTATCTGGCTTCAAAGCCAGATTCAAATGCTGGCCAAAGAAAGTACATAAATTTTGGGGCCTGTTCAATGGGAGGTAGTGATCCTTTTCAGATTCATAACTCCAACAGAAAACCATCACTGATGGAATGCACTCCGTTTGGTGAAAAACATTCCTTCCAGCTCTACTGGAAAAAAAAACCCAGTAAACTCAGAGAGAGCTAAGCCACATTGTACTAACATACGTAGATGAAGCCATACCAGAAGGGGAACTAACAGCAGCTTCGTAGCTAAGGGGTAACATATTAACTAAGGTTATCGTGATTCGGATTGTTTCTTGGCTAGAGTGTCTTCATGGATTTGCATAAGTGAATTTAAAATATTGTATTATGTTTATTCTGGAAAGCCATGTTCAAGAGAATTAATTTCTCTAAAAGGAGTGCATTTTGGGAACTATTGTTTTCATCAGATAAGGTTTTTCTTGGCTAAACCGATGTAACATAATAAGCATGTTCACGATGACTGCTACTACCTAACCTGGTTAACACCACTACCTCTATATTTATTTAATTATTATTACTATATTATAGAATTTTTATTAGTGTTACCAGTGAGAAAAATCACCACCCTGTTGCCAGGATCAACAGCCATTTATGAGAACTTGGTCAGCTTCTGTGAATCAGTGTTTGGCACACATCTAAGAGTGTTTTCTCTCTGTAGTTATGCTCATGTTTTGAAATTTCTGTTGCTTTTTTTTTTTCTAAAAAGACCCATTTTCATTGGATATCACTTATATCGGAAAGTAGACTGAAAGTGAAAGTTTTAAAGAGGTGTGTGAAATGCAAGTTACTCATATCTGCTGTGAAGATGGACCAAAAGTTAGCTACAGGAAAAGCTATGAACAATTCACAAACCTTTCCAGCCAGCTCACAAATGTTCAAGGAATATAAATCTCTTTGTAATTTTGGAATGTTACACTTCATATAATAAATGGATTAGAGACCGGACTAAAAAATTAAATGCTCAAGTGTGAAGTCACAGCTTCTGTGCTGGTGCCTATTTACTGAAAATTCCATAAGGACCATAAGACCGCCATTCTTCACACCTGCCCACCTCTGAACAGCCTTGTGTTTACTTGTTGACGTGCTAAACCGCTGGCAGCACTTGTGCAAAGAGATCTCTTCATGGTCTAGATGAGCTGAAGCTTGCTACATTCAGCTGCACACCTCAAGAGTGAGGCTGGACCCTCCTAGGGCTGGTGCATGCAATTACTGAAGTCTAAACTCAGGGAGGCCAGGATTTTCTCTGGAGGAAAATCATCTTCAGACTTTATATTCAGTGGAGCTAAAATACTATATACAGCTAAGAATCAGTTCTCCTATTGTTTCGAATCCATTATAGTACTTACATTCATAGCTATGGTATGTACAGAGCTAGAGATAGACATATATGGAGCATTACAGTACTCTATGTTCATATAATTTGGCATTTGGATGGGTAGCTAACCTAAATACAGCCCTAGTAGTTTGGCAGATATCCACCTAATCTAATTTATCTTAAAATGCAGTTCTTCTTTTTAAAATTACTTCATTAAAGTAGCATCTTCTGATTCAACAAGCTCATCCTCTCTGGATGCTTGATGGATTAGCTGCTTACTTTAATGACTGAAGTTCATTTTTTGTCAATCATACTCTTGACAGTCCTACAGTCTGAGGAAGAAATGGTTTTGTAGAAGCAATATTCTGGGAAGACCTCTGCAGCTTAATAATTTCCAGGTTAGCTCACGCATGATTGGAAACCCCTCCACACACCTTATTACTCCTGCAGGTTCAGCTTTTTTATGTGAAAACTAAAGCTGTTGTTTCTACAATTTAGAACAAAAAATGTTGTAATAAATTATGTACATGAGTCAACTACTCACACTCTTGTTCTCTTCAATGAGATTTTTAATTTGAGAAACTACTTCCCAACCAGAATAAAGTAATCACAATCTAGTCTTCAGCTGAAACATCTATAGGGCTGCATTCTGCTCTGTCCTGAGCACCATGAACTAAGATTTAAACTATGCTCAAAGGAGTGGAGAGTGCTGCTCTGTAACTCACACGTGTGTTTGCCACAGGGGACAGTGGTAAATATCTTCTGAGTAAAACTGTTTGAAAACCAATGAGCAATCACCTCATCCCTGCAGAACAGTATAAACTCGTTCAATAATCAGAAAGGACAAAGACAATAATCTGTCCTCTTTTCGAGCATAGAACTTTTTCCAGAATATCTCTATGAGTTGCCATTCTATCATCGTTGAACTCTTCTCTGACCTTGTAGTATGCTTTGCATTCCTGTCTTTGTTTTCAAAAAAATTTCAAAGCAATTTCAGTTGAGAAATAATATTTGGCCAAATGTAAAGTGGATGAATTCTGCTTTTCAGATTTACTAAAATAAATTGCTGCAAAATACATTTTGGGTCAAAGTGATAGAGAGAAAAACAAGCAAAAGCACAAATCTAGCTTAAATGGGGATATCTTATAATGGAGGGTGCACTCTAATTAGATCAGATGAAGACAGACAGAAAAGTGTGCCAATAATGACGGTAATAGTGCAACTGAATGTATAATCCAAGTGACAGCATGACAGAAATGGAGCAAGAGAGAGATACATATATAGACACGCAAGCAGCACTGTTGTTCAGGCAGGTTTGTTACATTCCCATGGAGACTCATGTTTCACATGCTAAAAGCCACTACTCACTCCTCTCCTACACACATTAAAAGCTCTCACTTACTGCAGACACACATAAAAACAGCAAATCAAGCACCTTTGGAAATAAGTCAAATGTATTAATATGTCAGAGATAGCTGTCTTCAGTAGTGGGTTTTTCTTTCAATAATAAATCCCTGTGGGAGAGAGAATGATCCTCAGAGTTTGGACATTTAAAGTCTGAGTCCTCTGGAGATCTTATTCACAGCTGACTGTAATAACTAAAGAATCATTTCCATTTTAGAAGGTTTTGGTAAGGCTTCTGACATACTGCATAGATGAACAATAATTCTATCTAAAACTCGTGAATATTAATTCTAATTAAAACTTTACTCCTTTAAAACTTGTTTTCAGGCAAGCTATCCTGTGGAATGTAGTGGAGCTTTTTGGGTAGGAACCTCCCAAACCTCATACAAGAGCGGAGGTGTTTCCATTGATCATAGTAAAAGCACTCAAGAACTGCACGTATACAGAGAGGATGGGATGCTGTGATCTATTAATACTACAGAAGGCAGCAGTTTGAATAAATCAGCTCACTTTCCAGGTGCTTTAATTCTGCTCTGCGTGATTAACTTACCTTGTCTGCGTGTCACCACACACCGTTTTGAAGATCGGTTGGCATAGTTGTGTTCTTCCTATTCCCTGCTACTGCTCACTCTGTTTTTCACCAGCTCTGAGGTAACTCTTTTTCCTCCTTGGCATTAACAGAATGAACAAAGTTCTTTAAGGATTTACCTCTCTATCCAAACCTGAAACTATGAGTTTGCAGATAAAAAAATTAGTACCTTCTGCAAGAACAGAAATTGTAGCAATGGACAAAATTGCCCTGACAGAAACAGATTTTGGAGTCAGGTTCTTTTAACTGCTATTTCACCATCTAAGCAAATGTTTGACTGTTTCTTCTGGTGTATATTAAAGCAGAACAAAAAGAAGAAAAAATATATTCTGTCCCAGGACTGTTTAAGTTGACGGAATATTCTTCCATGAGAACCTTGTTTTTGTAGGTAAAATACACACAGATTAGCTCTTCAAATTATATTCACAGGGTCTTACTGCTTTAAACCTCAATTTGCATTACCTATTATTGGTACCAGGTGTCTAGAGAGAAAATGCAGCTCTCCCCTCGTGATTCTTATAGAGGCAGAACTACAGACTACGAACAAACCACTCCATCTCTGTTCCCACAAAGGTTCTGGGTTGTTGGAGGAATAACTTTGGAGCAACTAACATAGTCATCCACAGTGGAAAAAGAAACATACTCATAACCCGCAAAAACCAGGGCAGCTCTCCAAGTCTCAATGGGTGGTAGCAGGAGGTGGCTCTAAAAGGAAGTTAAATACTTTAGTTTATTGCGAGAAGTCCTTTCAACTTCACAGTAAACTGGGATGGAGGCATACACCTAACTGAAACTGCAGGGTTCTACGTTTAGAATGATCTCTGATGAAACGAAACCAAATCCCAATCTCATTAAAGTCAATGGCAGCATTCCCACTGACTTCAATGGGAACAGGAGGTAGCCCATGGTCATTAGAGAATGGCTAAGAAGCTACATTTATTTAAATCCAGATATGACAAACTTCTGCTTGTGACGGCTTCTTGCAGAATAAATTCTGGCAATAGTAAGATCTGACTTTGGTATTTCCATTCTAGCAAAAGTATTAGACAGCTAGTCTACCTAGCTCAAAATGTGCTTAAGTCATTAAAAAAACCAGGATACCACACCCAGTTTATACAGCACAGATTCTTAATGAAACCACTCTTGAAGGAACTCGGACTGATTTTCGTGGAGAGTATTAGTTGCTAGAAAGCATAGACATGAATCTAGAGAGGTTTTTGTTGCAAAATGTATAATATTTAAGAACCTGGACACAGTAGTTCGTTGTTGCTGTTTTCACAAAACTCTGTTGCTGTTTTGTTGTTGTCACTGCCTTTGAAAGGTGCATGTAAACAATAGGAAAGGATGCACAACTTCTAATTAAGAAACTTCTGTGAAGATTAAAACCAGCAAAAGTTCAGCATTCAGTGTCCTTAAAAGGATGGACAGCTGAGTCCCTCTGTCTTTGCACAGGCAGTAGAAGGCACCATATGTGACGTAGATTGCCCAGAGCATCCATTTGACTCATAATCAGTCTAGTGGCAAGCCACCCTAAGTGATGACATGGTAATGAATCCATTTGATCAAGAGATAGTAAGGCTCTTGAAAAAGTGGGACATGTACCACTTCTTCCTGAAAATATGTCACGAGGACTTCTGCACAACCCGTAGAAGCGGCTCCTTCCTGTTTGTGGTGTTGCTTTTTGTTTTGTTTTGTTTCATTGTTTGTTTGTTTGGTTTGGTTTGGTTGGTTTGGTTTTTGGTTTGTTTGGGTTTTGGTTTTTTTTAGCTTTTAAATTTCTCATGCATTTCCCCAGCCAAAGTGTAGATTAAAGTAATTTCAGTACTGCAATTTGAGGGATGCCATAACATTAAATTATATCCACTTAAACGATTACATCTCTTTAACTACAAATGATAAAATAAACGTATCATGTTTAGTATGTGTCCTTTGCATGCAGTCATACAGCCGTTTACATGCAGAGCCTTTCCCAAAGTAGCAGAAGGAAAAAAAAATCCTTCTGGAAATCTTTACCATTATGCTAATGTATTTGATTGTGGGAAACAATAATTCAGATGAGGCAAAGGTTACGGCAGAAAAATAAAGGAAACAGGATGGGGGTAAAAGCTATAGCTAGAAAGGCAAGTTTGAATCAATGTACTTTATTCTCATTCTTAACCTCAATTAATTGTTAAGAGGAACGTGACTGCTAAATTACATCTTCTGTTGGCTTTATGAACTTCTCTTTGTATACTTGTCCTCTCAGGGCATATACAGCTAATGTGACTTTATTTTTAGCATCTTCGTTCAAGTGGGCTATGACAAAGGCAGAAAATGTGTGAGACAAGCAGAAAGCAGATGCTGTAGCAAAGGGTAAGAAAGAGAATAATTTTGCAGACAAAACCCCACAACTATACAACATATAGTGAGGAGTTTTCCCCACAATTTATTATTTGGCCCAGGAAAAGCAAATAATAATTTCAGTCTTTTAAGAGCTAACCAAAACGCCATCAGGAATCCCATCTGTTGCTGTTTCAGTCCAGAGCACAGGGACACCCTGGCCCTCCTGGGTGTCCAGTTCATGGAAGATGACAGCTGTAGTTGCCTTTACCTCAGAAGCCAGGGCTCTTCTGTCCAGCTTGCTGTTGCTCATACTTTGTGAGTTGCAGCCAGCCCAGAAGGTGGTTATATACATCTTCACAAATAACCCTCTTGCTCCTCTCTGGCTGCTCCACGCCTGGCTGCTTTATGAAATACATTTGAAAATATTTTGAAAAAGAAAAGAGAACATTGAAATTGTGGTAATTGTTTGGTCGTTAGTGCAGTTCACTCCCCTTGCATATAGCAATGTTAGAGATACATTACAGTCTAAATGCAGCTCTGAATTTGGATCTGAATTCTAATCAGGCCAAAATCTAGTTTACATAAGTATTCGTGCTTGGCTTATTTTAGAGGTAGACCTTGCTGCTGAAATTTAGGAGGAAAACTAGAGTTCATTTCCTCAAAACTGCCTTGGGCTTTTGCCATTCCAAAATGGGGTGACACCACGTTTTAGGAACCACAGTCTCAGGCAACTGACACAAATCTGTCATTCACAGGGTTTACTCTGTCATGTATTCTGCAAGCACACCTCCAGGATTACGCCACGCACAAAACCAACTGGAGAAACATGCTTCTGCCTTTTCTCCCATGTTTAGATGAGCAAGGCTTTGAGAAAGATGCAGCTGAGTCCCTTGCCTGGAGGGAAATGACAACTCAAAGCAGCCACAAGGAAACTGGAAATGGAGGCACTGAAAGCATCTTCAACTTATGTGTTAGTTAAATGCCTGCTGGTTAAATACCCATTGGGAGAGCGAGAGAGAGAGCAGGCATGGCTGTGTAGCTCAGCGGTCAGACACTGCCCCGGGAGGTTGGTGTGCAGTCCCACAGTAAGCAGGGTACAGCTATTAACAGCAGCTGTGAAGCTGAAAGGACTGTTGGATGCAATCAGCCCCTGACAGGGTACTGGGGAATATATTTCATCCTGGGAATAACCACATGGCCATGTTTCCAAAACTAAGTGAAGAAAAATAACAACAAAAAAAGGACAAATATTTCCCTTTGTTCCCCTTCCCCAAGGTTTTAATCTTGTGGAATTGAAAAAAAGAAAAGATAAAGCGATTTGTTCTGAAGAAGAATGAAAGAAGCACTGGAAAAGGGGGCTTCTCCTGTCTCCTGAAGTCTGCGCAGTTCTGCCCAATGTCACAGAGACTAGAGCTCCCTGGAGGGATGAGAGTGGCTGTGCAGAGGAGAAATGGCTACATCTACCATGCCTCAAATTGCCGGCAGCACATTTTCCCAGGAAAATAGGGGAATGCTCAAACGGTGGGTGCAGAGGGGAGGGAGGGTGCCTCATCACGAAAGCCCCTTTTTGGTGGGGCATTAGCAAGGTGACATCCCCCAAAAACGCCTACCTTGAGGATCTTAAAGGAGCTGGGGCAGGAGAGGACCCCAGGAGATGGCAGCCAGGCGGGCTCAGGCAATGCGGATGCTCACAGCGCTAGGAAGCAGCTCAGCAACAGTTCTGGGAATGCCAGCAGACCCTGCCCACTGGACTGAGGAAGCCAGGCCCTTGCAAGTCTAACACTGATGTTTTGTGACCAACTAAAATATCATCTAAAAACATGATATTAAAGAAAATATTGTAAATGCCTATAGATAGTTAATTTCAGATTTTAAAGAAAGCAGTATTGTGGTGATAAAAATCTATATTTTTCAACGGAATTCGGAGTCTTTCATCTGCTGTTCTCAAAGAACTTCACTGAGTCCTCCTCTGCTTCTACAGCATATAGGATAGTTACTTTGTTTTGTGATTGGTGAACTAAGGGGCAGAGAAGTGTTCACCACAAAATTTATGCAGATCAGCACGAGCAACATGACATACTGATCACTTATTTTAACGATAGTCTGAGTCTGATTTTAAGGGTAGCATGCCTCAATAATCATAATTAGTTACATTTTTAGGATTTTGATTTCAGTCATCCTAATTCCATAACATCTGTAGTAAAAAAGTGTCTTGGATTTGTGTGATTATGTAGGCACACATCAGACCTCACACTGGTTTACTCCTCTATAAGCCAGGCTATAGATATCAGACACAGATCCTGCAGGCATGGAAACAACTGAAAGCAGAAGCCTGAGGAAGTATATCATAGCATTGGAAAACGTACCGCGTATGTCTCAAATCTCATCTCTCTTGGGCAGTCTGTCTGGTATCACTCATGTACACTTCAAATTTGGTCTAAAAGCCTACAAAGCAAACAGATATGCTGCTGCCAGCATTCCTGCCAGGGTCCCAGCCACCTCAAGCTTACTTGACTTAACATACAATAACTTTCACAGGCTGCTGCCAGGAAGCTCAGCATTAGTACACCACTATGGAGAAGTTATGTGGTTATTACTGTACACAGAAAAAATGGGAGATCCAATGTGATCAATGTGTCTGTTCCACTCTGACGTGTTTATATGACTCAGCACAACCCCCTTTAGCAAAGGTTGTGCCACTTGTGAATTCAGCCACAGAATTACACCGCACACAGTATAGTCTCTCCCTGGAGTACATTTTTCTTTGAATTTCTAGACATAGTTCACACCGTCCTTAAAATATCTTTCATAAAGACATGCATAACATGGGAAGGTGACAGATGTCACATACTTGGGATAATTCCTATTATATCACGCCTTGCTTCTTCATTCGTTTTGAACCACAGAAGGTTACATGAGATTGGAGTTCAGCAGACACTTTTTGCTGCGATCTCATTTTAAACCTTCCTCTGAGCTGCTCAGATACCAGCTCAGATACCAGTTGGTATCCGTATCACAGTTAATGATTCATTTTCAGGTTCAACTGCAGAGTTTTCTCATCCTTTCCCACTCACCTCTGATTTTCGCAGTGTGTGAGGCTGGGCTCAGACCTCCTGTGGGCTCTCACAGGGTTCTCTCCTGCAGCTTATTCTGCTTCTGTAAGGGGATGAAGTACGTCCCAGACCTTTCGAATCATGTCCTCGTGTTCTATACAGTGAAGGTCACTTCACCAGGGATCCTGTGGATTCACGGTGTACAGTACCCAAGCAAGTCTCACTTGTTATGCTTGAAATATGCCCATAATTGTCTCCAGCTTCTTGGTTGCATATAGTTAAGAGCATATATTTTGAGCATAACACCTCAGACTTCTTAAGAGAGCGTTACAGGAAGACGAACTCCAAAGTTAGAGCTTAACAAAGGTTATCCCATGACATGTACCACACTGCTTCCTCCAAACATTCAAGAAGATGCTTAGAAAACTGTATATTGGAGGATCAAAAAAATGTGCCTTGAAAAGTCATTAACACTGCTCAAAGGAAGTCCAAGTAGGCAGAAAATGCAAGCAGAATTGAGAAATCACCTGTTCAGCTGGAAGCATGTTTTTCCAAAATTTCTGACTCAACTTGCAATGTGAGGTAGGGCTCTGCACCAAACCCCCATTTGTGAGGGCTTTGTGCATGCGGCCTATGCCTGTTCTGTCCTGTTCACTCATTGAACCCCTAAGGTTAATATGGGGCATTAGGACTGGGCTGACATTTTTTTCTTTGATGATAAGAACCACAACCTTATGCTTATAAACAGTGAGTCTTGAGATAATTGCCTTTCAAATCCCCTGAAGCTTCATCTGAAGTGTTTCAGCTGTTAATCCTTACACAAGTGCAGTATTTATGGATATTTTTGTGGTCTTTGCAATCTATATTCAGATCACAACAGCCAATACATCTAGCAGGGTAAAGGAAAGGTCTAGTTCCTGTGTATGGTTTTTTACACAACCCAAACAGTTCTCTGTTTTGTGAAGGTCATTGAAAAACAGGGAGCGAGTAAGAAAGAAAAACACAAAGAAACTACAGGATATGATTCATAAAAATCCCATGTCTCCTCTATATGCTCATACAGTTGTCTTTGAAAAAATAAATAAAAGTTTTTGTTCTTTAGCAATGTTCCAGTAAGTAATACACATGCCAGAGAACAAGCAAGCTCCAAACAATGAGCTAAAATTAGAAGAGGCAGATTCAGCATCTAAAGTCACAAATACACACACATTTACTTTATAGTGTGAAGGCATCTGGAAGAAATATAGTCACATGGACTGTCTGGGTGCTGGCATTAAGACTGTAGCTCAGGAGATTCTTCTCTCAGCTACAAGCTCTTTGTGGATCCTTGAACAACTCTTTTAATCCTATCTGTGGAAAGAGGCAACAACTGGCTGTTGTGAGGATGAAACCCTGGGTGTTTAAAAGGATTTTGGATTGTCATGCTGAGTGCTACTGAAATACAATTATTTCTTAAATCCACTCAGTTTTAAAAAGTGCTAACAAAGTAATTCAGTCTGGGCCCTATTGCTATTCAGAGTAAGTCTACTTCCTACTGAAATGGAAAAGAAAGAGAGACAGGTTGTGTACTAGTACTAACCATTCCTCAGCACTTCAGTACTAATAAGATCTTCTATGGTATACTTTTCTCCTAACCTTAAAAAAAAAAAAAAGAAAAGTTCCGTGCAGCTAGATACTTGCTAGCCACCATCAATTCTTGGTAGACGTGTTCAGCTCAGTCAATAAACCACCTACATTCCCATGGGAGACATGGTTAGCAGCACCAAGAAGCTGCAAGATGTACATAGAAGTTGGAGGAATCATGGCACATGTCCAGGACCAGTCTTTCCATACTGTGCCATCAATGAGTAACCAAAGAAAGAGTTGCTTACACCAACAGAGGAGGAAAGGACAGCAATCATGACTACATGCACATCTTGACATTACAAAGAGGATTCAGGAAGGGCTATTTGATACCACTCTAGATCTACATCTCCAGTGTAGACACACGTTCTAAAGGAGGCAACATGAGCTATTGTGGGTCAATGAAGATAGCATCCAATATTCCTAAAAGTTCCAACAATTTCATTGCAAGACAATACTACTTGAAATAATTTGCTGGACATTTTAAAGGATAACTGGAGTCCACATATTCATTTTTACAGTTTTTCTGTTATTTTCACTGTTTACAGATGTTGTTGCAGCTGTTCTTAAACTATGTACTCGACTTTCGGTACAAACCCAAACGCCCACTGCAGGCAGTAGCCCAGAAAGAGTCAGGACTGGTTCCTTCTGGTTAAGGTGGCAGAGGCAGAACTGCCACACATCAGTTCTAGTGACAAACAATATACATTTGCATTTTGGCTAACTTCATACATATTTATATAAGATGATTTTGAAGGGGGAGGAGAGGTGGCTGAGAACGAGAGAAATAAATCACAGAATTAATTTTGGTTTTGTTTTCTAAAAATCAGTTGTTATTTTTCCTAGTGGATTTGGTAGTTAGGACAGGGTGTAATCTAATTTATCCCTGTTCATAGACTGAATTAATTATAACAAGACTAGATTAATTATAGACTCTGTACTAGATTAACTATAGATGTTCCAATAAGATTCTCAAGACTAGATTATCTAAAATACTGAGAAAAATGTTAGACCTTTACTGGTTGTGTTGTCCAACATAGCCAAAGCTGGAGAGCTGAACTTAGACAAAAGAAGGCAAGAGAATTTGAGAAGAAATTATTACAAATTACCCCAGTTATGTTCATAGCCTTTGTTGCTGTGTAGAGTCTGGCAGGATTGCATGTAATTAGGTTAGGATTCTGTCACAGCTAAGATTGAGTACTCTGAATATGTAAAGTGAACCTCTACTGAGCTGAGGGAACATAAATATCTGAAAATTCATACTTTTACCTTGACTGCTTGCTTGTTTGCTTGATATTTTGTTTTGATAACACTTAAAAAATAAGCTACAGTTTGCACAAAATCCAGGACCCATGCCCTTACTCAGCTTTGAGTAAAGTACAGAACTTCATTCTGGGTTTTCTCTGAACCTGCTTCCTTTTATAGGCAAGTCCAGAGAAGCATGTAACAAGAATCCTGAAACTCTATTTTCCAGGTCTCCAGGAGACCTGTATCAATGAAGTACAGTACCTGGGCCACTGTGATAGAGAAGGGGAAAGTAAAACTTCTCTCGTAAAAAAAAAAAAATCTCAAGAGCATGCTGAAACCATAATTTTAACATAATCTTCCTCTCATTTGGCAAGGAAAAGAGGCAGAAAGAAGGAAGAGCAATAGCTCAACACATACCCGTCCAGCTTTTATGACACTATTTACCCTTTCTGACAAGGAGCCATCCAAATCTTGCTACTCCTTTCAAAGCTGCCAGTGGAAAGAAAGATTTTTGCTGGGGAGGACGTTCTCCAGGGGAAGCAGTGAAAAAATATGAGAGAAAGAATCTGGAAGAATTCACTCCCACCCACCTACAGGAGATTCCTAGAAGCATTGTTAGCCTGAAGGTTTCCAAAAACCCACTCCACTTCTCAAAGGCAGGGTCATTTCTGTGGCAGGTTGATTTTAAAGCAACTACGGTGTCTAGCTGGAACCTCTCACAAGGTTGGAATGTTAGAAGCAGTCCCAGGAGAGAGGGTTTAATGTACAAAACGCAGGTGAGGCAGCCAGAAAGACACGATGAATACAATTTATCACAGGGCTCTGCAATTTATCACAATGGAATCACAGGAAACAAGCAAAGCAGAGAAGTAGATAGATGGACAGAATAGATTAAGCTCCTCCAGGCATGGAACTTCTTTGAAATATGCCAGGGAAATGACATGTTACACATCCAAATTTTCAAACAATATTTTATTGATTAGAATAGAGCTATGGGTTTCTGGGTCTGGGGTCCTTTTCCCCCGAAAAGAAAAAAGTGTGTTATTCCGAAGAATGAAATAGAGCTAAAGCTATAGCGTGCTGTTTTGCTTCGTTTTGTTTTTATTCTAACTTTGGTTATGTGCCAGGAGCTGGGGATTTGCACGTGCAAATCGAGTGCCTGTACTTCCCAGCTACCCCTCTGCCTGCTCAGCTTTCAGGTTGAGGTGCATGAAGCTCCACATGCAGGAGCAATCTCAGAGGCCTGAACCTGTGAGCTGGTTTCGACGATGTGCAAGTGATCAAAGTGCGCTCACACCAAACGCACGCCTTCCTCACTCCCTTGGTTTTGTGGGGTGCCTTTCTCAAAACAGGTCTGTTGTATCAGCGTAACAACTCAGAGTTTTACAGCAGCTGGGCTGGTGCAATACCGTGGTCCAGAGTATTGCTGCAGCATGCTGGATATTCCTCACCTCCCACAAAGCAGGGGCCTTACAGCTTTCCAAACTGCACATATACTATTTAAATTGTTTCACTGGGAGGAGAATTATGTGTTCTGCAATGCCTCAGGACAATAAGCCAAAGGAACTATAGAATATGAGCTTGGTGTTAAAGCTGGAGCGCTGCAATGCTCTGCTTTGTGTGTGTTTTAGCCTGCTATGTAACATTACTTTTACATTAACATTTGTGGTTCCTTTTTTATGCACTCCAGCTTCACCATGCTCTGCTTTTTATATTTTAATAGTCAGATTCCTATGATCCAACCAGGGTGGCATGTTCAAAGCTCCACTTCTTTTTAGTGCCGATTAAAAAAAAAAAGGGGAAAAAAAAAGTTCACAGTATCAAACACGCTTACTTCAAATAGCTTTTATTAACACTAGGACAAGACTATAGCCAAAGAATTATACAAAACACAAAACAAAAGGAATTTTAACAACTCAGTTGAAGACTATTTCATGCCAATCCAATGCTCATATATCTATAATCAACAAAGTTTTGGAGCACAATATTACTTAACGTTACTGATTGGATGCTTTCAGATACAAAAATGTATCAGGAATGTTAACAATAATCCACAGGTTCCTTTTACTCTTATGGAAATATTACTATTGACCTTTAAAAATATTGCCCTTTGGGTCAGTTCCACTGGTGCATTATCCTTTAGAATATGATCTGCCTGGAAAGACAAATTACAGATAAACGTTTAGTTCTGTGAGCAAAAGGATTGGTTTTTATCTTAGAAACAGAGAGCAACATCAATTTCCCAAGAAAAAAATAGACATTTCAGCTGTGCATCCCTAGATCGAAAAGTCAGTGTTGTAAAAACCTATGGCAATGTTTACTTCGAAAGCTTTAGTTATGACTTCACCAGGTATTGCTTTATGCTTTCCTACTGCATCCTAACTTGGAATACTAAGCCAATCAAGAAATTTAAAATAGCAGTAAACTAAGCAGCAAGAGACACAAGTACGAACCTGTTCCCCTAGCACATGATGTATACACCAAGCCAATAGAATATATCCACTACTGTCAATGCTCTTTCAGACAAACTTTTCTAGAAGCAGAACTGGCCCTTCGTATCAGAAACAGGGATGTGTGGCCAAGTTCAGATCTGTATCTATGTTGTGGTTTGGTTTGGTTTTAACAGCTTGCGTGTGGCTGGGTGCAAAGTTAAGGTTTCTTCTCTAACTGCTTCCTGGGTCTTACCTGAAGCCTGTGAGAGAAGGGATTTCAGTGGTCTCTGAATCAGGGCGTCCTATGGCTCTGCTGTTGCCATGCAGGAGTACCCTTGGGAAGGGGATAACGAGTACAGATCTTAGCACAGAACCACTCTCACTGCACAATACCAGTGCCACCGGTTTCATGCATCACTTGCCTTTAGACCATCCACACAGGAGCCTGCCTTCCTTATAAATTACAGCCCAGCTCACAGTGTGCTAATTAACATCCAGGTAGTAGTATCTTTGATGGTGCAGAACTATTTATAGTTTGCTATAAACCTATCTAATATGCTCAACCACAGAACATAGCACTAGAGCAGGATGACGGACCGAGCAGAAGAGATATAATTAATAGTTGCTGGAACGTCCTTTTTGGTCTTTGCTCTCTCTGGTGTGTTATTTGCTAGAGACTAAAACTGAGCTAGTAACAAGATGTCATGGGACAAAAACCTTTTGGATCAAGTGAAAATATTACATTGTTAAAATCAAAATGGGTCCCTTTTGAGGCTAGAGAGGAATGTGAGTTTCACAATTTCTTTTTTTTAACAATCAGCAGACAGCCAGCTAAATCGTACTCATAAAATACCACTACAGTTTGGATCTGTCACAAAAATGAAGCATTAAATTGCTGCTAGAAGTGACAAAGATAAGCTACTCTCATTCCCACACCAAGGGCAGGGGCATCTGTATAAAAAGACAGACTTTTTGGGATGGTTTTCTATGTGCTACAAGGGTGAATTCAATTACAAGGAAAAAACAAACAAACAAACAACAAAACAACCCAAAGCGAGTGACATGACAAAATAAAAGCTTAAATGATAATTAAGAACCCAAACTCCTCCAAATCTGGGAATAAAAGCAGGTAGCACAGGCTTGGTTTAAGATAAATTCTTTCCCAGCAGATTCCCCCCCCACTTACATATTCTGTTTTACTTCCATATGGAGTCTGTAAAAAAAAAAAAAAGTGTAGTGGTTCACAAAGCTCTATTGTGACCTTTTAAAATAAAACAACTGTGCACTGCTACACTTCTGGAAAGGCCACTATTGGGAAAAAAAAAAACAAAACCCAAAAATCTCCCCTATCAGTCATGTTATGAAGTGTCTGTTGGGGACTGATAACTTCTCAGGCAAATGCACAGCATACGTGCCAGGGCAGCACACCTGGCTGCTGCTGCTTAGGACAAAAAAATTTACAGCAAGGTTCACGCCTGCATGCGTGTGGGCATGCTTGTGGGGTGGAGGGGGTATTTCCCAAAGGATGAATGCTTGCTGGGCACCTCCTTGCCCCTGCAAACTAATAGAAGTTAGTTGCCTCACAGCCATCAGTGTCTTTGGAAAAGTTCCCTCTAATTCTTCGTCCCAGACACATTGCCCTGAAAGTGTCCTGCTGTCTGTCTACACAAATTAGTCAGTCTCTACATTCTTGTTCTCTACAGGACCTCTGGTGTTGGCTGCAGCAAAACCTTTCTAATATTTCATCTCCGGTTATGACTCTCAGCTTTTTAGGGAGGCTGCAGTTAGATAAGACACCAACTCAAATACCACAGACTCTAGAGAGGGATTCATCTTGCCACTTTTCTTTAGCTGGCAGCATGTTGTTGACTTTTTTTGCAAAGTAAAGAAGCAGCCATCTTTGTTTGCGTAACAGCTGTTTATATTTTCTTTTATGATGTTTATTTAAGATAGCTTAATGATTTTATTTTCCTCAGATTCACATGTCTGGAGTTAGTTACTTCATTTTCACTCAAAGTAAAATTAGGAAGGTTCATAAATAAAAAAGGGACTAATTCTGTCATCTTTACACTGGCAAAATTCCCATGAACTTTGGTTACGCACTAGGAATTTTGCCTGAAAAAGGATCATAGAATCAAGCACTTCATTGCTGCAGATTATATGGAAGCCAAATGAACACATACAGAATTTCTGCACACAGAGTCCAAAACTGAAGTGCAAGACACTCTTAGATTTTTAACAGTTCTGAAATTTACTGTTCATCATTGTTCCCTCTCCAGCCCAGGTAAAAGCTTTAAGCTGGTTAAAAATCACTCTTTTCTTGATATGCTGAGTCATATTTCTTTTTAGTTTTCAGTTTCTACTATGAATTTAAAGACCTAAAAGTACAAGAAAAGCATGTAATGACCTAAGAATACAAGAAAAATATAAGAATACAATAAAAGTCCCACTAAACTTAATGTTTAGTCCCTAACACCAGGGAAGAATATGAACTGGACCAAGCATGTTAATGGCACTTGCTGCTGAGGCATCGCTCATTCTGGAGGTTGGTGGCTTAGGGACACCTTGATCCAGAGGCAGAGTGAAAATTCCTGTACTCTTCCCCTGCATGGCAAGGATTTACTGCTGATGGCAATGGCAGCCTGGGGTGATGGTGTTCTGGTTTGTCTTCTCCTCCCACCAACCTGCAGCCCTCGTACCACCAGCACCAGGCAGAGGGTCACCCTGGCTCTGACGGCTCTCTGCCGTCAGCTTCACCTTCTCCTTGGAATCACTCATAGAAACCATCATTTATCCCTCCTCCTTTACCCAATTCAGCTCATTTTTCAGAAGTAATCTAAGCTCAGATGTAGATATTTTGGCAGCCGGCTTGAAATATCTGGGACTTAATTTTCAGAGGTGTCAATCTCCCTAGCCTAAGCTGAGGGCTATGGGAGACATGAGACTGTGACATCTCTTCAAAAACAGCTCCTTAGCCTCTGAATTTGAACACTAGAAAAGGAGAAACATGCAATTTGTGCATCTTTCTGAAATTCTTGGAATTTGTTGTTGAATCCAGCTAAAACCGGGTGTTTTTAAGACTCTGTGTGTGAATATTTCCCTGGAAGTACGTCTAAAATTGCTGGGAGATATTTTAGCTGCAATCCATGGGGAGCTATTGATGGTAATAAAAAATACTGTGAGAAGAAAACAGCAGCAAGTGAAACTGCCCTCTCAGAAAGCCCAGGTCTGCTTTGAAGGAAGTGTTGATATTCACCATAAGCCTCAATCATTTCCCAGAGGGCTGTACGGTGCCTTGTAATGACATAATCAAAAAGTAATGGTGTTCTGGACTCAAAGGAAAAAAAAAAAAAAAAGCAGGGCCTGATCCATCTCCCATTGAAATCAAAGAGGATTTTTCTATTGACTTCAGTGAGAAGAGAGTTCTGGACACAATCTGTGTGCAGTTTATTTGCACATTTGCTTATCTAAATGATGCTGACTTTAACCAATAGCATGTCTAGATGTCTGGGAGTATGCCTGTACAAATGCATAAGTGTGAGTTTATCATGTGGTTTAATTCAAATTAT
Source organism: Pampusana beccarii (assembly GCA_013399365.1). NCBI lineage: Eukaryota > Metazoa > Chordata > Aves > Columbiformes > Columbidae > Pampusana > Pampusana beccarii. The sequence goes on along the minus strand of VWYH01003685.1, from coordinate 3,072,247 downwards.
TCCGGCATTTTAAAAGCATTTCCAGCTACGAAGGACAGCTTTAGCTGATTTCCACCCCAGAATATAGCCTTTAATTGATAAAGTTTGTAACTCACATTTTAGGCTGCAATTCGTGTTCAATTTCACGCAAACTAAAGGACCCAAGTAGATTTTTGCATTTGTGGGGTTAATTTTATAATGATCTTACTATGCGCTCGATTAAAATTTTGCAGACATTATTTCAAATTGTGAAAAGCTCTACAAATTACCCAACTCATCAGCTATGGTCCTTGGCTTCCTTGAAGGGAAACTTCTTTGTTGATCACAAAAAAACTGCAGTAAATTGCGAGTAAGATTGCCATCACAAGTCTGCTGAAAATACAGGATGAACTCCTTATTGCTTTAGTCATGTGAACAACCCAAATCAGGCAAGGTGGCTTACACCAGGAGTTAATTTAGCCTGCTGGGTCTCTTTGCATTGCTAAAATGAGCATGATTTTTGGCTTGTAAATGGGGGGTAGAATTTTATTTCACTTTCTGAGAGGCATACATCCATTTTAGAGCAAGCCTTTCAGAAGAAAAGTTTACTTCACATTATAGGAAATGACATTCCTTTTTTAGATTTACCTTTTCAAAGCATGCCTCAGATTTCTAACTTGTAGAAGAGATCTTTTGTGTAAGTAATAAAAGTCTTTAAAATTAAAATACTAATCGTAAACAAACTGAAATGCATGAAAGATATAGTCTGACTGCATAACAAAAGAGAATTATATAATTCTATTTGAGTGAAATCTTTCATCTTTGATTTACAGGTTTGAGTCTGCCTATAACTGAAACCATATTGTTCCATATCTTTCATATCATGGCCTTCCCCAAAATCTTGTTTTAATTAAGGTTCCTTTCAGATTTCGGAATAAAAAGCATGACAGTGTTCACTTATGGCTTTAATATATCTTCTGAGTTTGGAAAATATATAAAACGAACATCACTTGCTTTTAAAAGCTGAGCGAGCTATCAAATACTGCAAGTTGAATACTTCAAGGTATCTCCCAGGGTTCATAAGGTGAGAAAGTTGTAAACAAAATCAAAGTTGCTGTAGCAGAGTTTTTTTCATTTGAAGTAGTCTCGCATACATGCCCTATCTCCTTCTCTGACAGTAAGGCAACACGTGTAACAGTTTAAGCGTTCATTATCAGCTAAAGGCACAACTCTATGTTACGTTCTGAAACATGGAATTAAACAGCTAAAGTCACGTTGCAGGGAGATCTTGCTGCACTTTGGAGAGCTAAAATAAAGCCTAAATCCTTCGCAGCCTCTTAAGCGACATTAGTTTTCTCGGTGCAGGACTACATAAAAGAACTGGTTCACATTCACATGATGACCTGTAAAGTACACCCCCAACACAACCTCCACAGAAACACCTGAGTTCCAAATGAGCTGCACGCAGTTACTGAAGATCGCTGTGCTTAGAGTCAGGATGCAGAAACATTTCAGAACAAACTAAAAACACATTTGAAAAGCTATCCATTTTTCAGAGACTACTTGATCTCTGCTGCACATCTGGTGAGAGCTACTGTCAACTACGGAGGGTACAGCACTCTTTTAAAAGGCAGAAGATCGCGCGTTTTAGAGAATTGTGAATGTGTTTTTGCGATAGAGAAATGAAATGGGGAGGGATGGAGAGGAGAGAGGAAAGAGGAAAAGAAAATAAAGCACCACCAAGAACAGTACTTCGCGGGATTTATAGTACGATAAGAAGTGCTTTCCCTTTAGCTAAAATTCCTCTTTGTAGTTTAAACACGGTTCACTTATTGAACTAAGAACTTATTACAGGAGATTAAAAAATGGAACGTAAAATAAAGCTGTTTTCTGTTGTTGTTGTTGTTGTGCTTTTTTTCCTTTTTCATTACACAGAGCAAAGAAAACAAATTCTATTAATTTAACACAATATGAAAAAAATCACCCAGTAAAAAGTGTCAGAAAGTGATTCATGGAGTTTACCGAGTATTTTGCTGACTGTTGCAATTCTCGTCTCTATAATCTATCATGTAGAATTTTGTAATACTCTGTTTCACAATTTACGTTGGTGAGTGGGTCAAACAGCATATAAAAAGCATGCTCCAGGCTCTTTCTCTCAAGCCCGTTTTACTGTAACTCTAGAATTGTAGCGGTTACATTTAAGGAATCTTTAGGGCCCTTTCAAGTCCATCCAGAGAACAAGTGAAGCTGCTATTCAGAGTTTTGTGCCCAGTGTTTATGTTCCATCTGATCTGTGCCACCCAAGCAGCAGACAAGACATGTCTGAGGGTGCTTTGGGGAGATACACAATGATGTCACCCACAGGAAATATCAGGGAGGACTTGGCACTTCACAAGGCTGGCTCTTCTTCCATGGGCTCGCCAGCAGCTCTGTAAAAATAAACAGGCAATCAGAATACGGCACAAGAGTACACAAAGACATTGTAGATTTTCATGCATAATCAAAGCTGATTTTTCAGCGCTCTCTGATGTTTATTTGTGTTATTCAGTTATCCATAAATAGAGTTTCTTTCCGAGGAAGTATAAACAAATGTCAAGTGGAAAAACATTTTAGATCCAAGCAATCACTGAAAATGTTCCTGTTTATATTAAAATATGTCAGAATATTTTATAACTTTTTGTCCAGAAATGTACATGCTTTGTGTCAACAGAGTCAAATAATTTCATGAAAAAAATAGCTGTGATACTTTCATTTTACAAGCTTTTGCAACTAAAAATACATGCATTTATTTTTTCAAGTGGGCCCATACCATTAAAGCAGAATAGTTCACAAGTAGCCAAATACTTAGCAGTGTTTCTTCTGGGGTTTTTCTTCAGTCCTCTGATTTTTGATCCTGTGTTTCATAAATGCATTGCCTGCCTGCCTGCCTTCAGCTTCTGAGACCAAATTCTGAACTCAATCAGCAGATCACTGTTGTAGAGAGGTTTTTATTAATAATGTCAAATTAGATTATACTTATATCTTTTGTCCTAAAGTCTCTGAGAAATATTCAGCTTAGGCAAGATGAGCCCTTTAAAACATCCAATAAGAAAATAATGGGGACATATGCCGAGCTGGTGTAAAGTGTCGTAATTCCTTGTATCTAACAAGTTAATGCACCTGAGGATTATGCTGGTAAAATAAAATAGGAATCTTCTGAGATCACAGTGAGACCTCACTGTTGAAGGACATAAGAATTTGGACATAAACTATTTTTCACCTCAGTCTGGCAAAACAAATGAGCTTAAGATACCCTTCAAAATAGTCACTTCAAGCAATTTTGAAATGAAAGGAGGGCAAAAAGTAAATGCAAAATAATAAACAAAAGAGACATTTACCAGTTAAATCTGGTAAGCCAGTATAATAACCGACTTCAATAAAACATCCTTCAGAAAGTACAAACTCATGAGATCCCATGGAAAAAAAAAAGTAATTAATGGGGGCTTGCATGGGATTTGGTAGTTTATTCAACATGGGAGAATTTTAAATGGCTCTGTAGTTTATTAAATTCTTTCCCAATGAAAAATTCAGCAGTGTGTCTTTAAATGATTTTGTGCAGGTTATTCCTTTATGATTTGGAATGATCACAGCTAGTGTGTTGAAAAATATGTCAGATGAACGATATACAAAAAAAGAAGATGTTTTTCAGACTAATCACTTTCCAAAGGGTTGTTGACCTTAAAGGATTATTAATCTACAAATCTCAGATCTTTTGTTTCTCGCCACACGGTGGAGAATGTTTCCTGTGCACAGTAACTACTGCAGCTCCCTTGTTTCTGGGAGGCGAGGGAAAGCAGGATTCAGGGAAGGCTGCAGCAGGGGCCAGTTTAGACAGGGCAGTGCTGGGGTGGGAGCGCTTCCCTGCCCACATGCAGTTGCAGCCGGACATCGCTTCCCTTTGACAGGCACTAAAAGCTTATCAAGGTATGTATAAAAATGCTTAGTAAGACCTCTCTCAAAAATGACTGAGGTCATCACTGTCTTCTCCTCCCCCCACCACCACTTGCAATGTTCTGGCTTGCAGCAGAGACCCCACAGTGGCTGCCAGGGTGGGATGGAGTCCTGCCTGCTGCTGGGGTCCTCAGGTGTGATGAAGGACCATGCACCCTGTGGAGAATTCATACTGATGCTGCAAGTTGCTGTTGGGCTGACCACACACTTCCACTTTGTCCAGCCGCTTTTGGAAGACCTGTATGTCCTCTAGCATAATGCAAAAGTGCAATGAGCCTCTGTTAAACATCTGGGACCTTATGAGGCTGTCTGGGAGGAGAATAATTTGGAAGCAGATAACAGTTCAGTTTTTAGGTTCTGCTGTGGGTAAGTAAATGAATGAGAATAAATAGTTGTCAGTAGATTTCAGGTGGAGATTGGCAGAGCAGGAAGGAATGGAGCTCTGGAAATCTGGAAGTGAAAGCGGGAGTTTGGGTTACTTATAAGGAACTAGGGAAGCAGCATGTTCAACAGTCTGTTCACGTGTATTTGGCTTCTGCGAACGACATTGTCAGGACCATAGTACAACTGAGAGATGACCTTATTCAGGGTTTTAGTTCTGGGCAATTTTTCACTGATGAGGGTGTTTCTGAATGCCAGGACTGGCCTTGAGTGCTATATTCTAATATTCCAACAATATGCCAATATTTTGCATCAGCAAGAGCCTAAGCACTAACAGAAATTTTTATGTGCAAAAGCAAGATATACAGTCATTTTTGGAAATGGAGCAGAGTTTAGGGTGCCCTGGCAAATCCAGATGTTGTTGCTCAGTGTGGTTGCTCTCACAGTCTTTTCCAGTCTCCTTTTGAAGGCTTATGTGCCTGTTTCAACTTCATTTTGTTAGTGCCAGAGAAGTCACTGGATCTATCCAATGGCTTATGATTAAAAACATACATTTTTATGGGTTAACAGCTTAGGCCAGAGTTTTGTATGAAAGCCAGTAAAGTTTTAGGGTCCTTAGTACAGAGAGAAAAACACTGTAATCACATAACATAAAGCGGTGAATTAATAGATACCCCTTCTGCTAAAAGCAAAAGTTCTCAAAAAAAAAAAAAAGGAAAACAACGAGAACCAAAGAAACAAAAACACAAAAAAAACCCGACCTCCCCCTCCCCCCCTAAAAAAAACCCCTCAAAACAACAACAACAAAAACCACCACAAAAAAGAGCACAGAGTCAGACAGACCCAAATTTATGTGTGTTCTGACACATCCCTCAGAGATGCAGTTGTGAGGTGGGGCTGATCCAGACTGATTCTGTGTGGTCAGCAGATCCAGAAAGGATCTATAACAGTTGTAGAACTACAATGTGATTTTTCATTAAGGCTTCACTGCGGCTAGTTTAAGCTGCAGGTTCCAAGGAGCAAAGCCCTCTTGCTTTCTGTCTGTTTGGTGATGGAAATATTATTCACCTATAGCTCTCTATATGTGCAATTCACATTATGGCAGAATGAAGTAGTCTCTTTGCAGTTAGCACTAAACAAAATGATTCGATTTAAATCTTAAAACAAAATAAATAGATGAGGCAAAAATCCTACCATATGGATAAAATCTGGCAAAATGTGTGACATCTTAAGTATTGCTCTGTGGCAGCTGAGAATAAATGACAACCATATTATTTATGAGAATATAATTTAAAATAGTTAATATCTACACTTTAAGAAAGTTAATCTTTAAGAATGTAGATATACCCTGTACATCATCCAAAAAAGCCCAAATGTTTATGTTACCTTATTTTTTAAATTACAATTAGAAGGATTCCTCATAGCTACATCATCACACACATAAAAAAAAAAATTCAAGGTATGTTTCCAAGTCACAGAAACTGCTGAACAAAAGAGAGATTTTCTGGCATGGTATGGCTGTTTTATGCCATAATCTGTTCCTAATTTAACTCAGCTGTCTCAGGGAAGATCATTGTAATTGAAAAGTGATCCTCTGGTAGCAGAGAGCTAGGGAAAAAAGAGGTACATTTCTATACCATGGAGATGATTTGGACGGTGTCTAAAGGCATCCTGAGATCCTGAATAAGCATATATCCTAAATGGATAGATGGACTGTAAAAATGGAATGTATAGATCAAAGAAAAAGGAACTAAAAGTAAAAGCCATCATAGCTTAAGTGCCGAGTAAGGTAACTACGCATATACTCACAAAAGAGGAAGTAAAGTCCAAATAAGGCAAATTAAATACAGTAGAATCTCTGGGAAATTAAATGGAAACCCTCAACAAAAGAAGTCAAAGGAGAGTCCGACAAGCAACATGTTAATGGCATAAAAACTAATAATAAAAAGGTCTTTCAAATACATCAGAAGAAATGATCAAAGCAGGAAACGAGCATCAGAGAAGGTAGGCCACAAAAGCAAAATGAACTATTTATATCTGTGTTCACTAGAGAAGTGTCAGGGAGATTTTATTATTTGCAGATGAACTATCTGAAACTGAATTAGCACTAGAACAAACTGATACATTAAACATTGTCAGATTTCTAAGAGCAGATTATATTTGTCCACTGAGTTCTAAGGGAATGCATTATGATATTGCTAAATAAATAATTATTGAGCATATTCTACTGCTTATTTCAGCATCCACACCAGGGGTAAAAAAGGTAAGAAATGCAATTCCCATTTTTGAAATTACAGGAGATGCAGTAAGCCTGTATGGGGAAATTGATAGCATCTGTAACCAGTGATAGAATTAGCAAGCATTTAGGTAATAGTAATTTGGGTAAGAGTTATGTCTTGACACTTACAGAGAAATCAAACCTTACAAACTTATTAGAAGTTTCTGAAGGAAATGAAGGAAAAGGGATCAAGTGATGTTCCTGTACAAATGAAGTCTTCCAACAATTTTATCCAAATGCTTTGAAGAACCTAGGTTGCAAGAGAAGGTCCTCTCATAGATTAATAATCCATCAAAACTAGGAAACAGATAATAATATTAGTGAATTTTCACTATGGAGGGATTTCTAGAGCGTTTCAAAAAGACTTGCAGACTACAAGCAGATTTAGGTGATAGTGTTTGTTGACGATGCCAAATTACCGATCTTAGTCAGCTCTAAAGCCCGTGACACCATTTCTGAGTGGAAAAGAAGGTAAGCAAACACGAACTAATAGATAATACACAAAACAGGGGGCAGGACACCTTTAACTGCTTATACACAGTGATGGCCACAATGGAGAGCTTGGAGTTCATGGTAGAAGACCAGAAAGCAGCAAAAACAAAGAAAAAATCCCCAACATTAAGCTATGGTGTAAACCCACAGTGTGCCTAACACCTGGAGTCCTGAATGAAGTTCTTACCCCACCTCAAAGAAAACTACAAAAGGCACAGAATGGGGCAAGAACCATCGGAGGTAATAAATTATTTTCATACTAGGAGAAACAGAGTCTTGAGACAGCTGAAGCCTTTAAAACCAGAAATGGGGCAGAGACTACGAGTAAGAAAGGAGCTGCTTTTATTTCTCACAATGAAAGAACTAGAGGGTTCCCAGTAAATTTATTGTTGAATAAGTTTAGAGCAAAGAAAAAGAAGTGCAATGCCTGATGGGGCTGTGGGATTCACTGCCTGAGTGCCAAAGGTGTAAGCAGGTTCAAAAAGACCTTTGAAAAGTTTATGCCCAAGTAGGTACCCAGGAGGCTTTGGCACAGGATGGGTCAGATACAGCTGTTGAGATCTACTGACTCAGCTTGGCAAGGCTGGCCCTCAAACTCTTCTGCCTCTGGTTCTCTTCCTGACCCACCCACCACTGGGTACAAGAAGAAGGTGGGAAACAAGAGGCTGCAGCCGGACCTGGGGAAGATGTTCTCCTGCTCCTGAGCTTGGCTGTGATTGCAGGTCCTGGGGGCTATGGCCAGCTAGATGCATGTTACTTAGCACAGCAGAGGTTTATACCCAAATAGTGAAACGCTAAGTGGAGCTTTATGAGCTGATACACTAATAGAGCAAGTGACCCTAGATAGTGGCTAGCTGTAGCCCACGATCCAACCAGCCACTCTAGTATAAAATATTATGCTATAACATAATGCAATGTGGCTGAAACTGCAAGTAGTAGCTCTGTAACTAAGAGTAATATCTAAAAATTACACTGTTTTCATTTCCATTTGAGAAAAATCTATGCTCAGCTGAATGAGAGCCATAAGTCAAATTTTGATAAGTTCATTCTCAAGATTTACTGTTTGCTGTAAAAATAGTAAGTGCAAGAGATCTCCCTCCACACCCTTTTATTTTTCCATTTTAAGAAGAAACATAGAGAAGCTCCAATGTATCAGGGACAGCACCGTACCGAATATTTTAGCAGCAGATTTCTGAAATGGGTGTCTGACCAAAGAAAAATTCTAATCAGCTATATCTGTGTCTCACATACGGAACAAGCAGTTATCAACACACAAAAGTTACGGTAGTCAGAAATGTTTTCTATGGCATGCCTGTTCCTTTAATTGCATCTGTATTTAAATCTGTGTTAGCATCATGCATGTTTTCTTTCCTATCCACAAACTCTTTTTTCTATATCTGTCCTCTTCTGAAGTCTGTAATCAAGTTTCAATTGGATCTTAAAATGCAGAGTTGTGCTTTGGTAAAATAAAACACCAAAAGCACAGCAATTTTTCGCAGTTTTCTTCATTTAGCCTGCCAGAGAAAATCAAACAAAAAAATAATCGGCACTGTCACTTGAAGAAAAGAAACAGAGAAGAAAGAAAGAGAAATACTTAAGATGGGCCTTAGCCAGGAGCATTTTATCCTTTATTCACCAGTGGTAAATGAGTCAGATATGAGTTGGCCAGGAAAAGAGTTGCTTTACCCAAAATCCGAGTTTAAAGTGAGTCATCTCACTCCAAACACCAATACATCCTCCAACACAACTGGCAAGAGTTTCCCGCAAAGAGATTCTTGCTGCCGCTCTCTTCATCTGGAGGCCTGACCATTCAAAGCTGAAGTCAACAGGATCTCTACCATCAATTCAGTGAAAGAAGGCTAGAAATGCAGGCCAGAATTTTCAGCCTGTCTGACCATGGTGGGAATTAAGAGAAAGTAAATCAGTTCCTGGCATACTGAACAAACCCTTCAGGCTGTCCTGTCAGCCACAAGGCTTCCTGCTCTGATCCCACCCTACCTGTCACAACCAACTTTCCCAATCAAATACTCAATGCAAAGGCTTGCAACAGGTCTTCAGAAGGTGGCCCCTTCCTAAAATGTGGGGAGAAAGGGATACCTCTATTATATAACAGCCTTATCAAGGGGACTTGAGTGGCCAGACATCTCCTAACGTCCCTGCAGCCCTGTTGTTTGCCACAGAAAGGGGCTGGAGAAAGAGCATCGCATACTTGGTCCTTAATTACAAACATAACTAATGTAAAAAAGCAAAGTTGGACTCATTGCTTACGTTACTGCAGCTAGTGTTGGTATGTGTCTGTGAAATGAACGGCATGTTTTCATGAAATTGATGAAATTGTCCTGGCATGAAACCCAAGCGTGCAAAGTTGAATCTGGATTTATGATCCTGTACTGGACTTCCATTCACGCTCCAAGTGCAGCCGGGTCCTCTCAGGTCTCCCCGCAGCTCAGAGGACCCTCAAAGTCTGACCTTGAGGGTGAACATTTTTGAGTCCATACTCCTCTTTATATTCATCAGGAAGAAAACAAAGAGGATGATATCCCAATGCCTCAGAAAACCTAACTCTCAATTCTGGCCAGTGGGACAGCACTTATGCTGTCCCATCACCCTTTGATGGCAATCTGGCTTCGTGTGACTTCTTTGTGGGTTACGAATGTGGAAACAGACTTAGGAACACATGCGTGCATAGGGGTTTTTTTGTGCTGCTGAAAAATTTCCGCAGCACCACAGAAGATATTTTAAACGAAGCCGTTTTTCCACAGAACAATTCATCACGACAGATTCGTCCCTATAAGAGTCCAGAACTGATGAAGTGTAATGAATCTGGCAGCCACATGAATTCCACTTGCGTACATTTCAGCACATCCGTTTTTTTTCCATTTCTCTCAGCTCCGCTCTGAAATTCTGTTTTCAGAATGGGTGGGAACTGTCACAGGTTATCAGTAGGTAGGTAATAAATACAATAATTAAGTGCAGCATTTGTAAAGGGTTGGTTTTTTTCAAGTCATGTAGCAGTTGCTTTCAATGGCTGTAGTTTTGAGTGGAGACGCATAACACAATTCCTGCTTATTCCGAGCAATATAAAAATACACAAAACTAACCACACCCTTTTTCAGACAATTTAAAGCTTTGCTTTGTTTGACTGCATTAGTTCCATCACTTTACCTACAATTCTGTATATTTCAGATCTACGCACACACGAGCAGGCACCTTCCTGTCCCTGGCTTGCAGAAGTGTCTTGTAACTGTCACAAATGTATATGACAAACCTTACATTATTGCTTCACTGAGCGATGATTAGCACTCCCACAAATCTAAAATACGTCTCTTGTTCTCTAAGCTTTTATGGATTTGTTTGCAATAATACTAGCACAACAATAGCCACAGCATGTTAAAATATAATTACAATCAGAAAGGTAATTATGTAAATACTGTGAACTTTACTAGCTAGCTCTGTTCCCTGTGTGCCCCTGTGAGCCGTGTCTGTCAACTCATGGACAGATGAGCACTCCCGCTGTTGTGAGAGGCGTTCACTCCCAAGCGCATCCACAGCTTTCAGCACCGCGCTATTCCCCCAGATGCCTATCACTTCGGTTCTGATTAAAAGAGCCAACGCGGGAGGCCAGAACCAAATCAAAAAAGTAGCTGTCATGACATAGGAGCCATGGATCCTTCTGGTTCCACTCCCACCACCGCTCCCTCGTTTCTCTCCTGTTGTTGCACAGCCCTGCTCCACCACCTGCAGGGAGCTCATGAGTCTCCTTATAAGGTTTTTTTTCTCCTTTCCTCCTCCTTCCCCTCTTTTCTCTGTGTGATGGAAACCGAATGGTTCCACTGCATTTTGGGTCATCCTCTACTGGTAAAGGCCAGGAAAGTTTGTCCTTAAAATGAGTAAATAGGAAACTCCAAGAACTTCTGTAGTGGCTATTCTGATTCCTAACAACTCTTTGAAGAAATACTATTTTGTAGGTGATGGAGTATTACACTAGCTATGTTTTTTCATCTCTAATTGGCAAAAAACACAACAGCAGTTACTGTATCATTTTCTCAATTTGTGAAATTGAAAGCAATCTTCATTAATGCAAAAAGCAGATGATAAGCTGGAAAAAACGTTCTCATTCTTTGCTGGTGTACCTTTATTTTGGTACACAGAAAATGTTGGCCCTAATCCTGGTCAGGATTGCTTTAAGTTTTATACTGGCACTGTTCCACTGCTTCCAGGGAAGCAACTTTTAATGCCTGCCTATTATCATTTAATAATGATTTAAGTCCATCCTTATTAAATTTATCTGACCGTATGTTAAATGCCTTCCTAGAAAATTAAAACTAAACCAGGTTTGAATAGTTTCCAATGAGAAGAATATGGTTGATTGCACTTGATCATATCTATTTTCCTCATATGGATATTTCACTTTTTATATAATTGAGAGTATTAGACATGGGGAGAAAGCAAGGTTCTTGTACTAATAATGAACCTTAGTAAAGAATTACACACACCAAAAAAATACCTGCTAGCACTGTTTCCAGAGGCCAAGTGAGAAAACTCAAATCCAGGGATGAAAAATTCCTCAATTAGCAGATAATTTTGAAACAATCCTTAGTCTAGCTGTCTGCATCTGACCTGACTGGAGCGAAAGCCTTGTTGTCTACAATAATTACATATGCTTACCTGCTGCCTTCCTGAGGGATGCACTGCTCCACATCCACTGAAAGAGAGGCCATAGCAGATACTGTTTCTGTCTCCTCCCTCTCCCTCTTCTGAGACTCAGCCAGAGCACAATCCACTGGCACAGAGTACGGCTCCACTGACTTCCAGTACTTGCCTAAGGAAAACACACATAATAATTTATGGGAATTTTAGCTAGCACGGTGGTACAAGCATGGTAATCACTTAGTTCAACACTGGGTGATTATAATTTAAAATCACTGCGGTGTAAGCAGTACAGTTGAAATTTCAGACTGCAGCGAAGAGGTATATTTCTGAACCTAAGAATGCCAAGTTGGAAAGTGTTTTCATTCCAAGGGCTGTGTCACACCCTTCCCCAGAAGGTAATAAACTGGAGGAGTAACACACAGACTAATGAACTCATACTGTCAGACAGGCTATTGGCTTTATCTACACAAGGTGAAGGGAGTTCAGGGCAGGGTTAATACCTAGAAGCTCTAATATGGCAGACAGTTGACGCATATACAGCAAACAGGACTAGAAAAATGAACTTTGTTGTACAAAGTGCTCACACAGCACTGTCTTGAAAAGGAAAAAAGACACAAATGCCAGCTCGGACTGAAGTTATGTTGCCAGAACAATCAGGTTTGTTAGTCCTGGATGTTCTTTCTCCTCCAACCTCAGGGCGTATACTAGAACAATAATTTATTTAAAACTTTCATATATGAACTCGCTGTTGCTGGAAAGCTGCCAGATATCATAAGGAATAGAGCTTTCTGGTTTGCTGTGTAAAAACACAGCAGTGGACTAAAAGCATGAGTATTCTCCGCTTTCTGCCTGCAACAGAAGAGACAGTAAGAAACTTCTCAAGCAACACAAACAATAATGGCAGGTGATTCATCATCAATATATAAAATGGTCTGCTACTGCAGTGCTATTAAGAAACAGAGGCTGATTAGTGCTAACCAGGTGAACAAGTAAGAATTTGCAGATGTATTTGTTACAGTCCAGTAATCCCTTGAGCACTCACTAATTGCCGGGTGGATGACACCTGGAAATTGGGAGCTTTGGGAAGGCTGGGAGCTCCGGACCAGAGCTTATTCAGTGTTCAGCAAGAAGCTTCCAGCAGCTGCTGCAGAGGTTGGGTCAGGGTACTTATCTGGGAATTAGATGGAGGGTTTCAACAGCTGTAAAAGAGAGAGGATCAAGTAGAGGACTTTTCCAAGGGCTAAAAGGAGGATTTTGGCAGCTGGGCAATGGGCTGAGTCGAGGTGCTTATCCAGAGGGTAGCTGGAGGCTTTGACAGCTGGGAGGCCAGGCCAGCACTGGTGCTGCCTGTGCTGCACAAAGGCTGCTGAAAACTCCCTCTTTGGTAACACAGCTCTCAACACAGTTTCAGGCTTTTCGAAAGATGAACTTTTCCCTCCAGTGAGAAAAGAGCTGTCAATAAAGCCTGAAAATGTCTTTATTCAAAAACATCATTGCGAGATGAAAGCCCAAGTCAATCTGCAAGAGCAGCCAGCAAGCATGGCCAGTGTGTTTCTTTGAACTCTAATAGTGTGCACGTTTGAGTAGTTAGCAGAATCTTTAAATAACAGGGACCTTCTGGGGATAAGACGTAAAGTGTATTAAGTATCCTACAAAGTCGAGATTAAGTGTTAGGAGGTTGGCTTTACGCCAAAAGCATGAAAGCCACAGCTAAAAAGTTGTGTACATAACAGTAGGCTCAACGATTGGAGTCTGGCAAATTTTATAAAAACAAGACAAAAATATTCTCTATTATTACTGTGCTCAGAGACCATATTCTCTATTCATTAAAAATACACTAAAAACAAACAAAAACATTATATGAGCATTCCACAATGTTCTCACAGATCATATGTGCAAAAGTCAGTCTTTGCAATATACACCCAATTCAAACCCTATAATTTATGAGCTAAATGTTCGCAGAGTGGGTGGGGTCTTTGTTGGAGAAACAGATGTGCAAGAAAATCAAATCTGTTGGCATGGGAATAATACCCCCTCTTGCCTATAAAAGAAATGAACCCATGTTCACTGCTGGAGTTTTCAAGGGCTCTTATTCATAAAATAAAATATTAGTACCCAGCTACCACTGTGTTGCTCTCCTGCAGCAACAATAAAACGACATCAGTGAGGATTGCTACATTGCATTTGTTCATTCACACACAGGCTTGCATGACAGCTGCCCCCTGAATCCTGATTTTCTTGTAACACTAAAACTCAAGGCCAATCCAAGCATATTAGCGGGCTCCCTGTGCCCATTTAACTGCCCTCTGCTCCCAAGTGCTCACTGATTTTCCTTGTTTCCCTGCATTGAGAGTTGTATTTTAAGAAGGACTTTAGCGATAAAGGGCGAGAGCAGAGCCAGGCCAGAAAGCAGGTGGCAGCTCCCGTGCTTCAGTGGAGGGTCTTGGAGAAGGGGGCGTACATGGCAGCATGTTTGTGCTTTGTGGGAGGAAGTTTTAAAGCCATCCCAATTAGGAACAGTGTCCAGGTAGTAGCAGATACCTCATGCAAAGAGGACTTTGTGATGCTTGTGAAAAAGCAATGCCAGATATTTCTTTAAAATCAGAAAGCTGTAGCTTACAAATACCTGTGGTAAGCAGAACAGCTTTGCAAGCTTCTTTTTATAAAGAACAGCATTTGCACGTCGTGCACAAAACACACAGGGTTTGCACGCGTCCTCAAACAAAAGGTTTGCAGGCAAAGTCTTGTGGAACAGAGAAGCAATCACAACATGCAGCTGCAAAGGAACTTTGTCAGAAACCGTAGGTATGCTGTGGATTGATAATTAAATGAGCTCAAAAAGCATATGCCTCAAACTGCTCACATGTCTGAAAATGTCATTTCTACTGTGCTATACTGGAATGTGAAATTCTACCGGTCCTGTTACATTCATTGAGAAGAACTTGGTGAAGCTCAGGGGAAAGAATGAAGCATACTGCTGGTTTCATTCATACAAAACTTGAAGAGCAATCACGGCTTGCAAGAACAAACAATGAAACCAAATCAGTCTTCTAGGTATGCTTTGGCTTTCAGCATGAAAATGCGCTTAAGTCTCCCTCAAAGATTTGTGGGAGCAATGATTTTTACCAGGAAATAATAAAACTGAATGTTTCTGTCAGTGTTACAAACATTTGTAATTGCCTTTCACAGATAGATTTGGACATGCTGTACCATAGCTTGCTTGAAAAAAAAAAACAGTTTGGGGGTGGTATTCAGGCTAGTGAACAGGATTGTTTAGAAATAGCATATTTCATGGGTGTGGGAAATAGTACTTCCAAATGTATTACATTTCCAAAGGAGCTTTGGATCACTGTCACAAACAAAACATTTATACAAATTCCATTTCAGTTAGAAAAAAGTTGTTTCCTCTCATTGTCTAAGTATTGTATCTCCAATTTTTTGCAACAAACACAGAGGAGGGACTTTTTTATCTAAAATATTGCTAATATTAATTATCAAATTTGGATCACAGAAATACAGACTCAATGTACATGCAAGCAATCATTCAAACAAATCAGGCCTTCTCAGTGTCTCTTCAGGTGCTACAGCACAGCTTAATGTTTTTCAGCCTGAAATATTCAACATGTACTTGCTTCTCTTAATTCCATCTAAATATACATTCTCCATAAAGCTGCACTGGACTTCCTCAATGCTCCTTTCTGTCATCCAAGCATATTCCTTTCTAATACTTGGTCTCTCCCCAGACAAAATGAGGTACATGTAACTTTTTAGGTAATAGTTACAAGAAAAGACAGAGTATTGTGTATAAATAGAACCAAACCCTGAGCAGCTCAACTTAAGGTTTCAGAACAGCCTACTGCCATGACTGTACCAGTTCAACTCAAACTTAAGCTTGTTCTGAACAAGCAAAGTTAAGCCACTCTGCAGACCTCTGAACTGTTTTGAGACACTAAATTTGTTCCTAAATCTGTTCCTTCTTTCTGAACTGCCATCATTTGAGTGTATTTCTAGCAAGACGCTAAGCCTTTCTGGAGCCAGTACTTTTTTTTTCCTCAATTCATGTTTGGATTGGTTGGTTGGTTTTCTGTTTGTTTGTTTGTTTTTGTTGTTGTTTTGTTTGTTTTCATTGAATATGTGTCTTATTTCAAACAGAATTGCATATTCTTTCTCCATGTTTGTGGCCTGCCTGCAGCTTTCTGCCCTTAGTACATGAGTTTCTTTAACCTGTTGATTCCTTCTAGATCATTAACAGGATATTTTAAGGAAGATACTAACTCATGAGCTACACTAGGACATGCTACACAAGAAAAATGGCTTACTGGAATTTATCATATACAATTATTTTACTTATAGCATTTGCATATCTGGATATGAAGGATGAATTGTATACCTACAACGAATTTTAATTGTCACTTTACAATTAAAATCAGACTCATAATTCTGCATGTTCAATGGATAATGCATGGTGTCCCTTTTAAAAACTGCATTTATTGTATACAGATGAATCCCAATTATTTGTGATTCGTCTAACATGAAGAAAAACATTTGTTATCCATTTGTTATTGTTAAGGAGCCAGCAAAAAGCAGAAGTCAGGAGGCTCCCACTGCCTCAGTAAAATGGCAAAGCGCAAAAGATTAGAGAATTTAAGGGAAGTCTGCTCAGTTGGATTAAGGGAACTGATGGCAGAGAGAAAAATTTTCAGTGAGACCAGAACAAATGCCCTAAAGCATCTGGGTAGTAAAAGGTTGGGGTCAGGGCACACAAGTGAAGCAATCAAGTACATCCTGCACCAGAAATAGAAAAAAAATCATGTATTTGTTAGCATTGTTCCATGGATAAGTGCCCATTTTGAGCCTTCTAACTTTGTCTCAAGCTCCTATCCATCTTGAAGTGAGTAATTTATAAAAGGCTGCGCAAACAGAATCTCAAGAAACTATTTGTTAGATCTCTAATTTACCTGTCTGTTTCTGTCCCTCACCGGCAAACATCTATTTCATCCAAGCTGCTCAGGAATGGAAAGATTTGGGAATATTCAGGAATCAGAAAGATCTAAAGAATTTCAGTAGATTTTTTTTTTCAAAGCTAATACATAGCAGAAACTAAGAGGTGTCAAAGAAACCAAACCCAAACCATATATATATATACACATGCACTAAACACAGCATATTGGTTTATACATAAAACATTTGCCCATTTTTTTTTCTCAGAAACAATAGTTTAATGTCTGTGACATTAATTAATAATAAAAAATACCCTGAACCCACCAGCCCAAACTGAGAAACGTACTTTGAATTTCAGTGGTCTTTTTTAAAGAAGCTATTGCATTCATGTTGGGGATTTGGTGCACAATATCTTCCGGGAGAGGCTCCAGCTGCAAGAATAGAACAGAATAATATAAATTTTCAATAAGCCACAGGGAAGTAAAACAAACTGAAACAATCTAATCCTCAGGAAAAGCTCAGCCCAATAACTGGTTAACATCGCACTGGTATCAGTTCTAAAAGTATAGCCATGATTTTGTTTTCTGTTTTCCAGCCATGTAATTGAATTCCAAGGGGCTTTTCTATTGGCTGCAAGACTAATCTATGGAGTCTCTGAAGCAGGTGCATGTCTGCGTATTATTCATTAAAAAAATGCTAGTTATTTGTGTAATTTTTGTAAGTTCCTCACAAACCAAATTCCACTGCGTCTGTATACGCAGCTGGGCACTCCAAACAAAACTTCGCTGAAGCCACACTGGAACAGAAGTGTGCACTCTGTTATCTTTATTTTTCTGGTGTTATTACATCTAACCATCCTACACATTTTAAGATTTATAGGGGAAAACCATAAAACACAGCTGCTTTTACTAGCTTTACCCTAATTTCAAATAAAGTTGTAGATAAAAAATGATTATGCGGACCAGTATTAAGAGTTCTCTAAGTAAGTTTTTTGTAGCATCAACTGCATTTTAACTAGCCAGTTTTAGTTATATATTCCTTGAACAGGGCTGCATCATGGTATATTAGCAGAAGGAAGTGTTCAGTTACTACAGTTATTTTTGCCTTGCAATGGATAGATATACCAAGCAAACTGTATTTTGAAATTCATCCGCATGTGGGTTTTTGTCCACCTTCCATACATTTTCTCCTTGAAAAAGAGTAAAATATGTTTTGGGCTAAACACCTCTTCTTGTACTGTAATAACTATATTCTCCTTAAACTATGCTTACAGTTCAGTCAGTTTTAATACCTCCCAGCATAAGCTGCTACAGCTGCTTCCTGCGGATCCAGGAATAGCAACTGCGTCAAGGTGGGTAGGGAAGAGCAATATCAATACCAATCTCTCTTCTCTAAAGCTAAGGAAGTTCAACCATCATTGACAAGAGACATCTGTACTGCAGACAAAACTACTTTCTTAAGCATGCCTGGGTCTACTTTAAACTAGGTCAAGCGAAGCCCACCCAAGGAGCTTCCCCTGTGAAGTTATTAGTTCAGTAGCCATCATATATTGTCCTCTGGGTTGCTACCACTGCATTGTTAACCACCAACTAGATAAAATCAGCTTTGATCCAAGTACACAAAGTCGGAGGTAACTGTAGTCTAGATACTCCCTGAGTGCTGCTATTTTAAGCAAGCTCAGCTACAAATCCCAGAACTACTGGGATCCTACCATCATGATCAGCAGCGAATGCCTGTCAGTGATAAAGACATTGCAAATACCACCAGTCTTTTGGAGTCTCAGTAACTAAAACGAATAGGGCTGTTCACATCATTATTTCCCTAGAATCTCGTATGGGATTGCAGCTGGAAGGTTTCCTTGTGGCCAGAAGCAATAGAACTATGTTTTGTTTTCAAATAGCATGAATCACTCTATTCTGCACAGTGAGCAAGTGTGCGGAGAAGTGCTGGTAGAACCTGACTGAGTCCCAACTCTACTTGGTTACCAAGGAGGCCAGACTGCAAAGAAAGATTATTGCTATCTAAGATGTATCATGGATCAGAACGAAGACAGCAATTACAATAAAAATAATATTTACAGATACATTTGCAATTCTTAAACCACATTTTCTTCATGATCTTCGTAGGTTACTCTATTTGGTAACTCTTGCAGGTACACGGGAGAAAACTGCATGTTTATAAAAATGCCCACCAACAGATCAGGCTTTTAGATTTTAGATTTTATCTAAAATTTAGATTTAGATTTTAGAACAATCATCCATATAACAATCTTAATAATCCATACCTTGGGTTATGTAGTTAATCAGCACTTCTTTTTATCACTTGTTATTTTTGTTTGAAGTAATCTATTGTTTGGCCAGGAAGAGGACAAAATCCTGAAGTTCTGTTTGGTCATACTGGGTACAGGAACACAGAAGGGGAAGCAAACAGTAGCTCAAGGTTCTGTTTTGACAGTTTCCTAATTCCTAAGGCTTTGACAACCAATTCATTCCCCTGAAGTAGAAGAAAATAGCTCCAGGCTGTAACGGTAGGAATAAAAGTACAAGGTATGGCACTGCCAGACTTCAAGATGTGAAAACTGTGTCTTGCTCTGTGCTTTAAGCACCTTGAGATTCTTTCTGCAGATCTCTTGTACTAATTATGAAGCTGGGAGCAACTGATGTAGAGATAACTAGAGGAGATTTCCTGTTAAAAAGTGAACATTTTGTTACCTTTTTCAGAGCTGGATTTTTGCAGGAGCCAAAGAAATGTCTTGATTTTCCCTAATATATCAATGATACCTCTTTATTTATCAATGCGGAAATAAAAATTTTAACAAGTAGGCTGCATTTGAATATCTAGACATATCAGATGAATATTTAGAAATGGTAGAGGTGTTTTTAGAGATCAGGACAAGCTGATGCATCATTAAAGAAAAGAAGAAAAAGTGTCAAACATCTGACAATTATCCCAGATGATGTGATATAATAGTCATATTTGACCATTTTCTTAACAATTTTTTCTACAAAACTTTCAGCTATTCTGCCTCCTCACCTTTAGGGATAGCCAGGCAGAACCTGGATCCTCTTCCATGTCAGTGCAACCTTATCAGATTCCAGAAGTGAGTTCATTACATCATATACCCTGTTCAGCCCAAATGCAGCATCGTTACACAAAAACTGGAGAAATAAAGCCAGTGGCTTACGGCAGCTATTTCTATATAGTTTTAAATTAGACTGCATTCAAAAGAATGATTTCTGTTGGCATCTATTCACTGCTTGGATATGAATGTATAGACATAGGGGTGTCCCTGGAAAATATCATCAATTAGACCCAACACTGAACAAAAGAAATTATTCTACACCTGGCATATATGGCACCATCACTTTCCCTCCTACACTTATTGGCACTCAGATCATGAAGTCTATTAAATCTGGAAGCTAACAGAAAGGAAGCTGAAAAGAGCACTGGAAATACATTGTCAGGCAAGAAATCTTTCAGAGAAGAACAGCTCAAGACAGTGCAGAAATAACTAAACCACTGGAGAGACACTTTGGACCAGACACAAAGGGTCACATTTTCAAAGCTTTTACATGTCTGAATTGGGCTTTTGTGCTCAAAGTAGCAGATGAAAGTAGAAACTGTGTCTACTAATAATTTTTTAAGTAGGAAAAACAATGTAAATGGGCAAAAATCACTTGGGTTGCCAAAGTCTGCCCAGAGGCATATCAACAAATGTTTGAAGAAGGAATTAACGATGGAAATTTCGTGTGCCCAGGAGGTGATCTGAAATGATCCTTGGGAACGTGGAGAGAATCTGAAACTACAGCAGTCTGTGCTGGGCTGGAAAGTCTAGAAAATCTAGAAATATCTGAATTGTACTTAGCAGTGCCATGTTTTAAAGCACCAAGATTAACGTCAGTGAATATCGTTGCAGCATGTAGTTAGAGATAACTGAAAAGTGTAGCAAATGCAAGAATAAGATAAGGAGCACGGAGAGTCCTAGGAGAAGTAGAGGAAGAGGAGAAGGCAGGCAGGCTCCTCAGGGATGTCTAGGCTGCAGGAAGAAGTGCTACAACCTCCCTTTCCTGGATAAACTGTGCAAGAAGCACATCAGCACCAAGACTGGGCTTTGTTCTGTTGTGGTTGCCTGTGGTTACAGGTGACTAAGTTCAAAGATCTCCCAGGTCCACTGTCATATTAGCAATCTTCTCAAAGTTCCTGTACTTTCTGTTTGTATATAAACCCTCGGAAGGTATTTTTGTGATTCCCTGTTACAATGTGGTACATAAACGAGTCAGTTTTCAATAGGAAATAGGTTTAAAGGCACAAAGGGTCATTAGCACCTACCAGTCTCCGAAAAAGAAGAGGTCCCTTGGAAAACTGTTACTTTGGAATCAGAGTATTCTTATTTCCTTGGCCAAACCACTTCCTGACTAGCACTGCCCACATGGGGGACTTTGATGTCACCATGCTGACCTCTGGCACATACATTGCTCTAGTTTCCTACTTCACCTAATTCTCTATTTCTGGGCCAATTTCCGGACTCCAGGTTTATGCAAGCAGCAGATGACAGGTGGCTTAGACTCTGTGTTAATTATTTTCTAGTATTAGACTCAGATTAGTAATAAGGATGTGAGATTGTGACCAAGTTTACCATGCAATTTAAAATTGATTTCAGGCCATATTCACTGCCATGAATATTTCTATTTTGGTGAGAGAAATGCTTACCTGTTCTGGCAAATAACCCCTTTTTAATGCAGTCCAGGCCCTCTTGGCAGAGCTCACTGCCTGCCTGGCAAGCAGCCCCAGATTCACACTGAATTCCACAAAGGAGAAAATGCCAACTTTTCATCATCAGCAGGAAAGCTGCAGAGTACAAGCTTTCCACTTAAATTACTGTCCCCTCCTAAATGCCAGCTCAACAGCTTGCAAGAAAGAAGCACATACTTCACACTCGGCAAGAAAATTGTCCAGTATAAGTTTTCAAGCGTGCTTGGGAGCCAACCAATGACAATGTTTTGTCAAATTCTGCTTCAGACTGAAATTCAAGCCAGAAGAATATTTACTAGAAGATGTTAAATTTAGTCACTTAAAAATGTTTTTGCACTTAGGGCCAAATTCAGCCTTGGCCGCCACAGTCAATGAGAGCAGACATGCATCCTCTGTGTGCCTTTGCTGCAGGGTCCCACTGGGCAGAGCCCGCTGTGGACTCCACTTCTCTGTTTCCTCTATGCAAAGAAGAGCATGACCCCATCTGTGACTGATTATCGCTTATTATACACCACAGCGCACCACTGTACCATGTGGAGCTAAGAGACACTGCCCAAACCTCTAGACAGGCCAGAGGGACCATGATATTAGGTGGACTTCTATGTCCCATGGAAATATCCCACCTAGCTGAAAAGGAATGGAATGAAGGAAGAATTAAATCCTTAGTTTTCGACTCAAAAAGTTTTGTGCTTGAAGGAATTCTTCCTTATTCCCTCTGGCTGCAAAAGAACCCCCAAATGAATGCAGTTATATTGGAAACAAGCTGCAGGATTTAGGATACTGAATTCAGGGAAAGTTTATCCCTGAGGGCTTTTAAAAATCCACATAGTGCCTCTTCAAAAGAAATGTGGGGGAAAGAAACCAGAACCTATCTTTGCATCTATAGAGCAGCCTTACTCACCACCACCCGGCACCAAAAGGCATAGCAGAGGTCTTTATAGCACTGAAGCTAGGATGAACAAAACATTGTGGAACTTCCTTTCTCCATGATAAAGATTTTGAGGAAAAATCTCTATGTTCAATGCAATTTTCACATGCTTCTTGGAATAACATACAAATCTTAACATTTAATGGTTTTGTTAATTGAAGTAATATATGCATCTATTTATGCTTAAAAATAAGTATTATAAACTATACAGCCAACTTGTGAAAAACTGTAGAATCATTTAAAGAGTACCACAATAAATTAAAGAATTTCATTTTAAGCACAAGAGTCTATCATAACCTCAGAAAACCTTAGTTTTAAAAGCAAAGTCTCTTTTCTTATTATCTGAATCTGAATTTGTTTTGACAGATGCCCTTCTAAAAGACAAGTTTTCAAACTATGTCGAGAAAATTCAGGGATATTTTAAAGCAACTGATGCTTGTTCTGCCTTTTTACCTTCCAGAAGGATTTTCATGTTTTTATTTTGGATTTCACGGGCATCCAGCTGCTTAATCTCTTCTCACCTCTTAGGAAGTTTTCCTTCCAAGGAGATAACCTACAGTGCTCCTAATTAGCACTGCAAATGGTCAAATGAATTTTTCTCTAAGTGACATGGAAATTTTCTCCTTGTACATAAAAGGATGGACCAGAGAACTTGAGCTCTTGAAATAGATTTAAAGTAATTTTATATGTAAACTTTCTAATTAATAATTTTATCACCATAAATGGTATTTTTACTTTTATTTCCATCATTTCCTTTTCAGTTTTCTCATCACTTAAGGAAGGATTCACACAAGCAAACCAGATTGAGCCATTTCAAATACTATAGGGTGTCTTGTCGGATTTCCAGTTGCTGCTCAGAAAGGGTGTGGATGTCCTCTAAGTTCTGTGTTAGATCTACCAGTCCTGTGCTGAAGTTCTGGGTACCCTAAGGTAACTAATAGGCACTAGGCACCTCTGTTCAGGGAACTGGGTCTTAGAAATGATTAACAATATAAGTACCTCCGAGAAAAAAACAACACTTACAATCCCATTTGTGTGTCTTTCAAAATCTGAAATTATTGTTCAAAAGTACTTCTGCAGAGAAGTTCAGAAGTATTGATCACACGTAGATGGGGCTGATAGCTCATTTAAATTCTGAGCTCTTTGAAGAAAAAGAGACCTTCTTAATAGTCATTTTGGTTAGTCTTCAAAATCAACGACTGTATGCAGGAATTTCCTGTGCCATGCTCAAATTATTTAAAGAAGATTAACTTGATAGTGTATTCTTTTCCAAGTGGCTCCACTTGCATTTATTAAGAGAAGAGTAAAAAGTTGTCTTGCTAAACAGGTCACTGTGCTACAAGGCCACATATAACGAAGAGCAAAACACAACTATTTTGGATGTTAACATGTTTTCCTTCTTGGTGTTCAGTGACAAATTAAGAAAAGAAAGCATTTTTCACTTGTAAGTTTGATGTCACCTCTACATATCAGACCAGCCTCCCATAAAAGTTGGAAGTAATGGCTAGTTTTGCAATTACTCTTTTTTTTTTTACATGTTATTCTCCTGGTAATAGAACATATGAAGCAGCGAATTTCTGTATTGACAAGGCCTGGCCAAAAACAACAAAATAAAAAGTTTTCCAAAACTCTGCAAAATGTTTATGAATTCTAATCCTCAGCACATGAATAAATACATCTGACAAACTGCAGAGTACCTTACAAGGCCTTTCCCAACCTTTCTAATTTGAGTTCAATTACATGTGTAGTGTTTAGAAACCGAAGTTCATCTTGCCAAGGTTTTTAAATTAGGGTTGCACCACATACACTACTATTTGTAAAAGTGTAGGGCAGATAATAAGTTATAATTATCCTATTAATCACCTGTAAAGAATTGCATTCAAGGAAGAATGAATCCTCAAATTACAATAATTGGTTGTTTGAAGAAAAACATTTTTTTCTGTCCTTGGCAGGAACACGTCTGGAGTTTGCTGTGCAAGTTCATGAATATTATGCTGAAATCAAACAATGTATATGCTATGGGCCATGTGGTATAGATTGTCGTAAATCTACAGATGTCAACAGACATGCTGATTTCTAACTACTAACTAGATATCAGACTTCCTCATTAGTGTCTGCTCCTCGGTAACATCTTTGCTTATTCTTTTAAGCAAACATCAGTTTCTTATGGCAGTGTCTCTAACAACATCCTAATTGAATTAAAAATGGCTTCACAGGTATTTTTGTCTTTCCTGAAATTTGCTTTGCTGTATTGTGCAAACAGAGTCACAATTTATCTAATTTCCCACTGCCTAATTACACTAAAATAAAATGGAAGTCTCTGTTCCAGTACACTTATCCCATTCCTTTTTCTCACAATCGGTATTTTTTCTCAGACGATGGTAGTCAGTGACAGTAGAAATAGTAGCTGGGTGTGGTATAGTGTTAAAACAAAATGAGGCAATTTTCATAAATGGGTAGCACCACCAAATGGTCATAACTGGACAGAGGGACCCAGGCACCTACACAGAGGAAGGCACATCACATCATCAGCATTGCATCATTTGCATTAGTCCCACGAGGATGTAAATTTCAGAGAACTGGGTTTAGAAAGGCCATGAAAAGACATTGATGCGATAAGATACTACCATGGGGAAGATGATGACAGAGAATATCAGTGAGAGTGCCCTAGAATGGCAACTAATCAAGAAGACAATGCTTCATTTGTTAAGATTGGCAAATGCCTCAAGCTAGGTTTTGTAATCCATATTTCAGCCCCTAAATAAAAGAATTAACATTGAACTGATAATTGAAAAAGCTATCACTTAATTCATTGCGTGTATAGTGTAAAAAATAATAAGCATAAAAATGTTTTTCTTATAAAGATGAAAAGCAAAGGTTCAAAAGAATATTTAGACAATCTTTGTATCAAATATCCATCAGAAGACACATTACTTCACATTATTCACTTAGGTATCAAGTCTTGCAGTGAAAAGGAACTGGCAGACTAGTCTGCAATTTGGCACTAATACATTTGATTGGAGACATTATATAGCTATTACCACTTTTCCTGGGGAAAAAAAAAAGTATTACACTGCACATTATAACAAGATATTTCAAAATTCACTATTTGTGGTACAGGTTTTGTCCTTTCATAAATTATTTTGGTTACATCTTCAGCAAGCTTATTTTCCTTCTCACTGTATTTATAGGAGAAAAGATATTTTCTAGAGGACAACAGAACAATTTTCACTAATCTGAATGCTTATTTTGTTTTTGTGTACATAAATAGCACATACTCATATTTACTCAGTCTGATAGTCCACTCTCAAAAGTTTTTAAACAATATATACAGTGTTTGACAAATATTGGACACTCAATTTAGATTATGTGCAGATCAACCTGAATGATCATTTACAACTTAAAAAACCCAAACAAAACAAAACAAAACCAAAACATTTTTGAAATCTTGGACACATTCAATTTCAAAAGCCTCTGAAGTACGTTATTTTACATGCCAGTTGAAGCGTGAAAATACTGCAAAAAATGTGCCTTTGCAATATCCAGTTCCTAAGATTACCAGATATCTTGAAAACGATGGTTTTTTTCCATGATAGGTGGCTGGAAGGTCTGATCCTGGTAGATGGTATGCACACCAATGACTACTAATGATGCGAACCTCACCAAAAGCAATTTTGAAGTATTAAATCTTACTCAGAACTGGGAATGATTTAGTCAAACACTGAAGGATTTATATAACCATCTAATTTAGAGGTATTTATCCAAACCAGCTCATCTAAGGTCTGCTCATATGTACAACATGTTCATTTCAAATGGTTTTTATACCAAATGAAAAAAGGACTGATGCCATTGTTACTAAAAGAAAATCAAAGAAAGGAGTTTCAACAAACTTGGATCATTCTCTCCACCTACTATGATTTATGTTTTACCTCATTTCCTAAAAGGGCGTTTATACAGGCTTCAGATGCGTCACAGATGGCAGTAAGGTCATGTCCTCCTTCCAGTGCCAGCACAACACGGCCATCCGCTAGCTTCAGCAACTGCTTGGTTAGGTGACCAAAACCTGGTATTCAAATACAGTAGTGCAAATAATTAAAGTAGAACAGATATTACTGGCATATGTCACATCTGCTGTGATGAAAAGCTCACAGATATTGCACAGGGAGCATGAGATATATTTAGTCCAGTATCCTGTTTCTGACTACAGCCCACACCAGATGCTTTGGAGTTAGTTATATGGAATTTTGCATGAGGCAGATGTGAGATAACATCCCCCTGCTGATCACTAAGAACTGGAGATTAGTTGAAACATGACGCTGTCACTCTTCTTACCTTCGTTATCCATTATCACCCTGGATTCTCTTCCTATTTGCACATCAATGTAGCATATATGCATGTTATTTAGAGAGATCTGATATAATCCTGGTCGTTTATGGTATCAAATGACAGTATTTCTGGTTAAACTATGATAATACAATTAAAAATAACTGTATTTTTCAAACAAGATGATGAAATTTTTATTTAGAAATTGCTTCTTCCTTTGTATTTGTGGTTTGAGTACAATATACAACCTTGGACTGAAAATAGTGGAAACACGTGTTACCTCTTAGCTCCATTTAGAAGTGTTTTTGGAAGCAGCACTAATAACTAGATCACTTATTTTGATTTAAGTTTTTAGTATAAGTTTAAACTGTCCAGAACTTCATAGACATCTCTGCCAATATCACTCACTCTTGATCAGCAATATTCTAAGCAATTCTTCACTACAGACAAAAATCATAGCACTTCATTTTATGTGGTGATCTATAACTGCATAAAGTCTAACACAAAGTTTTCATCTGTGATTCAAGTACAATTAATTTATTTCATTTTTAACAACAACAAGAAAAATTACATGAAAAAATGTTAATTTGCAGAAAAGATTTTGGAGGGAAGTTTTGTGGTACTTTCCTAGGACAACTATTGTTTTCGACTCATCACCTTTAAGTGAGTAATGATAAGTAAAGCTTTGAAGCTACTGAAGTTAAATACTCATTGCATCTTGTTCTTGACTTTTCCACTTGGTCTATTCTAAATTTCTCTACTGATGGTCATCACTACCCATTCCAGTGCACTTCATACCTTAAACAAAGCATTTAAAAGTTACCTGCTAAACCCTAGGGCTCTATAAAGACAGGAAAACCAACAACTTTTTACTATGTTCCAGTGAAGAAGGTCATCAAAAGTTAAAAACTACAAAAATCAGAAGCATATTTTCTAGAGAAGTTTTCTAAGACACAGACTTAAGGCTTGTCCTGGCAAACAAGCAATCACACAATTAGTTCTGTTTACACCTTAGGACTGTGTTAAGCACATGCCCAACTGTTTTTAGAATGGGGACTTTAAGTATACCAGATTTGGTTTAGCAGTGCAGACAAAAAAAAAAAAATAATTTACTTGCCACTTAATCTGCGGATGATCACAGAACACTTGAGGTGAAATATTGCTTCCTTAAGCCACTCTACAATCTGTACCCTCTAAGAACCGAAGTTTTGATTCCAGCAAATAAACTACACTGTGATTCAAATTACATACAGTGTCAAAAAAAATCTTAAACTCTTATTTAAACTCAACTTCTCCTCATGAAAAAAAAATAAAACAAAACAAACAAAAGCCAACACCCAATCCTCTCTACAGAAGACCAAATTTAGACAGGATATTATAAGAAAAGTGAAGGAAAGAGTGGAATGAGGATAACCTTTGATCTTTAGCCAATTTCTACTTTCTTTTACCTGCAGGATTTATTTCTGTCTGCATGTTACACGTGCAATCTTCAGATTCATAAGAAGAAAGTGCCAACAGCATAAAGTGAGTTGTACATAAAGCATTTAAAGGAAATGAAGAAGAATGAACAGGCACAGACTCCCCACATATATAACTCACCCTTTGGGGCTGTGAGAACTCTAACAGCGCTTTAAGACAACATTATCCTTCGTGTTATACAGCTTCTGTGAAGAAGGGAAAGCTCTACCATGTTTCCCCTGCACATTTTGAAAATTTTGTATGACCACAAATGTTGCTACAGCTACCTCGTAATTTTCTGAGGTATGTATGGCAATAAATGTAAACGCTCTCTCAATGCCTTTTTCTTCCTTTAGGCAGCCACACATAATATAGCATACAAGCATCGCTACAATGTTAGTTTGTCTGCTTGGTTTCCTAATGATTTTCCTAGTATCAATGTTATAATAATAATCTGTTGGTGAGTCAGGATTCATGCAACGAGCCATACAGAAAGCATCTTTCCCAGCTGAGATCACAGTAATAAGATAAAGTGTTGCCAAATGAAATCAACATGATGGGAGCTTTTCTTCAGTGTAATTACTCCAACGAAGTAAAGGTGACTTGCTGGAAAGGGAGGAAATAATTTTAGCCAACATTGCCAACAGTGCTGGTGACCGAATGAGTTATGGAAATTCTTAACAAAGAAACTTGGATCCTGTGTCACTGCAGCAGCCTAGGAAAGATATTAGCTTCCTCAAGGAAATCCCCTGGAGTGCAGAAGTAACAAAATGGAAAGAAAAGAATCCCAGACAAGTAATGGTTTTAAGATGGGCTGCAGTTCATGCCAAACAATTAAGAAAAACAAGAAGAAAATAGTAACAAGCACCATGAAAAGAATCAGCTGTCTCCCCTGATATAAGAAGATCAACGCCCCACTGACCAACTCTAAGGTGAGAAAAGAGTCAGACAAGCATTTTGAATCCTGGATCTTCCAACTCACATGAATTTCTAGAAATCAGCAGCAGTTCTTGGCCCTTCTACTGTGCCTGCTGCCAAAGGTGCCTGCTGTGATATAAGTTTTAAAAGTTGGTTTTGGTTTTGATATGCCATATTACGAAACTGTATGCTTTTGCAGTGGTGCATAAGTTACAGATTAATGGCAGTTATGAAAAAGAAAGTCATGTTAAAACATCAGTGCTTGATTTTCAGTCCAATCTTAAATGGATATTGGTTCCTTGAGGCTGCAGGTGCCTTTGTGCCACTTAGAGTCTGAATGGCTGACTCAATGGCAGGCATCTATCAAACAGGGCTTGAAATGGTCCTGGCAGTACCCACAATTATTTGTGTCCATAAACATGAGTAAAAATGTCACACATTAATAATGAAAAAGATATTATTTAAAAATCCAGTCATTTCAGTCAACAAGTGAGGAAAGATTGTACATGTAGGGGTATTTCTCAAATCTTCTTGATGTGCTTAGTGAATTTGTACTTCAGAGAAGTAGCACAATTTTTTAAAAATTAGCCTCATGCAGTGTGCCAGAAATAGTGAGCATGGTTCTATGCCAACTATTATTTTCCTAATTTCCATAACTGAAACATTAAAAGTACCTGTTTCCTTCACAGATCAAATGTTTAGATATCTAGGTAGAATTTACAGAAACACAATATTTGTTTGTTATGGCACTAGTAAAGACAATGATATAACTTAAATTTACACAAAAAACAACATCAAAACACCACCAAGTAGTTCTGAAAATCCCACTCACCAGGTGGTTTACATTTTCCTGACAAAAAGCCTGTGGGTGCACAAATGTACATCTAAGCAATAAAGACTAGATTCAAAAGGAAACTTCTATAAACCATGTTATGTATGAGAGAAATACACAGTATAAGAGCTGTTATCTGCCAGGCTCTGTAGTAAAAATATAAACTTCTAAAACAAAGGCATAAAACATACTCTTTAATTATACCCTTTCCCCTCCTCCAATGCCATTAGTGGAGCAGATACAGTCTTCAGGCTTATGTAAGAAAATATTATACTAATGAGCGAGCTGCCAGGCTGTTTTTGAAGGACACAGAGTGCTGATCGCTTGATTTACATTCTAGGCAAGTAATCCAGCTTTTAGTGGGCTGATCTCCAGTATAGCACTAAGACCTTTTTTGTTTGTTTGTTTTTGTTTTCTTTTGTAACAGACAAGCTCCCCAGGTGATCCTTTTAGTTCTGCCAAACAGCAAGTAATGACAGAGGTGAAGCTTCTGCCTCGTTTTGACTGAAGTTGCTGGAGCAACTACACTCTTCCTGGGCTTAATGGAAATGCCAAACCTTATGAAAAGAGAAGAGTTATTTCAGTTTTCTATTTTTGTTTTTGAGGCATCCTTTGTCTGATGGCCTGAAATGAAAAGTGGCAGAGAACAGGTAAAAGAACCAGGCCAGTTCCCCTCCAGTGGACTCAGCACACAACTGTGTTGAGTATCATGGCTGGACAAAGTAAAGCTAACAAGTCAGAGTTTGTATGTACAGCCTCCCATTTTGAGAAAGAAACATCTGAGAGTCAAGACAATTTGTGAATGTTATTCTTTTCACATCCTTTTCTCAGCAGACAAGGAAAGGAACCATATGGATGGGGCACACTCCCAGCCAGCACCACAGCACCTCCTTGTTTGCATAAACAGTCATATATGCAACTTCAATTTGCTCACCAGCAAATGTGCGAACACCCAGCTAGCAGGGACTAAACCTGCCTCAGCAGAAGATCGGCCCCTTCCTTCTCCCCCACTGTGCATAAGGAGCGCAGATGTCTCCTGCACAGTCACTTTTTGGGTGGCAGCAGGCTGAGGAGAGTGGCGGTTCTGGCCCTTGCTCAGGGAAGGAACAAGGACATGTCAACAACCGAAAGGCTTGTGAAGCTTTGGATTTATGGAGAAAGTCTCAGCTTTCTCAGCCTCAGCAGTGGTGCCCCAACAGCCCTTTTGGATTCAGCATCTTAAAAGCTACAATGCGACTCTAAATTACAGGCAGAGTTCTGGTGAGCTCCTCTGGCTACTTGGAGCAGCCAGGAGAGGAACACATGCAAAACACAAAAACTCCACAGTCTCCGTCCTGGACCTCCAAGCATGTATTTAACTATTATTTACCATTTAATCATGTCATTACTCTCTAATTTACTTGAGAATGTGTTTTCCTCTCATTAAAACTGTTGCAATGATCGCTGCCAAAAGTCTACCCACCAGTGTTCTGAGCTCCTTCTCTGTGGTTCCTTCATGATTATTTGATTAATTTTCATTGATATTCTTCCAACAATAGCATCTAAAATTAACTGGGTCAGTTTTTACATAACTTCCTGAGTCATCAGGCTACGTGTCCTAAATAAATATGTCCACACAGGAGTCAAAAGATAATTTACCCTTCCAGCACTGGCAGGAGCTAGAACATTTTGTAAAGCTTATGTTCTATGATAAGAAAAAACATTTTCTTTTCAGGTCTTAATTGAGGACCTTTTACTCAATCAAACCTTCATTTGGATTAAGTCAGAGGTTTGACTCAGTTGGCAGTATGTGGCCCTTAGCATGGGGGAAGGAGAGATTTTAATGCCAAATACTTTCTTCTGAAAAACATTTTCCAAATGGCTGAAATTATGAATGTTAGTGTTGAGGTACCTGAATTCAAATGGTAGAGATCTGGCCTCCAGGCATTAACTGCTGATTTCTTGCTTTTAATACCAGAGAAGGAAGCTCAGTAACACTTCAAATTACATGTCTCAAGCAGGCATTTAATGTAGATTAAATTAGACAGTAATTGTACTTTAAATTAATACCAATGGTCTCCGGAACATATTTTTTAAGAATTAACAATTTATGTAATTGATGTTTTTACTGCATGCCTGTTAGTTCTACAGTAATAGGTTTTTCATAATTAGCTGCTCTTTAGCTGCTACACTGAACATAACTTACTAAATCTCTACTAAGTACATACTCAAGGACACATAGGATACCTCTTAGAAAGCAAAACAATGAAAACCTATCTCACTACAGGAAAAAGCCACCTTGACAGTGCTCAATAGGATGGTCTGGGCATCTTCAACTGTCTTGAGATATGTATGTATCCAAGAGGGCCATGTAGTCCATTGCACTTGCTTAGTCCTCTGGGAAGGAGGAAGTTGTATGCCTCCACCACACAATGACAATAGTGACCATCTGAGAAAATGATCCTCAGAGAAAACACGTGGAGGAAGGACACTCCCCCAAACTCTGCTCCCAACTAATTCATACTCAAAAAAAAGGAAGGGATTTCTTCTGTACCATGTATTATCAAGACGTAGGGGTTCGGCATCCTGCAGGAAAGGTCATAGTGATGTACAACATAACAATGATGTTCTTAGAGCTGTTATAATGCTGTCATGTGGATTCAGAGGGAAAATATTCAACCACAGATTTCAGCTGCCAGACTCAAAGCAGGGCCCTTTGGGTATTTTCAAAACTGGCTGGATGTTTTCAGCCCTGTTCTTACTAGATATTTGCTCTGTGCATCCCTTCTCAGTTTCCTCACATTCTCTTCATTTCTACCCCATCTCACACCTAGCCCAAGTAATAATTTTTCTATTGCCCTGCCATCTTCTTTTTTAAAAAATTTTGCTTCCTATTTAGAAAATCATCTACTAAGTAAAGCTAGCCAGGAAGCAAGATTATCTACCCCACGGAGTTCTTAAATATTTTTTTCAGGAACATGTAGCTGTTCTGCATCAGAAGCCAAGAAGCCAAAAGGGGAAATGTAGAACTGCCAACAGTAAGATGGCATTTCAGAAACTCGAATTCTCCATGGGGCTTGGGGGGCTTTTTTTCCTTCTATGGGGATAGTCTAATCAGGCTGATAATTACCTATTGAAAATCTGTCCCACATTTGTGAAATCTGCCAACCTGATAGTGCAAATGATACTACTGTTATCATGATAACTTCTTCCAAATCTGATCAAGTTGCTCAATTTAAACTGATATACAATACAGGCATCTGATGTTACAAATTACAGATGATTATATCTCCAAATCAGTCTTAACTCAGTAAGGGGCTGGCTAGAAAACAAGACATCTGATAAAAAAAAATAATTCAAAGTATGAGGAATTTGTTTCTAATCCACACTGGAATGAAGATCAGATACTACTATTGACTATCCAAATAAATCAGTAAGCTTGATTAAGTTTGGAGAACTTTATTATAATGCTACTGCCTATAAAATCAACTTGACAATTTTTTAAAATATGCGGGGCAAAGTTTCTGCTGTTATAAATGAGTATAGCTGAAATGTGGGCACTGAGTTATGACTGAAAACAATCTGATGGGAAGATCTAGCTTTATTTCTTTTTTTAACTGATGAAAAGCCAAGTCAGTTAATTTTGAATTGACCCAAGAGACTAACACAAAGGATCTGGTTTAAAGCCCATCACTCAGAAGCTGAGAACAGACTGCCATTTTCTGAAGATGGTCTACAAAATTCTGCCAAGAAAAGCAGCATGGACTAAACGATCTTTCCAACATATACAGTTTCTCAGAGTCTACAAATTAAGGTCTCACTTTTTTTGCAGTCATTTATTGACCCTGCCACATCAAAATATCACATTAAATCAAGGGCTAGTTCCTTAGCCAGTGTTAATCAGCATATACCATTATCTAAAGACCTGGCCTCCAGATGTGGAACATTTATCATTCCAAGACTAGGGACACAGATACAGTAAGCATATCAGGGATGGGTTCTTGCAGGTGGATAGACTTGAGGTAAATACTCTATTTCCTGACCAATTTGGCATCAAGTCTCCTGGTGAACTCAGTATCAGAGGTCTACTGCCCCTCAGGATTTTGATCACATTGTTTAATAAACTTCATTTTCTAATATCATGAGGAAATAAGGCAGTGCATTTCTAAGGGATTACTATACATCTCAAGTAGTTATTTACTTTCCCTCTGGCCTTGTGCCCATTAACCCCACCTGACATACGCTATAATCACCCAGAAATGCACTGCCTGTCACCACTTATTGAAAAGGTAATGTGTAAAACTCACTAAAGGAAATGGTATTGAAACTAGGCTTGGGGTCTGACTCCTTACAGTCTTCTGATTAATTGCAATTTCCAAGTAAAATATATTGAGCAACTTTCTGTTATGCTGTTCTGTTACCAAAATGTGTAAGAATTAAGGATGTGATTTCAACCCATACAACAGCCCTTTTGTCCCTTTTCATGCTGTTAAAAAGGACACACAGATGCCTTGAAATGGCAGGTAAAGCCCCACAGAGTAAAAGAAACTGTAGCTACCATTTGAATGACATAGGTGGCTCTATCCAGCCTTCTTCCCCAACAGAGAAATCATGTCAGAACCTTGTCACTCATTACACAGCAGAGTTTGCAAGAGCCTTAGCCTGCTGGGAGCACAAGAAAAGGTGGTGGAGAGTTGCATGAGCCTCCAGTGAAGGCAGGTCTGATGCTTCTGTGTTCTCATGCATAGGACAGGGAAATATGTAGAAGACACTTCTATTTTCTGTTCCCCAGAATGAAATATATGACCCATCCTCATCAAAGATATGTAAAATTTTTAAAGAATGAGAGCATACAATACAACTTGTGATCTGGAACAAGCTAATTAGAACAGGAGTGGCCTCATCGTTTCCCCAGAAATTCTTCCCCTGCCCTGGGAAAACATATGCGAATAAAATATTTTCTTAGAATATCTGATATCTCATCCCTTTCTTTCCAGTCTTCTGACACACATTTCTCAGAAAGAGCCCTTCTGTAAGCTTCTGCAGCCAAGCGGCAACCCACAAACTACTGCTTGAGAACTAGTGCTCCAGAATCTCTCACGGAATTCTGCATGGAGTGGTTTTCTACCTTCACTCAGAGAAACTAAAAATAATGATCATAACAAGGCCTGGGTGAAAATTCCTTTGGGTGGCTGACCAGCCATAGAATACTACTTTCTGGATTTTCTCAGAGTGAGGAGCAGAGTCACTCAGGAATGATCTGATTCCACAGAATCTGTAAGTAGGCAAATGACCACTATCTCTGCTGCTACCATAGCAGGACAGCAGTATTAAGAAAAGCTGGAAGACCTAAAATAATTGGTAATCTTTATCAAACAATAAAAGCATCAGGACAAACAATGACATCGCTGTGGCTACACTTAGACCTAAATCCAGCTAACTAGTGTCAAGGTAATTTGAGGACTCCAAATGTTGTTGCAGCTGCATTACCACAGTCAGTCATTCTCCTTAGAAGTTGGAAGTTCGTAACAGAGCGAAAATCATTCATTCGGTGTTAAGATACTGTTTCTTGAGCAACATCAGTAATTTTGTCTTCAAGGGAAAACAGAACATTGTCTTTTCTAAATGGAGACATAGAAAATGTACTACCAGAATAGCTATTGTTTCTGCCTCCAGAGTTTTTAAAGTTAGAAGTAAAACGACCTGCTGCCAGAGCTCAAAGGTCCCTAGTGGCTCCGGAAACTCAGCAAACAACATATACCAAACTGCAACATCAGGATTGCATTATTCTTCCTTCTGACAAAGATGAAAAGTCACAGCAGCTGAAAAGTTGGTCAAAAATTATTCAGACTTCATAGCAAAACTGCTTAGAAACCCTTCACAGCAAAGGTGTTTGACTATCTCACTGCAGATAGCTAGAGAAGATCAACAAGGAAAAACAACAAATTCAGAACAGCTCCATTCATTAGAGCATGCAGTGGTTTCTCCAGCAGAGAAGGATGCACATTTTAGTCATTTTCAGTTTTGGCCGAAGTACTGATTTCATAAAATAAATGTTCATGTACCAAAATTCTAGATCTTCCCACTGTTTTTTGCCTCGACTTTTACAGCTGAACACTACATTAGGGGGAAATCATTAATTAAGTAAGTATACATGAGAGAGAAAGATGAAAGAATATAAAAAATGTGCCAAGGATCTTGGGAAAAGGATAGAAGTGTATGTTGGGTTAATAAAAGATACTGCTATTAAATAAGATGACAAATAAATACATTTGTGACTACAAGGCAATAAAGGCATGTAGGTGAAATTACGAGATGACTAAGTGGATGAGCCAGAACAAAAATGAGTGTGAATATGAAACTAAACATTGTCAAGGAATTAGATTTTCTTATAACCATCAGGAATGGTCAGAAACCAAAGAAAGCAGAGAATGTTTATGATCTTATTTCTGTGAACAGATGCAGCGCATATCTGAATCCTTCTGCAGGAATATACTTTAGTACTCTTTATACACAGAGAAAGGTGAGGCAGTCCCACACCTGTATTGACCTTAAAATTATTCAGATTTTGTCTGCAGTGAACTCTGGATTCCTCAGTGACCAGTTACTAACTCAGACAAGGTCTAAGCATAGGCAGCTGGCACTGAATTGAAAATCCAGTATGTTTCAGGTGAAAGGTTTGTATGTGTAGACAAAAACGTTGGTGATAACACTCGAAGTAAATATGGTATTTAAATAAGCAGGTACTTGACAATAAGCTGGTCTCCCTGGGAGCAATCATGTCACGTGCCATTTGTTCAGACATACTACCATACTGTCATAGACACAAAATGTGAAGTAATCTCATGGCTGCAACAGATTTATACCTTTGGAACTGCAAGCAAAATTTGGCCACGTAAGTGTAAATATTTCCTGTATTTTAGATGCAGTACAATAGGTTTAGAAATTGTGAATGAAATCCACATTTAAAGTTCAAAGGCATATTTGGGGCTTCACATTCTATCAACCAGAACAGAGATTTGACAGCGAATGCACAACAGTTCCCTGAATTTGTCTGGACTCAAGGAGTCAACAGCGGTTTGTCCTTCTAAACTTTAAGCTACTTGTATATCTTACCAGACTATTCTAGTGTGTCAACACAAATAAACTCAAACTACCTTGCCATATATACAAATATTTAGTGGCAGTGGAAAGGGTGGCTTCTGTCTCCCTCCCAGGTGATGTGTGACTCCATCTCAAGATGATATTCCTAGCCTAACCTGGAACAGCTCAATGGTGGCCTGGAAGACTTTTAAACAAAGATCACAAAGAAAAGTGTTCAAGGACATGTTGGATAGGGCTTCGAGCAACCTGGTCTAGTGAAAAATCTCCCTGTCCATGGCAGGGGAGTTAGAACTAGATGGTGTTTAAGGTTCCTTCCAGTCCAAACCATTCTATGATTCTACGAAAAAACAAACCCAACTTTTTCCCCTCATACCCATTGTGAACTCAGTAAATCTACTTATTTATTATAATACTTGCAAGCACTTGGTGCTCAAATGTGAGTAGAAAACATGTCTGAGGACAAGTGTTTGCAGGTCAGTAAAGAAAAACCTCATTTACAAACTCAAGATGGCTTTTGGTGGTGGCAGCTATCAATAAAGCATTTATTTAGTGTTAAAATCTATACAAATCAGAGTAAGACCTGGATGTTGCCTATGCAAGAGGATTCAAATCCAACATGTGGATCTGGCAGGGCTGATACAGGTGTGAGTGAGCAGGTGTGTGGTGGCAGGCAGAGGCTTATATAAAAAAATGTTTTATTTCATTCTATGGTATTTGTGTTGCTCAAGAAACAGGGAGAAAGAGTTCTTGTGACCACTTCTGACTTGGATGTTTTTACTTCTTGTACATGCTGTACTGGGTTTTCCTGCATCCTCACTGTGTCTGGAAACGCTCAAAAGAAATTTTTTTCAACATGACTATTA
This sequence comes from Pampusana beccarii, assembly GCA_013399365.1. NCBI lineage: Eukaryota > Metazoa > Chordata > Aves > Columbiformes > Columbidae > Pampusana > Pampusana beccarii. The sequence continues at coordinate 3,034,397 of VWYH01003685.1, read as the reverse complement.
TCAGTTCTATGGGACTACTATACAGTGCACAGAATTTAATGTTTGGATCAGAGCTCTGTCTGAATTTCTGGCTGTGGCTTTTCATGGCCAGTTGCAACACACAAGTGACATGCTGGTTGATGTTACAAATTGGACAATTAGAAAAATAAAAGCATTTTTATTTAATCTGAAATTAAGATTCAAGAAACAAGAAATCCAGAGCTCCACAGTTCCACTTTTGGATCGATCACTTTTAACTTACTTTTCATTATAGAAAAGAGGATAACAACAAAAAAAAACCTGATATACAGGGAAAAGGTAGGGGAATATCTATTTCATTTATGATTTAGGCAGAAACTTTGAAGCTAGCATTTATTGCTGGCTTATAGTTTACAACCTGAATGTGGTCCTGTCTATACTGAGAAACACAAAGGTCCAGAATAGAAGATATTAATTTAATTAACAACTCTATCTTAAAGCATATGCGAAAGGAGTCCATTGTGCAAGCAGTCATAAATCCCACTTGGCCTAACTTCAGAGCCATTGACCTTACAACCCAAATAATGTTCCTTTGTGCACAGTTTTTATATGCAATTTCTAGATTCACTATTTCAAAAAGAGAGTGTGTAAACAAGTTCAGCTAAGCCTAAAATGAGAAACTCACTCATCCTACGGCTGGATGAAAGTTTGCGCCAAACTGGAGAACTTGTTTTGGATATCTCTATTGATGCTACTTTCAGTGGATCCAGATTCAAATTTTTCATTTATTTATTTGCACATGCTGATGATATCTTAATCAGGAATGAAATGAGAGGAGGAGAAATGACAAGTTTTAGCAGTTCATTGGACAGCAAAGAATATAATAGGAAAAGGTAATGACACTTTGCCAGTCCAATAGTATTCCCTTGTCAGTCATCAAAGGACTGCTACAAATAAAAACTTATGAGGACTTCTTCGAGGAAAAGGCAGAAGAGGAAACATAGGCAACATAAATGTAACCTCTATTTGCTCTCTCTTTAATTATCCAGCATCTCAATATCTCTTTTTTCTGCTAACAAAATTTCAGGTCACATTTTAATAAGTTCGATATTCAAAGCACACATATCACTTCCATACGTGTGTTCTAAGTGATATCCATAAGCAATCAGTGACAAGTCCCTTTATTTCATTAAGCATTGTAAAGCCTTTAATAGAAAATTTACCAAAAATGAAAATATGTTGTCTATATCAGAATGTGCATTAAAAATCTCAAAGTAGCTGGCTCCAAGATAAATCTTTGCAAACTCTGAAGTCCATATGTGGGAGAGGCAACTTCAGCACTTAGTAAATACGAAAAACCATCTGCAATTAACTCTGAGAGATTCTTCAAATGTCTCTTAGGCTGACAGGCTTCCTTGGTCAGCCTCTTCTGGAGAGCTCTGGTGCTCTGAGTCAGCCTCTGGAGGCTCCACTGGCCATATAAGGGATCTGTGCTTTCAGTTCAGACCCCAAGGCTGGGTGGTTAATGTTAGGGCAGCAAAGAGCATCTCAAACTCACTAGGAGGTTATACTGGCCCTTACATTATATGGAAGTATGGCCAATCTTCTATACATTATTAGAACCAATTAAAGTATTACTTACAAATAAATAGTTCAGATAGTGTAGCCCTGCTTCATGTTTAAAATTTTGTTTGTAAACATATGTTAGCATTTGCCAAATGTTACGTTCAGCTTAGAGGCTCCCTACACACCGCTTACTTTGACTTCCTAACATTAATTATCCATTTCTTATAAGTGCTCATAAAATAATATCCTGTAGTACCTGCTCTCTTAACGTATACTTAAAAATTTATATACAACAGAATAGGGATTAAATAAGATAAAGTGATAAGTAGTAAATAACCATTTCTCTTAATCACACAAATTTCCAGGAACCTTTGCAAAGAAATATCACTCCTCAGACTTCTGTGAGAGCACAAACTAGAGCTTGTGACTATTTTTTAATAGGAAATGAAAAAGGAACATGAGCAGGGATGGAATGAATGAGTTTTAAAAGTTAAATAAATGTTTGCTAAAAAGAACAGCATTTGCATTCATGTTTGCCTCAGCCACTTGCCCCTTTTGCAACCTGATAAAACAAATGAGTCAATACAAATCAAGACGACGTAGTAGAAGAACAGCAAATGGCCACTGTAAAAGTAAATGCCAGAGGAAAAGGGACACCATAAAATCCCCAGTCCCGCAATTTTTTTTTGCAAGCGTGTTCGACTGGTGTACTGTGGCCAGACACCTTTAGAGTCAGACATGCCATTTCACTTAAGGAGAGAAAGCAGAAAGATCATGTCCAAAGACAGTAAAATAAAATGGAATCATAACGTGACCTGTTACAAAGTTCATATTTTTAAAAGAAAATAGTAGAAACCTTGCACAAACAACGCTTCATGAGAATCTGTCCATTCTTCAACCATATTTATGTGATAAACCAGAAATGTTATTCTTTCCATCAGACATACTGCCTTGTTTTCATCGATTCACCCTGAATGTCAGGGAGTCTTCCAGAAAACAGTTGATAAGCTAAGAATTTATGCAGTTCATATTCACTATCAGACAAATCACTGCAAAGTTTCATTTTCTCCCTTGTATGTCTGACAAAACTGCAAGACAGACGAATACAGGTGTTCAGATATATTCAGACAACAGTCATTTTCTTTCTCTCTTTTTAATATAATATTTTGTCATTTACTCTGGTGAAAACATTATGGTTGGTAAAGTAAGATCAAGCAATAATTCTAATTTTTTTAAAGCCTTTAAAGCATTTTTTGAGAAATATGGGAGTTTAGACAGCACATTTATTTAGTTTTAATTTTTGTGCTGTCATACATCAGGACTGAAGTCCTGATTTAGAACACATGCAGCTTGCCTTTGAAGTTTTGGTTGTTTTTTAACAATGGCAAAAAAGATATAAAGAAATTAAACAGCACCAAAAAAATCATAAAACAGGGCTTTTGTGATCTTGATTTATATATTGTTTTTTTATGTTTGTTTAAAAAAAGCTTTATTCTCAACAATCTTTCATGGGGAGCTTTGCTCTGACATACCTTAATTTATCTAAGCCTTTTCTTCTGTGTTGACCTTTCTTTTCTCCTTCCTATCCCCTCAAGTCTGTGAACAGTACTTCGTAATAGCATTCCCATTCAGTAGCAAAATGAGTTTATTGGAATTCTTCTGAAAATTGAAAGAGTAAAAAATGCACAGTGATATGCTAAACTGATATTTTTGGATAAGCCCAATAAATATTCCAAGTAAACAAGACCTCCACATGAAACGGCTTTTTTCTTCTAGTTCTTGCTGGACTCCCCTTCTGGGTTGCACATATGCTGTGGTATACGTGGTCCTTTTGGTCAAATTACACAACACTGGCATTTTCCAAGGAAGTACATGAAAGCTGATAGTTGTCATTGCTCATTTTTGTCCAATGTGCTGTAACAAATACGAGCCAATGTCGTATTTGTTTGTTCTGCGGCCAGCTTTTTCCTGTTATTCTCTCTCCATTTCAGTTCAAGGACTAAATTGTCAAAGCAACAACAAAAACACCACCACTGGCTTTATAGGTTTACTTCTCCTCAGGGTCTTTCATTCCCTGGAAAATGTTAGTGCACACTAGTGTCATCTAAAGGTACTGACACCATGTGCTGCTAGGACCAGCTTTAAGCACAGTCTACCTTCAAAACATATCAAAAGTAATTTCTAGACAGACCAAGGCCTGAAAGTGTCCAGATGTTTAAAGCAGAACAATAACAACACCACCCCCACCCCCACTGCCCCAATTCTTTTTTGGCAGCCCAAATATATACATGTACAGTACCAGTTTGTAAGTGTAGAACAATAGCTGCAGTCCCAGGAGCTGAGACTGACAAAAGAGCTGGAATTTGTCTAAGGTATTGTACGAAGGTTAACAGCTGCGTATCGGGAGTTTAGAAGTGACCTCCTCACTCACTGTTTCCCTTCCCTTAACTTCACTGTCCCATATCCATATGCTTCATCTCTGCACCCCTTCTGAAATACTACTTACTCTTAACAGTGAAATAGTGACAGCTGCATTTGAGGAGGAAGTTCTTTTTGTATTCCAGCTCATTCACGGGTTAGTACAAAATAACGGAACCAGTAAAATCTCCTATCACCAACATTGACACATGGATTACGTCAAAACAGTTTTTCCCAGTGAAATGTACTGGTAAGCTTATTGCGAAGACATCTCTGAGTTCCACAATACCTCTCTTAAAATCCATATGAAGAACCTGTGTAAAATTTTGACTGAACATAGAGGGTTCTGCAGTTTTATTTTTATGGGACTTAACTACCAATTTTAGCACTTCGTGTTGATAGAAAACTTGCTTATGATTTAATTTGATTTCATATTCAACCCATGACCTTTCTACATCTTGAAGTAAATATTGCTGGATGGGAAAAAACATTCATCAGGATTCTTCTCCCCTACCTTTAACAGTTATCTGTCTCGCCACTGTTACTCCTCTAGGCTAGTTATTACTCAGTGAGGAGACAGGAATCTCCCCAAGAAGATCTGTTGCACCAATTTTCAGAAAGAATTAAGGTCTTCCTGGAATTAAACAACTCTCTATATTGACTGTCACGGACAAATCTGGTCTTATTAAAGTGTGTAATGTTCAGAAAGCCAAACTTAGAGAGGAGAAGTTCATCTATAACTCTGAAAGACTATTTATGTCAAGGCAAGTGAACTTTACTTTCATCCACCAAGGTCATGGTTTGGCATTGTGAACAGTATGCTCACTGAGAAATTTCTCAGGTAAATAAGAAATTAGAGATGAATGCATTTAAATGAAATTCAACAAGGGCAAGTGTAGGGTCCTGCACCTGGGGAGGAATGACCCCAGGCACCAGTACAGGTTAGGGGTGGACCTGCTGGAAAGCAGCAAAAGCAGGACTGCAGAGAAAGACCTGGGAGTTCTGGTCCACAACAGGTTGACCATGAGTCAACAATGTGCCCTTGTGGCCAAGAAGGCCAACAGTATCCTGGGGTGCATCAGGAAAAGTGTGACCAGCAGGTCGAGGGAGGTTCTCTTCCCCCTCTACTTTGCCCTGCTGGGGGCCACATCTGGAGTGCTGTGTCCAGTTCTGGGCTCCCCAGTTTAAGAAGGACAAGGAATTACAGAGGGAGTCCAGTGGAGGGGTATGAAGATGATTAGGAGCCTGGAGTATCTTTCTTATGAGGAGAGACTGAGACAACTGTGTCTATTCAGCCTGGAGGAGAGAAGGCTGAGAGGTGATCTTGATAAATGCTCATAAATATCTGAAGGGTGGATGCCAAGAGGATGGGACCAGACTCTTTTCAGTGGTGCCCAGTGATAGGATGAGGGGAAATAGGCACAGACTGAAGCACAGGAGGTTCCATCTAAACATGAGGAGAAACTTCTTTACTTTAAGGATGACAGAGCACTGGAACAGGCTGCCCAGAGAGGTTGTGGGGTCTCCTTCTCCGGAGACATTCAAAACCCGCCTGGACACATTCTCATGCGAACTACTCTAGGTGAACCTGCTTTATCAGGTGGGTTGGATCAGGTGGATGATCTCCAGAGGTCCTTTCCAACCCCAACCATTCTGTGATTCTGTGATTCATTCTGTGGAGCAGATTATGTCTCTGTTAATACCTCAATAAAAATTACTCTTCCTAGAACTTTTACAAGTTATGGAGCCCTGTTTTCAAATTATTTTCTTTATTTAAGCAAGTTATAATACTAATATGATTATACAATATTATTCTATTGATTTTAGTTACTAGGGAATTATTTACAAAAATATTTTACATATAATAATACTAGCTAATATATTTATAATAATTATTAAAATCTCAAGCTAGCAGGAGTGTTTTTATATGGAAGTTGTGGAAATGATGTAGACATTATGGTTGTTCTACTGGTAACATGGAAGAACTCATATTAGCATGTTGTAACAATAACCTTTTTAGCTTTAAATTCTATTCACCTATGAATACCTTGTAGAATATTTCCAGATTCATAAACTTCGAAATAATTATATGCAGATGGGATTTCTATGCCAAATTTTTTCCATTATTCCCAGTAATAATGCCTCAGACTACACTTCTTCTGACTCAAAATATTTGTTATCCTATCAAGCCACTTTGCACCTTGCTTTCTTTGGCTAAGACATATGTGATCAGCTTTTTTAAGCTCTGCTTAGTACTTAGCTCTTCTTTTCCCTTGAATAGACTGGAACTTCTCTCTAACAACATGATAAAAACTTGATAAGTGGTGTGCATTTACCAAGGTGGCTTTTAGATATCTCAGAATAAAAAGGAGTTTGGCCTCTCTTTTCCCTTTGCCTTGCCTTGCCTTCCCTTCCCTTAGTTTTTTTTCCTTTCTTTTCTTTTTCTTTTTTCTTTTCTCTTTTTTCTTTCTTTCCCTTTTCATTTATTTTTAAATTTTCTCTTCTTTTTTCTCCATTTCCAAACTTTACTATGTCTGTGATAAACTACTAAATCTGATCAAGCAGATTCAATTTCTCATTCTTTTTTGAAAGCACTACATAAAAAGTTATCTTCATTAAGTGCCATTGGGAATTCAGCATCACATAACTAATCAGAGAATTCAGTAGCTTCATGTCCATGTGATGACTCAAGTTCAAAGGGGACAAAGACATCCTGTTTGGTGTTTTGTTTCACTCAAACTATTAAAACTGCACAGACCCCCTTAAGTGTTTTTTAAAGTAATCTTCTTTATTCCCTATCAGTAACATAAACCATTATAGAAAACAGTGCTAGTTCAGACAATTTTCAAATTTGCAGTGTGATTTGGAAAAAAAAACAGTGATTCTCAGTGAAGTGGAAGGACTGAAACTCCTGGTGGGTGCAAACTTTTCAGATCTATTACTTTTTTCTACTTCCCTTAAACATCTTGGCTTAGTAATTCTGTGCAACTTTTGTGACCTTGATATTTTTCCTCAAAAGCTATGCTGGGAAATTCCCAGAGGTGTGCACTGTGTGTGGGAATGTTTACACACAAAAGGGTCAAAAGAAAAAAATTACATGGGTCAGTACATATGCACTGTCTTCATGTATATTCCACAAAAGTACAGCAGATAGAGTTGAAACCGCTAAAAAATAAAGTTTTGTTCACTAGGTCATATAGACACCACCATTTTTTAAACTCCTTTGATGCAGTGTATTTGCTAATTAAGTTACAAGTTTTGAAATAAAATCTTATCAGTTGATCAATAGGTTTTCCTTACTGTTTTTTCCCAGGGCTTGATGAAGATTTAAGAAGGTTGCTTACTCAAGTGCTTAGTTGAACAAAAAATTACTTTTAACCTGTTTATGCTGCCTTCCAAAGTTTAAACAGTACTAGATTACCCTTCACCACTTCTACTTGTGTACTAAGCTGCTTTGAAACATTGGACATACAGATGCAATTATTTTAAAGCTGATTACATAAAACTACTTGAAAGAGCAGTCGTATTCAAACATGATTTTACTGCAAAGCTGTTCCTCCAAGATTCTTCCTGTACTTGGAAGGAACTATAACTTCCAGCTGAAAATAAAGGTTTTCTCTGCGATAGTCATATCTGAGGCTACAGATATTAACTGTTTTAATAGAAATAAAATAGATACAAGTGCTAGTTATTGGATTTGGTTTCTTGGTAGTCGATATCTTTTTTCTACAAAAAAACCAAAGATATTCTTGTTCATTTTTTCCGTTGTTTTTGTAGAAATTGTACATTTTAACTGAAAGAAACAGAAATACATTACTATGAAAATTTTCAAAATAAATTTGTGAAAATATATCAGTTTTTAAATTGACATTTATATATATCTCAACCTTTAAATTGACACTTTATTTTGGCAGCATAAAAATACTATGCAAAAAATTCTAAGTTATTCTTTCTAAACCTTGAGCTTTGCTTAATAATCAGAAAGAGATCTGGAAGAACATACACGGTATGCCTGAACTGCAGTCATAAATGAAAACATAAATTATGTTGCAATATATGTGAATTATCACCTTTCCATGCAACACAATTACTGAACTCAAATCTGATGTTAAGTAGTCATGTCAGGAAAAGAATTTTGAAGCTACTACATTTAAAACCCAGACATTTTATTGAAGGATATATTCCATTATTAAATGGAACAGCTTTATTTTGTTTTGCCTTTAGAGATCACTAATTCATCTTAAGTAAGGAAAAAAGAGATTTATAAATCAGCCCTCACAACCAAACTGCACATAAATGGATGCAATGCCAGATACCAAAAAATCTTTGGTCACCATACAGCTAGCGAAACAGTCTTTTTTACAGACAGGAATCTACAGAAAATGGATAAGACTATGGATCAAAGGAAACATTTAGTTTGTGCTAACATTTGCTATCATAAACAGAAACCAGGAATTAACTGAGTTTTAATTAACTGTATTTTGTTGTTCTGCCTACACAGTTATCTACAGTTTCTTCTTCCAAAGAAGAAAATATTCCATGATCTTTCCCTTTGTCCGTTTTAGTGTATATGGATCATAAACAATGATGGGGAGAAAAGAAGGAATATGAAGCAAATAAATTACTACTAAATGCATTTCAAATGGATTTATTTTACAGCAGAGCTATTTTTCTTTCCAGGTTAATTCTATAAAACTTTAGGAAATACTTAAATAACCACGTTCTCATGTGAACATGCTTTTGAAGACTTCAGCCTCTGTTTTCGTACCATATTAATACTTACAATGCAAGGTCTGTCCCTGTGAACATTACTTATTTTAGTAAATCTTAATCAGGTTGATGGAGTGGTCTCAATTGACAGGACTGCTCAAAGTGAGTAAAAGCTTGTGGGATTAGAACCTACATTCTTGCATTTCCAGCAATTTTATGGCAATTAGTTGCTATAATCAAGAATAATTTCCTTAAAACAAAACGTCACCACCACCCAAAACAGCAAACAAAAGTAATAAAAAATGCTGAAAAAAAAGTAGGGATTTTTTTAAATGTATCAGTGTTGGTAACTTGCACCATTTTATTGCAGATTTCACGGTATTAAGTGTTTGCATTAAAGCTGTTATAATCAGGAGATTGTAATGGAATCTCGCTGTTCAATTTATAAAGAAAAGGCTGCAGAGAAAAACTTAAAATATGGAGGTAGTTTGACCTAGGAGCTACACAACATAAAGAAATCTGGGTAGTATTTTAAAAACTGCTACGATGCTTTTGAGGTCTGAAATAGTGGTTTTTGAAGTCTAGAATTGGTAGAGATTATATTCTACTTGAAAAATTAATTAAGGTGCAAGCATCTTGTGTGGTGCTGCATAATATGTGACTTTTTGAAATTGCTGCCATGAATTGATGTTTTGAGTTTAATCACATGGGTAAGTACTCATTTCCCTTTACCTACAAATAATTAACATGCCTATTTATAATTAACAAGTCCTATTTTAATAATTTATTTTCGTTGTGCCAATAGTACCTTTAACATAATTTTTAAAATTTCATTTTATATGTTTACTTGGGTAAATAAACCAACAAACAAACCAAAACAAAAACAACAAAACAAAACAACAGAAACTAAGACAATTGCCTGGGATCAAAGCTAAAAATACCAAGAAAATCTCTTCAGATCAGTGAAGAATTTCTGGTGCTGATACCAGTCAGACTGAAGTGTACTTGATACTGGGATAGTGTGAAAAAGATGAGTTTGCAGAGCAAGAAACAGATGGCCCCTTATCACCGCATGGGGCTAAACACACAACAGCAAACTTCAGAGACGCCTTACCTTTACCCTGTCTGTCCCTATCAGGAGAGGCTGTTATATTAAGGGTTATTGCCTCTCTAGCCCTCCCTGTGATCAGCTTTTGAAGTCCATGGCCAAGCGACCAGTGTGAGAATATCACCCCAGATAAGAGGTGTTTCCTCTGTGAAATATTCAGGACAGGAATCCAGGGACCAGGTGATAGTTCAGCAGGGAACCACAAACTCCAGCTAATATCTTCTAATCCCCTGTTGGTTTGAGAACTACCCACCATAAAAAGCATAACTGGCTGTTTATTTGCACAAGCAAGCGATAACATCTTAAAGTTACAGTCTGCCTTAAGTAGTAGGGATGTGAAGCCCAAAGAAATGAACCATCCACGCTCATAATCAAAATTGCGTGTGCTGCCTTCTTCTCTGCCTAATGAGATGTAAACATTTTGGCTGGTGTCTCTTTTGAAAGATATTAATCAAATATACTGGTTAGGAATCACAAAGGATAGTCCAGTCTACAAATTATGTCTTCTTTTATAGCATTCTGAAGCTGTGAACAATATGTTAAAAATTTTCCCATGGCGCAACCAAGTAAATACTTGTGGCACATTTCTATTTATTACAGAGAATAGTTAAATTGTAAGACATAAATCATGCTCTTCTACTAAAGGCTTTACAAATTCCCAAAGACAAGCTAATTCCCAATGCAATGATGCTATAAAAGATCAGACGCTTTGTTTTGGAGAAATCCACATTTGGAGATGTCTTTCAACAATTTTCTCTCAGGGCCCAATCCTGTGACAGGCACATGCATGTTGCTGAACACTGTGTCAAGCTCTGTTTGTTTCAAAATGGCCCTAAAAACTTATGTTTAATTTGCTGTATTTAAATTGTAATCTGACAAGTTTAATACTGCCTAAGCAAAAAAGAAAAAAACAAACAACAACAGAAAAAAACTCTTTTCCTTTTCTTTCTTCTACTAAGTGGCAGTCTTTTGGTTTCAATAAGGAAGAAGATTTCATAAGTTTAAATTTAAAAACTGAGAGAAAATGCCAAAATTTTACCTTTTTTGCATCCCTCACTTCAGTTATTTTCATTAGCCAATGTCACTATGGTAGCATGAAAGAAAACATAATGAGAGGTAGGCGAAGAAATAAGGGGAGATGAGCAAAAAAGGAAAATAATTCTCAATGGTTCTGTAGATCCTCTTTTTCTTTTTTTTTCTTTTTTTTTCCCCATTGTAATCTATCCTCCACCTTGTCCCCAGCAACTGCCCTAAATCAAGAAACTGGCACCTGATGCATTCTGCAGATGGATCAGCACTGTATATCTGGAACACAGCACACAGGTGGCTTTTTACTTGCACGAGTTGGTTAACTAGTCAGCAGACGCATCTTCTGTTTGTGGGGCAGGAGCGCGAATGGAAAATGGAAATCTCTCCTGGCTGATTTACAGAAAGAAAGGCTAAGTGAAAGAGCAGGTCAGATCAGCACTTATTTATTAATACTTCTAATTGCTCTCACTTCCTGCTTAGGCAGGCTCTTTCTGGAAGACAATCAGTAAAACACATAGTCACTGAAAACACTGAGCAATAACAGGATCAGCCTAAGATTTCTGAAATCTTTAGATGTCTTTTAAACACAAATTCAGTTAGACACGGTTTCCCCAAAGACTGAAGACAAGGATTTCCCTGGCCTCAGTAAGTGAGGTAAACTTTTCTCTGATCTAATTCTGTTTCTCTTGGTTCAAATCCATAGTGCAAGCCATTGACACATGCTTACTTGTCAACATGTGAGGGCAAATTCCTCAATCCAACATTAGAACTGTCCATTCACTTTTTTTTTCCTGCATTTCTCCAAGAATTAATCTCTTCTCCAAACAGAAATCCACTTCTACCTTCACCTTTACTTTTTACTATGCTATATCCTAGACAGGATGCTAATTTTATACAGTGAATTCCAATCTCTGCTCAATTTCTACAGGAGCCACCATACTACTCTTCCTCACAGAACAGAATTTCTGGAATTTTATACATTTCATGTGCATAAATGTAAATGTAGTGTACCAGATCCTGGAGTCACTGGCAAATAATTCACTGATATTGGCAGTGCAAGAGCAAACTTAAGGAGTACAATGCAGGAGTAAATGCAGCATAGTCTGATCTGGGAGACTGGGCAATCCAGTGGCCATGCCCAAACCACAGGAGATGCTATGGCAACCACTGCTGTGGGCTAAGAGGGAAAAGAAATCAAAATGCTTTCCTTCTCCCTATAAATCCTGCGAAAATAATTGTCTGAGGGTGGGTCACCAATGAACTTATCCATTTTGATGCCTTTCATATTGTACCAAACAACCGTTCAATAATTATTCAAGAAATCACCCTAGAGAAAAAACAAACTTTGCTTTCCAAAGTGAACAACTGGAAGCAAAGTACTGACACTATGTTTTCTTGTTGCCAGTCACTGGGTACCCTGTAGTTTCCAACAGACAAAAGGAGCAAAAGGAAAACTTCTCATATGAACCAGGAAACTCCCCTATGAAGAACTATATGAATGATCATTGCTCCACCCCACCTCCAGTGGTTTTATCTCTGAGTCAAAAACTAAAGATCTATTCTGCTGGACAACCATCTTATCACCTCCAGTGCCACAAAGATAACCAAATTATGTTAACCAAAATCAAATCTCTGAACTCAGAAGAATTCAGACAAGAAGGCAGCTGTGGCAACTGAGTTAATTTAACAGCTTTCTGCTACCAAAAGGTATCCTACTCCATCTCTCCCTTTCTCTACTGTCCCTGCCCCCCTTCCACTAGCTGTGGTACACACTGGTCCTTCCATAATCTGAATCAAATTCATAGCGCAACAGAAACCTCTCCACTTTTTTGGCTGATTAAGTTTTCTGATGGGCTGACGTTTTCAGAGAGATCTGACAAGAACCAGAGCCAGTGAAAGGAAAGTAAGGGACAATTCAGAAGGGGAAGGTGCATGCAACCACTGTTTGCTACAGCAATGAACGGTTGGAGCACCTCACACCGTTTACTGGAACTGCACTCAGTAGCATTTAGTGTCAGACTTTCCAAGATCATAGCTTCTTGTACTGACAGCGGAGTCAAAGACTTTCTTCCTTGTGAAGAGAATAAATTACATGTGTCATCATAAAAGCGTGCAACGCTATTTTTAGAGACTTGAACTGTGTTTAAACAGCTACCAAGTCAAAACTACTATTCTGTTTAGTCAGCTGTGAATTTGCATGGACTCTGCCTGCCTGCTTTTAGCATTTACCTGTTACATCAGCCCAAGTAAAGCCAGTCACAACTTTTTTGGAATCAAGTGTCAGGGAAAGTGTAGTCCCTCCACAAAGACACTACAATCACTCTACCCTAAAAAACTCACAGTCAGTTCAAGGTATTGTCCAGTACATAGTTACAATATTATTTGGGAACTCCTTTAGAAATTAAGGGCTTCCAGGAAAAGCAAACAAACAAAACCCAGACAAACAACAGCAAGAAAAACCCAACCCACCAAACAAAACAAAAACAAACCCCCCACAAAACAAAACAAACAAAACCAAACAAGAAGAAAGAGCCACCCCCCCCTGCATATATATCATTTGCTATACTTAAAATACTCAGAATAGTCCATAGAATATTTTAGAAATAGTGAGGCTGACACACAAGAAATCTTTTCTCTGAAACATATCTGAAGTACTAGGCTCAGACTCAGATCAGTTCTACATTAGAAGTCAGTGATAGGCAGTTCTAGAATTTTCCTTTGGTCTGTTTCTAACATGGGTACCATACACGATATAGTGAGAAACTGAAAAGAATGCCAAGATACAGTAGGACAATTGTGAACACTCAAGAAAACACTGGTCATTGAAGAAAAGTTTCATTAAGTGATTTTTGCATGGAGCTTCTGCTGAGTGTGGTACTACATACCTATTCATAAGGATGTTGTAAGCCATGCCTCATTTAAATCCTTCCAGTGATGGCAAATACACCATGCTAGATCACTAGTTTCAGTGATCAGCCATCTCATTAATACAACTGTGCAGATTACTTCTGAATTTCGTTGTCGCCAAGTCCTAGGTATTTTATCTTTTTATAGAATTGTATATTACATTCAGAGACCTTGTTATCAAAAGTCATTACTCCCTGTGAGGAGTTGGAACTGAAATGTGAAGGTCAAAACAGAAACCAACAGGACAGGCACACAAGTTCAACCCTGTATCCTGAGAAGTACCAGCTACAGCCACAAGAGGAGATTCCTCAATAGAAAACCTCTAGGCTACATGTACACCAGCAGCCCTTTTTTACACATTAATTTAGACCACTTAGGTTGACATGTCCTTTGGAAATAAACTGTTTAAATCATTAATTGTTTCCTCTGCTGTGATTAGTCAGACAGATTGTGCACTGTTACAGTGAAGTCCTACCTGCTGGGGGCTCATGAGGAGGGAAACTCTTCAAGCTTTAGCACTTTTTTCATTTATCCCACTTGATGGAGTGTATCACAGCATAATGTAGCTTTTGGTAAGTTAAGGGAGTTATTGCAATTTTATCAAATAAAAACTTTAAAAGTTGCAAATCAAATTAGTTAGAGTCAGTTATATTCTAGACACTGGATCAACCTTGAACCACAGATTTGGCATAACAGTAGACAGGTATCCAAACTGACAAAGTACAATTTCCTCTTTAAATGCCTGCAGAATTATCTTTTCTTACTTCTAATTGCTGATCTTATTTTGCACTCTGGTGTCAAATAGCATCTTTGGAATAAGAGATTAAAACAACAGGAAAATGCCAGTAAATCACCATAGCCCTTAACAATCACAGTGCTTCAGGAAGATAAGTACCCTAAAAAAAAAAATCTTAATTCTTGCTTGACACTTCTCTCTTTTCTTTATTTCTTTTATGGAATGGTCACCATTTAACGAGCAATTATGTACAATATTTACTTGAACAGTAAAGTGATCTCAGTTACTTTAATGCAGGCATTATTCTAAGGGCTGCTCTATAAAACAGAGAAAGTACTTCGCCTCAGGATAATGTTACAGGGAGAACTTCAGTCAGCAGGTCTAAATTTAAAGACAGTGCTCTTACAAGATCTAACAACTTGCAAATTTATGATAAGATCCGGCATCTTTTTTTCAGACCTCTTCACTGTACAGAATTCAAATGGTGTGATAATACATTTTATCAGACGTTGTAAAAATTAACTATAAAATAAAGCACAGAATATATCAGCTCTATCTTCAGTAGTTCCACGTAAGCATCATCAGGATAAGATAGAAGAGCAGATTCATACACTTTAGGTACCTCCTTACTACTCTAAATACAAAACCACTTTATCCCCTTTATTTCTTCCCCCATTATTTTTCTTTGTGAGTACAGCTTTTACTATTCCAGTACAAAAAGTGGATTTCATGCAACTATGTTTTTATACCATGTAATATATTGTGCTGACATTTTATGTGTTACTGTATTAAATATATATATATATCCAGTAATAAAAAGGAAATATAAGGCTAGTCACGAAATGTCATGTTTTCCTCTCGGTTGATCATAGTTTACAGTAAAATGAAAGCACTTTCGTAGTTCCTGATCTAAACAAAAGGATCCCAATTACATCAGTAGTTACTCTGTATAAAAGACTTGTGCATGAGAGGGGGTCCCACTTGTGCATCCACCTTTACCATACAGCTTGGGGAGCCAGTTTACAACGTGGACAGAGCTATGCCAATATTAATGATGGACTTGACAATACAAAATACATTCTGTTTTTTCAAGGCAACGAAGTTAAGCTTGAGTCACAAGAAGGGAGCCATAGAAAATAATATCTGTGATAAGTTGCTTGAATAGCCCTGCATATCTAAGCCAGACCCTAGCAGAAGCTAAAGCTCCTGAGCATGAGTTGGCATGTATCGCTGATACAAGATCATAAGCCAAAAGAACTACCAGAAAGTTCCAATGTACCACGTGCTCTGATTTCTTTTAATTGCTTTTTGATGTTAAACTTTGTGCAGTCATGATAGCTTAAGGACACAGGCAAGGCAGAGTTTGTGAGTGCAGATACTACCTTTATCAGGAAAAAAAAGGGTATATTTGGAAAAAGAAACTCCTTTTCAGATACAACCTTTGTGGCAGGGGGGGAAAGCTTGTTCAGAACAAAGTGGTTGTGCATTCAAAAGTATTCCTACTGTTTCCGATTATGCTAGGTGGTCTTATAAATGGTATTGTCAATAAAGTTTGTCTTTTCTTACTAAGATATTAGGAATATAGCTGGTACCAAAGGCCTTAGAGCTTCCTGGCAACAGAATGTTCTACCATATGCCATTTTTTCTTAAGAGAACACAAAATCCATCACAAATTTTATGTACATGGGTTGAGCATGTGTCTCAAGATGTGTATGTGTACCTAGGTCTATACAAGCACCTTTCGAAATGGCAGCACTTCATTGAGTGAGACGATCGGAATGAAGGATAAAAAGAGCCAACAAAAAGGAAATGTGTCTGCACATCCTCAAAGTTAGAGTTGAAACAAATGTTTTAGTTAATGCTCATTCTCAATTCTGTATTGCACCAAACAAAATCTGGTTTGGGGGCAGGTAAAAGTTAGTTGAATATTCACTAGTTTAGTGAAAACTTTTCTCCTCTAAAAAATCAATAGACTAGGATGAATTGCAAAGGCAGTTGGAGTAAAAGATTTACCAAGGGAAAGTGATTTGAAAAGTGCAATAAGAAAGGAAAGATTCAAACTTCCTTCCTATCATTTTTAAACACTTTTTTTTTTTCCAATGGAAAAAGACCATTATCAACTTAGTCACTTTGATGGGACCACATACAAACTAGGCAAGTGAGCTATCTCCTAACTCTGCTATCATCATTCATCTCTGTTGGCCTTTTTCCATACTACACCCTTCCAGAGGAGCTGAGGGTCATCTCACTGTGAGAAAACATGACATGCGCATCAGACCCATGCATTTAAAATCAGCTGCAAAAATATACATGACTATTTTATTGTTGATGTGTTTGTTCATTAGTCAGAAATCTCAGCTCCTCAGTAAATCAGATTGTATGTTGATATAGCAAAAAAATACTGTGTTAAAGCACGTTATAATTTACATCTGTCAAACTGTGTAGATTTAGTACACCATTTTTTTCTGTATGTAATTGCCCGTTATATGGTTACTCCAAAGCTGCAATTAGTCCAATTGGTTGTCTTCATCCTATAGTTTTTACTTTATGACTCAGGAATGATGATTGGTTAATGTATTTTAATTTTCTCTCTTTGACTGTACTCTGAAAGAAAGACAAAAATAACTCCTTATCAAGAACTTAGTGTATCTCTAATTATCTTTAACAGCAAGGTTAGTAGTTAAGGACCAATATTCTCCCCTTTGATGTCAATGTCTTCCTAATTTATATGTGTAAAGTTTGTATTGGGTCATAGAAATCAGAAAATTCAATGTATTAAATGTACACAAAGTGCTAAAGATTTATAAAGAAAGAATACTTACATGTTAAGCTTTATTTTGCATTTACTTTTTTGGGGCATAATTTCTACTTATTACAAAGAAATTATATTAAATTTTGCATTAACATCTATTTTTAGTTTTTAATATGGATGTTTCTCTTTGGAATTTTTTTTTTAATAGGCTGTTCATTTTTCTACATACCACATATAGTATGCTATGTTCTAAAATGGTATGGTGGAATGTGGAGAATTTTGTTTTGG
Source organism: Pampusana beccarii (assembly GCA_013399365.1). Classification (NCBI taxonomy): domain Eukaryota; kingdom Metazoa; phylum Chordata; class Aves; order Columbiformes; family Columbidae; genus Pampusana; species Pampusana beccarii. Next base: position 3,016,925 of record VWYH01003685.1, on the reverse strand, counting down.
GGAAATAATAAATTCCTTTGGCTCTGTACAAAAGGTTTTATTCATCCCTCAGGTGCATGATCATTATCTGTGTCTATCTTGACTTCTCTCTTAATTTAAACAAGAGCCACCCACTGTAAATCGTCTTTTTTTGCTTACAGACACATGTGCAACTTGTGGATGTACAAACTCTTATAGTAAAAAATGTACTGTGATTTCAGTTTCTTAAAAAAATTATGAAGGGTTAATTCACTCATGAATTAAAATTAACAGTGATTCCAATATCAAATGCTTTTTCTTTGCTGTCAGGGCAAAACGGAGCCTATCCTGAGAGGAAAACATGAATTTATCGAAGTTTTTAGGTAAGTTATTGAAGCTATGCCAGCACATCATGTATGCCAGAGCATCATACTGGAGCACTATGCACGCTCAAGGGACATTCAGCATATATTCTCAGCTGCTAAATACAGATAATTACGCAATGCTTCTCAACAAAATACCTATTTTATATCTCTTGGAAGCTCATCTCCCCACCACACAAGCTCATGGAATGGTGCCTCCAACCCCTAACGATAGTTATGGAAAAAAGTAGTGATCAAACCTCTACCAAAGGTCTTTTTAATGCACAACATTTTACTAAAAATCATAATACACAGACAAATACTACTCAAACATGCACACAGGCTACTACATTTCTTTACTCTCTAGTGTAACCACTGAATTAACTTGAAAAGCTGCGCTAAAACTCAGCACATCTTACAGCTACATGGATGTTCGCTTTCCAACCCACTTGTGCATTAGCACCCACGTGGGTGTCTTTGGGTGGGCCTTTGCGCTGTTCTTGTATTCTCACTTTCTACAGCTCTCTGCTATGGACAGTGAGTCTAGCTCTCCATCTATCCTTCCGTCCTTTTCTTAGAGGTGCAGCATGCAGCTAGAAAGAAAATAAAATTTGTGTCTCTTCCCTGTTCCTCCTGAGGTAAATACCAACTTCTTTCTACTGACCTGTGACAAAAAGCAGAGGTCAGAAGGACAATATTCTCTGAACTGGAGTCCATTTGTGCAGCATGTTAAATGCCATTAGGTCTCATTGACTTCTCCAGTCTTTTCTCAAGGCATATGTCATTTGCAGTAGAAATCGACATTTAACAACTATGTAAATGTTATTACAGTATTTCTTGAGATATACTGAAGAAAAGTAGATATATTGAATAACATCATTAACAGTATTGAATTAGGAAACCGTTTTGTTTCGTCTTATGGAAAGCACTTTACATATAGCTATATTACAGTGCACACTACTGTACAGAGCATTACTGCATTACCCAGCCTTGCTTAACATACCAGGCACGGAATTATTTTGGCCACAATATCCAGTAAGAGCTAGTGACTTTGGAGTGCCACATGCAAGACACCTCAGATAGACATGTGTTTCAGGAAGCATTAAATCTCTGCCATGAACACACATTTTGGAGGACTGAAATGGACATCCAAACATTGCAACACAACAGACTACTCTTTTAGAAAACTTTGGCCTCCGTGAACACTGATGTAATTCGGGATTAATGCCATTGAGCTGAAAAGATTACACTAACAAAAGAGCTACATGAGATTGGACTTAGCCCTCCAAAGTCTAAAATCTCCAATATACATTATTTAAAGAGAAATAACTTCAGCATTTGGAAAATGGGGCCTATTGAAAAGCACAAAACCTCTAAAATGTTATTTCAATGCCAGAAAAGTAATAGTTTAAAAAGCCATGACAAAAATGACAAAAGGAACAGACAGGAGGAAGCCAGACATGCTGACATGTTCATTTCCACCCTGTCCGTGAGGTGGATGAGACACGCAGCTCTGAGGGCAACTCTGCCTATTAACTGACAGTCCCTGTGACACGAGTGCCATCTCACAAAATAGAAATATGGGCATAAGCAGGACATAAAATAAGGTTCTTAACTAGAAAAAATACTAACTCAGAAACATGCACCTTGTGATAATACCTACATTTAGCTGTGACTTTGTACCCGCCCAGTGGAGGGTCATGGCCTTCCACAGCATCAAATCCCGCTGACACCAGGACAATCTCTGGCTCAAACTCATTGGCAGCTGGCATGATCACAGTCCTGTAGAATGAAAAAAACGCAACCTGTCAAAAATTTAAAGAACTTCTATATTCATTATATAAATTGCCAGAGTCTCAAAAATCCAGAACACGAGATTTTGTGCATCAAAACCATATTTTCTTTTAATTAAATCAGTCTTCATGATCGCACCTCTAAACCAAACAAAGTTCAGGGCTTCAATTAATTTCCTTCTATAGTCACTCTTTTTTCTTTTCTGTAATTTAGAAAAAGAAAATGCAGGTACATGTGAAAGCCTCTAATATCACACACACATCTGTGCTCATTTTATCCTGCTGCCTATAAAAAGTTGTCTCTTCCAGGGAAGTGACTAATGGTTTGCAGAGAGCTCTCAAAGCCTGAGTGGAAACCCGGACTGCTCCAGTTAGTGTGAACTTGGTGTAAATTTGAACTATAAATTTCTTTTGGGAAAATGTTTGCTTTCCAAACTTTTTTTTTTTTTGCTTCTTCTTAACGTTTTTAAATGTTTGTCGAGGTGGGGGGTGACTCTAGCAAAGAAAAAACATGAATTTCCTTTAATCAAATCCAGACGATGTTGTCAAGCCCTTCCAAGGTCAAGCATAACAGGAATGTGACAACCACAAACTAGTGACAGCAACCCCTGCTGGTGTCAGGAAGATAATTCAGCCCTTTACAGTAACAAAGATTCTACCTTTTTAACCCCTTCCTTGACAAACTTCCCTGGGGATACTTTTGCTCTTCTCCAAACTCAAAGCATTAAAGATGTGCTGAAGGAGAAGACCCTATATTCTGCATTCACAGTTGCCTTCTTTCACGCTGACTTTCCAAAGGGAAGGTGTAAGGATGGCTTTTACACTAGCAAAAAAAACAAATGCTGAGCCTATAATGATTGCATTACTTCAGGGGGACACCACTAACGTTAAAGGGCAAAGATACAAATGAGTATTCTATTGCAAATATATTAACTCAAGGAAAGCCCCAATTGGTCTACACCGGTCAAAATCTGAAAATCAGTTTTGCACATGTGTACTACTATTTGTTGTAGTTCAATATTTATTTATTTATTATTTAATCAACTTATGCCAAAGAGATTATGTATTTGTTGAAAGATTAAGGTTTTCTGCAGCAAACAATACTCCATATTAACAGAATTTTAACAACTCTTTAGGTTTTTCTTTGGTTTTGTTTTCGACATGTGTTTCATAAACTTTATTTTGTTCTGATTTCCTTGATGACATCTTTAATATTTTGAAAGCGTTCTTTTTATTTGTTAGTCAGAGAAAGGGATAATTCAGGCTGAGTAAAAAGTATTTGTCATCATTTCGATTAATATAGTTTTACTTTAGGAAAAAGAACATTTTTCTGCTGATTTCGCTGAAGTTGCATCACAAACATCTGTCAGCAAAGTGATGTAATTTGTGAAACATTCCTTTTTTTTACATGTCATTAGTAAGCCTCTGCTGAAGCATGGATTATAGTATTGAGCATTGCACTTAAAGAAGGACCTAGACCAACTTGAGAGAACAAAATGAAAGAAAAAAATTCTAAAAAAATTGACTTAAGTGGATAAAAAGATAAAATTATAATTACTTGATTCACATAGCATGAGGACAAACATGATAAAAGTCCATGAATATATATGTGGCTGTTGAAAGAGGAAAGAAATAACTTGTTCTGCGTTTCCACTGTGGATATTTTCATGTCCACATGAAGCAGCTGCAGCAGGAAAGATGTAGTTCAGACGCTGGAAAAAGCTTTTTAATAATAAGTATAGATAATCATTTAAATAAAATAGAAAATAAGTTAAACAAAATAGATAATAATTTAAATAAAATGTTTAATAAAATTGGAGTCTCCAATTCTCTGAGTTTTTTATAACAGGTAAAACAAGTATCCATCAAGCTTGCTACAGGTTCAAGTTTACACAGCCTTGAGGCAGGAGGTCAGATTACTTCTCTTCTAAGTCTTTTTCCTATAGTTCCATGATGTATAAATTATATAACACACAAAGTACACATATGAGTAATTATATTAGATACTACAATGACCAGACATTTTTGTAGGCTAATCTGCACGAAGTTAGGGAACAATATCAGGAATAAAGATCTCCTATGCAACCACACCTTATCTTTCTTATATACTTATCTTCTGATACTCTAATTATATGTTCATTGTCTGAAGCAATACATAGTTCCCGAACTTCTCCATGTCTGCAATGTATGTGACACGGATCCTAATTAGCGATGAGGTCAGTGACTCATATGCATTCTTGATCTGTCCCCATAGCACCATATATCTCATACAGTGAAAGAAGGAGGGATCCTATGGAGAACCCTCCCTTTCTGCAGCCACTTGAGCTTTTGCCCTCCTCCTCTCCATTCACATTTCCTCAAATTAAGTCAGGCTCTGTTTTTTATTTCTTTATGTGGAATAAAGTGGCAGCACCATGGAGTAAAATATAGACAATGCTCAGGATTCAGAGGATGGAGTGTGTTCAGTGTAGACAGAGGCTCTGGAAACTCAGGTTGCTGAGTACTAACTAGTCAGAGTCTTATAGTTTGGAACACTGGAAAATCTACCACACTTCTACCACATTTCAAGACCTTGCTCAAAAGCATAAAGATGTCAGCACATTCTTTTTAATAACTTGGGCAAAACAATGTGTTTTACCCTTAAGCTTGTTTTTAGAAGCAGCAAAAAATTGTTTAGCCACGGTTTCTTCAAAATTGTTGTCAAATACATATGTCTGACATGAATGCTGCCAGCCACACTGGGTAACATTAGTAAAATTATTAAATACTGAAAGAAAGGTCTTTCAACACAGAGTACCAGGAATAGCTATTAACACCATCCTTAATAATACAGAACAGGAAATAGTAGCATATTCATAAACCCATACAGAAATGATATATAGAAATCTGAGCTAAAGGAAGGAGAAGGCTGTAAGGATAAGAACTGGAGGTAGGATTTATAATTCACTGTTCTGTTACTGATTTCAATATTACCTGAATTCACTAAAATAAGACCTAAGAGAGTCTTTCTGGAAGAAAGAATTTTTTCTTTCAAAAATTTATACAATATCTGTTAAATCTCACCAGAATAATAGCATCCTACTTTTGCTATAATCCTGTCTCACAAGTTATGACAGAACTCTGCTGCTGCTGCTCTGCATACAACTTACCAGAAGAACTAACCTATGTGCCCACAAGACCTGTGTCATTAATTTCTCCCTCATCCTGCATAATATTGAGGGACCTGGAATGTCAGAGCTCATCCATCTTACGTTGTTCTTGATTTAATACTGAACAGAATATCTAAGGACTTTTAAACAAAAGACATTATGAAAAATGTATTCATTTTACTGGGAGAGCAATCTTGACTCTTTTCTAAAACATCTCAGGGTATCTGTGCTCCTTGTTACGGCAGTAAAGGCTACTATTTGGTCTTTCAAAAATATGACAGCCACAAGTGTCTCAAATGCAGTGAGTACCATATAGACATCTAGTTCCTAAATCTCTAATCCAGTCTTCCTCTGCACTAACCAACAGGCATTTAAAGTTGCATCTTTTTTGAATAACTACTGTAAGATCTCTGCATAGACAACAGTGGCTTAATGTCTGGAAAATATCATAGCATTGTGTTTTGGACTTTGTGTAGGTAAGACTTCTCTAACCTTTGTCTTGCCTTGGCAGGAACTCCTTTGTGGCACAAAACACATGTGTAAATTCCTTCACAAAAGTGACAGATACTTTTCTATCTTATGAAGTGCTACAAGGAATCATACACACACATTTTTAAATATAGACTAAATTTCACCAGGACATAAATAAAACCTTTTGGCATTTGCCACCTCTCCAGCCTTCAGCACCTTCATTATCTCTGAATAACTGCCTTTAGAAAAACGTTTTGAGGTTAGCAGCTGTAAAGAAAGCGTACACAGACGACTGAATTCTATCCCTGTGTTTTTTTTGGTTTGGCTTGGTTTGATTTTTTCTACCCAAACGTGAAACTCACTTCTGCCTCATAAACAGTCTTCTCCTACCTCAGGAGACTGAGGACAGTGGTACAGACAGAGACAGCTCCTGACCCTTCACTGGGTCTTGGGAGTAGAGAATCATCAACATTTCATCTTGCTCCTTTCCCATCTCACCTACAATCTGGAGGGCACAGCAAGGTGTAAGAATGAGAAATCATCCACATACTGCCTCCTCAGGAACTGCATAAAAGTAGCACTTGCCTTCTCAATTGCCCAAGAACGGAATTCTCTGAGTCAGATCATAATGGAAAATACACTGGGCTTTTTGTGTTTGTTTTTTGCTGGGTTTTTTTTTTTGGTTGGTTGGTTGGTTGGTTTGGTTTTTTGTTTTGTGTGTGTTTTTTGTTTTTTAAAAAGCATACAACTATCATTGTTCATACACTAATAGATATTCATGTTAACCTTCCCAAATTCCTCAGACCAACCCTATGCTCAGCAGACTGCAGTTGGCAGGATTTGTTATGGTGCAAAGGGTCAAAACTCCTCTCATCAGAAATCTTTTGCAAGGGTGCATAGGCAGCCTGCACTCAAACCTAGGTAGGAACAGTTATTATCTTACCCACAGCAGGAATAAGAAATATGGTTTGGCTTCTGGCCATAGGTCACCAGACAGGTATGCACTGGGGACTGGCACGCCATACCCTTCCTGCTTGAAGGTAATTGGGCTGTAGGGGTTATCAGCGAACAGAAGTTAACTCTAGGCTACTTCTCCAACAAAATGAGTAGTTTTTGTCAGAAAAGAAGTGAATTTTATTCTTCCACTATGACTCACACTATCCTCTACATCCTTCTCCAAAGAAAATAAAACACATAAAAGAGATATTTATTTTCTGTGATCCCATATTATATAGAAGCATAAATATTTGCTATACCGTATTCACCTAATGATGACAGCAGAGTTACAGAGACATCTTGCCTGGCTGACTGTTTCTTTCTTTTCTCTCACATTTTCATTAATAAACATGTCAAAGCCTGAAAGCTTGAGCAGCTGGATCACAGAAGTTATTTGTGCTAAAACTCGCAGTTACAATGAAACTGTGTCCTCCAGCCCAAGGTAGTGCAGATCCTCCTTAAGTCTGATTGTGCTGGGAACAGAGCATGTGTCTGGGAAGCTGAAAAGATCCTTTTTCTGTCCCACTAAGGAGATTTCCCCAAAGAATTAATATGTTCCATTTGGGTATGCTGCTGTCTGCAGAGAAGCCAAGGGATGGCTTCCAGTTGGGTGTAGTCCTAGAGAAAACATCAGGCATGTGATCCTCCCCCCCCGCCCAATCCGAACATCAGATGCCAGACATTAAAGAGATTCTACCAAGGGACTCTGTTCCTTTTATTCTTCCATTCTATTTTTGTACATTCAAAGCACATGGTTAGGATGCTCCCAAACATTTGTTCTCCCAAAAGAGATTGCAGAGAAGTACCCAATTCAGAAATGACTCTGTAAGTACTATCGCACAGAGCTGGAAATCTCCAAAGAAATGCAAATAGCTACATTTTTTTTTTTTCTGTGTTGGTAATTTAAAAAGGAAATGAGCAGGAATACCAGCCCAGGACAGTAATTTATGTAACCGAGAAAAAATCTGCACTGTTCTAAAACTGCAGATTGAAATGACTTAGTAACATAAATTATTTGCTCTTTGCCTAAAATCCTCCAGTGTTTTCATCCAGTGATCTCAAAGTACTTTCAGAACATTAAAAAATGGAAAGGCTCATATCTTCAGCTGGTATAAATCAGTATAGCTGTTTCTGATTGCACAGTCCTCTAAAGCGAGCATTTCTTGTACCCACTTCACAGATGAATCAGCTAAAACTAAAAGCTGGTAAAAGACTTGAATAAATTATGTAGTTGTCCCTGGAAAAACCTTGAAAGAAAATGCAGAAGACTTTAAGTCCACTACTTCAACTGGTAGAAAACACTATAAAAGCACTGTTATTTATTCAGTTAAACTAGACCTGTATTTCGCAAGAAATATATATACAATGCATTAGTGTTATTGGAGTGGGGGTTTTGCCACCAAATGGAGACCCAGTCTCTTGTTTGAAAGAATGTAGGTCTACCTACAGTTTCTCAGCTTCACATCCTGCAAATAAAATATTTTTCCAAACAATCGCTATATTGTCCTGCCTTAAAATTAAGCAAGTTTAACTACGTTGCTGAATGTACCCTGACATGAATAGATCAGAAAGTATCTAAAAGGGTGCCCCAATAGGTATGTGGAACTTATGGTATCTATTATTTTTATGTGTTGTTTGCACATATGTTTTAATGTAACACAATATCAAGCAGTGTCTGTCCTTACGGAAAGCTACATGACATTTCAGTACAACTATTAGATATTTTTTTCTCCATATTAATTGAGTTTAAACTAGTATCCCTTGCTAAAATTTTGGTTTACCTTCATGACATTTCTTTATGTCAGTTTTACCACCAGCCCAAGTTTACCAAGGCCAAACCTGAGAAATTTGCCCCAAAACTCCTTTCTGCTCTGACCATCAGCTTTTACCCTGGACTTATCCTCCAAGGTATGCCTAAATCTTGCAGATTTTATCTGTATGAGTTTCTAAGTTCTACTTTTTATATAAGTTTTATCTTTATATCCTTCCCTTTTATATTTTTTTCTTTTATCCCTATAGGCTTTCCTTTTAGATCTTTTTATGATTTTATTTTGTCTCTTTTTTATAAGCACAGTCAATATTCTTGTCTTTACTTCTATTTTATAGTTACCTTATTTGTCTTCCGGAGGTAAAAATATATTGTTTTATTCTTCAAGGGGCAAAAGGTACCACATCAATACAAAATCCTCACTACTGTAAATCATGGTCATTTCACTGGGATTTACACATGGTATTAGATTTAAGCACATGCCAAAGTGTTTAAAGAGCCAAGGTTTTCCAGAGATGCACCCAAGTTAGTATTTTCAAATGTTATAATTGTAGGAGTATCTAAGTGCCACTGAATGAAAAGTTTTAGAAGCACCAACAACTTTCACTTTTTTTTTTTTAAAGACATTTTCAGCGTCTAAAACTATTATCTGTGGATTCTTTTTAAAATGAATAATTATTTTGGCATCCTGCATGCAAGTTCCTAAATTCTATTACAGCTGGAAATGCAACACATTAAGCTCTCAAAAAGCATAAGAAATATTGACTACAGTATCTGCTGATCCTTCCATTTTTATCATTATTTAGAAAGGTGATTTCAATGTAATTATAAGGACTCCTCTACATTTGATCTACAGAAACAAAACAAAACAAAACAAAACAAAACAAAACAAAAAACAGGAAAAGTATGAGAAAAATAGGAGTTTGTGTTGTTCAGAATTAACTTTAAAATTAATAGCATCATCAAATAAAATTATCGAGCTTCTGAACACATGGGCAATTGCCTATACACACACATAACGCGCATTGACATCAATATTCAGAACTCAGTAAATTTCAAAGAACAGTTGTATCAGGTAAAGGGATTGGCTAAAAGTTATGATAAGTTTGCTTAAAGGCTGTGGGTCTAAGTATCTCTCAAATGGTCATAAATTGAATGAAGAGGTTAACTTGGAATGGTCATAGACTTCCACCTGTTTAGTATGCAAATATAAAGCCTTCTATGGAAATATACACCAAGAGAGCACATGCAATAGCAGGATATCTCCTTACAGGTCACTTTTACCCTAAAGAGTGACTTAGTAAAAAATACACCTTTTCTATTAAATGTTTCTCTATCTTTTTAGAGCCTTATCTGTGGAAGTACAAGTATGATGAAAGAAAAATTTACTATCTTTCTACCTTTTATTTATTTCTCAGGTCTCCAGTAAAGCTGGCTGGTACCATGTCATCTTATGCAACTTAAATAAAACTTATTCACTAAGTTCCAGCTGGTAACTAAAGGACTGATGTGGCTTCCAAGAGCTATACAAATGAAGATGATATATGAGAAGGAGGAAATAGAGATTTAATTTGCAAAGATGGGGCTTAAAATAAAACACAGCATGACTTAAAATAGTATCATCAACACTGAGAAAGTAAAATTCAATAAATATGGAATCCCACCATTTAAAGTCAATTATTTTTCTCTCCAAGTCATTCTAACTTGTATGGGAAACAGTACTGACACGTGTGTATATATTGCCAAATTTTATAATACCCTGAGTGTTATTTAAGATAGAATTTAGTTTTCAATGTGTAACGTGTTCCTATCAGAAAAAAAAACAATTCAGTTCCCATTTCTTGTTATTTGTTTCTTTCATGGGGGAAAAAAAGTATATTTTTTTAGTTTTCTGGTTTAAATTTTTCATCGCTGCTTAGAAAGTATTACATTTCTATCAAATCTGAGTATACTACAGTATTTTCTATAACAAAATAACTATCAGTTTCACCTTTCTACTAAGTAATTTCTTTCAACAGTATTTTATCATAAAAGTCAGTGGACTTGGCCTAAAATGTTAACATAATAAACTAATGATACTACCAAATCTATTCACTGCTCCCAGTAAATCTTATTACACAGTAATGACTGCTCCTAAGAAGACAAAAATAAGTGTTATAATATCAGAAATAGTTAAATACAGAGGTAAAAACTTGCCACAATGTGTTCCATTTATAGAGTTCACAACATGAATGATAGCATGGTATCCTCTCTGAGAAATTTGGTATGTCTATGAAAAAATATATTATTTTGAGCCCGTTCTGTCTTCCGTGTCTTTTTAGAACACTTAATGCTTTTAAAATGACTTATCAATCCAAGAACAGTATAAGAGAGAGTGTAGTACCTATTTTGCTTACACGACACAGGAATGGTGGAATTGGGGAAAAGAAGGAAAAGGTCATGTTCTGAATAAATTAAAAGAGAAGAGGGCTCTGGAGTATTGTTTGTCTGTAGGTCCAAAATCTACCTTTATCTTTTATGAAAAATCTTTAGAAAAGCTGCCCAGTGCAGTCACATAGCATACAGTTTGACAAACAGCAGGGGCGAGGAAAATAAATTACCTAAAATTTACTGTGATTGATTATACAACAGCTAATTTTGTGTGTTAACAATCTGCTTATATCACCAATGAGGTGATCACTACAGAAGTTTAAAGTGGTTTTCAATTCTTGCAAAAGTGAGATGTGGAGAAGAAGGGAGAGTAAATCTTATTAAAAATTACCTGTGGAGATGAATTGGAGGGGTTGCCTTTTTCATGGGAGTGATAGACTGAGTGGATAAAAGATACAGAAATCTCTTGGAAAAATACTTTTACCACAAAATTTGCTAAATTTCTGAAAACTGCATTTTATCTAGAAGAGGTTGTTTTTTTTTTCTTTCCTTTTAAATGAAAGGAAAACAAACATTTTCTAGAAATCAAGTTATTTATAAAGGTCATGGCCATTTGCAAAAGTATAATTTTTCACATGCTGTATTCATCAACGTGGTTGCGAATACAAAGTACATGAAGTTGCTTTATTTTTTTCCTCAGAGGTCTCTACATCTCTCTTGCAAACGCATTCTTTCTTTTTCTTGTGTTTCCTTCCATGTATTCATAACTACTTTTAAAGGTATTTTATGTGTGTGTGGTTTTCTGTCTTATCACGACATAGAAATTTCACAAGTTTCTTGATAGCCACTATGACTTCATTATGTATCATGTGGTCACTATTCTTTTGAAGTAATGCTATTCAGAAAATTGTTCATATGGTTAATCTTATTTTTCAGCTCTTGCAAGTTATTCTTTCAGATGGAGGATACAGATATATGTCACTTCCTCTTGGTTTTTTTGCTGAGGAAAAACATATACTTGGTAGAAAAGAAATATGGACATTTTCTTACACCCAAACCAAATTAACCAACAGGAAGTGTCTCTGATGTAAAGCAGGAGGATATTGATGCTACAGGCAGCAACAGTATCCAAGACTTCTGTGCTGTGATTCTGTGATTAGTAAATTCAGGCCTATTTGTTTACCTAATGCTTGGCAGAGCTTTGTCGTTAGAATTGGGACCAGTTTGGACCATCCCATTACTCTGATGTGTATTTAGACAGACCAGTTTGGCTCCATTTTGATAACCAAAAATAGAGCATCCCTCATTTCACAAGGTTTTATACAGAGCAGAAACATCAAGTCTTCTCACTTTTCCTCAATTGAATGCCACTTAATGGAACCCATACTCATGTAGTTTTAGTGTGGGTTTAGAGGAAATATTTACATATAATGTAAGGTAACCCAGAAAAGCACTTTTCAACCCCTGCCACTCCCACCCTCCTTGCAAAATTCCCAGAGAGAAGATATTTGTGGGAGCATGGAAACGCTCACACTAAAGCACCAATCCCTGGGTTCCACATAGTGTTAGAAACTACAACTTTTTCTGGTGCAGTTTCAGCTACTGTTTGGTTAGAAATGTGATCTGGTGTTGGCTCTGGGTAGTTTGGAGGAATCCTGTCTCTTCTATATTCTCCTATCCCCTCTTGTCTCTCACACTCATTTCGCTCAACAAAATAGAGGAAATACGAGAGACTCCAAAGACAGAGAAAATTTGATGCCCTTGCTTACAAATTAACTGAATTGAATGTGACTAGAAGGACTCAACTCACAGACTACCAGACTAATTCAGAGAGTAACATCAAGGAGGCTGATGTGTTAAAATACGGAACCTTGTCCTGCAAGACAGTTACACATACAACCTGCAGAGTGAAGTCAAAGAAAAGACTGGAGGGAACTAAGGCTTAGGGAAATATGAAGCCAAATTTGACTTGTTAAGGACGATGGGGATTTTGTTTCTGCTTTCAGTAGTATGCAAAACCAGGGTTCTGTACCTGAAATTCAAAGAGAAGCTTTTTCATATAAGAAAAGTATTAAGGAACCAATGTCATAAATAAGAAGTTAAATAAAATTTTAAAAGTAGCAAAGGAATCTGCATTAACACAATATCTGAAACAAAACCCAGGATGATCAAGAGATATAGTGTCAGTTTCAGAGCAACGTAAATAATAATAATCAAAGAAGGATATATATTCCCATTCACAGACACAATGGGGGAAACAAAAAGTTTTTCTTCAGCACATCTGGAAGGAGAAGAAAAAGAGGAAAACCAAAGAGCATTGAAAAAAAAAGATTGAAGATAACACTGCGGAATTCAAGAATAACACGACTCTTGCAAAACATGGTAATGCAGATATACTACAATGTGATTTAATATTTTACTTAAGCTTCCACTGGCTTCATAGACCCAGCATTTCTCATTCTAGATTTTACTTGCAACCTGCAAAAGAGATGTGGAAATTCTTGTGGTCCTAGATCAATCATAACTCTTTCAGTGTTGCACATGGAAGAAGCCTTTGACCTGTGACAGGCATTTTAGAGCAGAAAGGCAATCCCACTCACCCCAAAAGAGTCATACTGATACAATGCTGATCCGTTTGCCAATACAATCACTCACACCAACTCTTCATGTTGCCAGGACCCATGAAGAAGGTCAGAGGAGAAATCAAGGTGAAGTTGGGGATTTTGCTGAAAAGCATCTAAAAATTACATTTTGATGTTTCTAAATTTACCTTTCTCCTATGAACTTATGTCTCTGCACTTCTGTTACAAAACTGAACTGCTCACAGCCGTTTTAATTGTTTTTGGATGCTATTTGGAGTGACAAATTGGATAGTCTCCTCAACAGCATGAAACAAAGAAATCCCCCCCAAAATAAACAAACAACAACAACAACAAAACCCCCACACAAGCTCCCCCGCCCCCCAAAAAAGCCCCACACTTTTCTACCATATGTTACAGTAATAAAAGAGAAAGCTGTTTCCCATTATTGGCTGGTCCATCCTCATGTAGTCTGTTGCCTTGGAAAATGAGATTGATTATAACTTCCAGAAAATGTAAGAATGAACTGAATCACATAGTTCCTTTTTCAATGTCTGTCTCAATTTACAATGTTGAAACTAGCAACAAAAATATCCCTAAGCATGATTTCCACTTCTAGCTATGGGTTTTTTTTCACTTATCTCTCAGAGTGACAGTCAAAATAATAACTTAGATTGTATACATCAGTAAAATAAGAAGTTTCAGAAAACATTGTAATAAATGTAAGTCAAACGTGCATTCAATTTGACTTCATTTAAAAAAGAAAAAAAAAGAAATTAAAAGGAAAAAAAGGTTTTCTGCCAGATTTGATATCTAGATGATACAATATCTAGGTATCATGTAATTCATATTCGGCAGTCTGTCCAAAAGCTTGAACTTTCATTGAAGCCAAAATGTATTTGATAAAACATTCATTTTCCAAGTATTTCACAGGCTCTTTCATGAGTTCATAACCATTTCTCTCCTAAGGATTTTACTTTAGTGTGCTTACTGCAAATAAGTTACCCTGCATTTATGAAATCCTTTTGTCATTTTAAATTCCTTACTTAAAATTGCCAACAGAGCTTGTAAACTGTGCAAAGGACCAGTTCAAAAGCAGCACTTTTCATGCTGTTATCTTTGGATTACCAACAGTCTCCAAAACTCTGGAAAGATGGTTTTTGCTGTGAGTTCTTCAATTCCAGTTGCCAACCTATAAAAACAAGGATATTTACAGCAGCTGAGAAATTTGGCACGCTCTTCCCATCTACTCTTTGTTAAAATAACCCCTCCAACGTAAAATTGCCAAACCTGTCACAAGGAGTTGTGCAATTACAGTAAATAGGAGAAGGTTTTTATCATTGCTAATACATGGGAGGTGATCCAACAGATTTTTAAGTTGTGACCCGTTCAAGAAAGGTTAGAAGACTCTTGGCACCTAAGCAAAAAAGACTTTGTCAGCCCTTCCACATGGACAGCTAAGGAAAAAATCACACATTAAAATCTGTAATCTTTGTACTGTTTTTCTGTAATGTAGTTCAGTCTTTGCAAGAAAAAACAGTACTCTAAATTAGTATAATGTTAAGGATAACTACAGAAGGGCTGCCTACACAGTCATCTAAGTTGATTTTTATTTTACAGTCCTAAGTTGATTTTGATTTTGCAGTCCTAATTTCAACAATGTATGACTTTTGTGAATTCATTAAAAATCAATCCATTAATATTTAAAATCTGATTTTTTAAAAAATTTTCATTTATTGGGCATTTCATGTATTGTCTTTTTTTATACAGCTCTGCACACTTGACAGATGTTCCTAATCAAGTAGTTTGCAATGAATTTTCTTATCAAGTGCCAAATGAATGATTTGTATTTTTATATTACTTACCCAGTATAGCTCTAAGAAGATATTGCAGTAGCAAAAATAGAATTTTGAATTTGATGCCATAGTCTTTCTTTTATTTTATACCTTTAATTCTAGTAAAAGTCTGGGCTTTTAAAGTGTAAATCTTGAAATTTAACTCCAATCTCAAACAGCAACTGGTGTCCTGACACTGAGAATCCTGGCAACCTGTCAGTTCAAGTGGAAACCCACAGTCAGGTAGAAAATAGTTAGCTCTGAAGAGATTTGAGTGTGGAATGAGAACTGGTAGTCTTGCTTGGTACAACACAAACCAAGCCAGCTTCCCACCAACTCATTGCACTGCTTTCTTCACCAAAAAAGCAATGACAGAGATGAGGAGAACCAAAGAGCAAAGAGTAATTAAAAATAAGCTGGTCCTGCCAAGGCTGATATTTTCATCTTCCCTCTGGCTCAACTGCATTCTTTTTTAAATTCCAATGAATCACCAAAGGAGAACTCTGACCTGATCATGGAAAAAAAAAAATTTAAAAATTAAAAATCAGTGACTAACCCAAGAAATGAGAAGTACTCCAGCTTGTATTCTAAGAACTCCTTTTAGTGGGATTGCTAACTGTTGGTGAATACAGCTCAAGAATGGCTTAAAGAGGCTGCTGCAGTTCTAGAATAGTAAGTATTTCTACAATTCATTAAGATACTGTACAGATAAAAAGCATTTAAGATTGAAAAAGGCATATGCTGTTTCAACAGCTACAGGGTACACATGCATCTTCCAATTTAGCTCTATTCCTAATTGCAAGCAAAGCCAAATCCTGATACGCAGTTCCTTCAGACTTGTGCTCTCTTTAAAAGCTCCTCTATTCTCCTTCCATAAGTTAAAAACTCCAATTAGAATTCTTTTAATTCACAATAAATGTAAATAATGAGTTATTCTTAAGAAAATGAAGATTATTATTAGACTAGGCTAACCCGAGGAAAAACGATGTTGTAGGACGGAAGAAAGATGGGGTTTGTTTATCTTGCTATCCACGCATTCAGTTTTACATTCGGTACAGCTTTAAAAGGAAGTATATATCAGCAAAGAGTAGACCTCAAGGGGTTTGAAGTTCACTTCATATAAACTTGTAAATGTTTTGATGTTTATTTCAATCTTATCTGTGCAAAGTCACTAATAGTATCAGAATATCCTGGTGTAGTATCTCTGTTTCTAATTCCAGGATGAAGAAAAATCACAAAGTTTTGCCTTAATGTTTTTAAAAGCCTGTTAGAGATTTGTTTTATTCTGAAGTGGGACTTGGGGTGTAAGTTTCTTTTTTTATTTTATCCAGACTAGTTCCACCATGTCTTGTGTAAA
Source organism: Pampusana beccarii (assembly GCA_013399365.1). Taxonomy (NCBI): domain Eukaryota; kingdom Metazoa; phylum Chordata; class Aves; order Columbiformes; family Columbidae; genus Pampusana; species Pampusana beccarii. The sequence goes on along the minus strand of VWYH01003685.1, from coordinate 3,000,287 downwards.
TCATTATAGTCTTGTCTCTCTCACTTCATTGGGCTTTTGGCTTCCATCTGTTTTCTCTCATCTTTTCCTCTTCTCTGTCTCATCTACATTCTCTTTCAACTCTGTTTTCTCTCATCTGCTTGCTCATTACTATTAGTCCAGCCCTCTGGTTTCCCTTTTACTTCCCAATTATGTCACAGAGGTGGAGAATGAATAAGACCTGAGTGCTCCATTCTGAGAGATATTGACCATGCTAACTTCTTTTTTTGACCTGCAAACTTTAACTTTTTTTTTTTTAATATACTTTTGAAGACAGTAATGGATGTCTTCACAGACATGTTACTTTTCTGAATGTTGTGTAAGGTACATTGTGTTCTTATTTCTGGAAACATTAATTTCTACATGACCCATTTGTACTTTTCATAGAAATTTGCAATTCCCTAGTGACCTACCTGCAAACAGGTTAGCACAGTATCATGGTATGTACTTTACTAATATCTGAAGAGAAGCTGTAAATGTTTTATTGTTGCAAGCTATTGTATCATATCTGTTGAAGAACATTTTAATGTTCGTTTTAATGTTAATACAATTAATTTTAAAATGATTCTGTGATGTAAGGAAAAATGTTAGTATCTCAACTTTTTTTTGTTTGGTTGGGTTTTTTTGGTGTGTTTTTTGTTGTTGTGTTTTTCGGGGTTTTTTTAAGATACACATGCATTTAAAACCTTTTAGAACCAGGAGCCAAATATATACATTATTCTGTCACTGAAAATGGCTTGACATGGCAAGTTTAATGCTCCACAGCTACCTTCTTGACACCATGGATGTCACAACTCCCTGTTCTAAAGCTGCAGTCTAGCTGTTGATAATTAGGGTTAACCGTTAATCGTTAAATTGAATTCAGCCAGGAATTTCCAGCTTGAAACTATATTTTTCTTTCTTAGCAAAGAACAACGCTTCACAAATGTTCAAAACTGTACAGTAGAATACTGACCTTGCAGAAGTGTGCATATGGTCTCACTCCTGGGACCTTCAGCAGTTTCTCACATTTGTGCACTTTACCTTGTCATCCCCCCAGTACAGTCCCCTGTGACACAAGTCCAGAGATGCAACACCACAGGGACTTAGTCAAGGTCATCACCTCAGCATCAGGTCCACCATTTATAGAATGTATTGGGTTGGGAACGCTGGCTGGACACTCAACTGAACTACCAGCTGTGCTATGTGTCCCTTTTCCCTGGGACATCTCCCATTTACAATAAAAGGCACCTTCTCAAAGTACACACCCCTGAAGTAGGAAAGCCTTATTTATTTGGGGGGATTTACCACCTCTGCCCTTGTGCCAGCAGAGATCTGTATTGGTCAAAGCTTTCATTCCTCACACTCTGCCCTTCTCTTCATGCTGTCCAAGGGAATACTTTCAAGCACTCCCCAAGGAGACACAAACAGGAAGGTTCTTGCTCTTCCCAGTGTCAGTGGAGGAGGAAAGTCACCACAAATTAGTGCCCTGCTGTGGAGGAAACTTCTGGAAACTCCAGAGAATTCTACAACTTTCCAAAGGTTACAAATAAGGTTTAGAGAGGTAGCTTGGATTTTGCCTTAATTACAGAGTCCCTATCACTTTTCTATGGCTGTGAAAACTGTGAAAGGTTTGAAACAGACTGAAGAAAATATCATCCCTATGTTGACAGCTTCTCCACTGAATGGCAAAAAGGCAAGTGACAGAAGAAGTTGGCTGATTTGGATTTTATCAGATGAATGTAGCATTGTAATTCCATGTCATTCCACACTCCATGACATACCGTACTCTTTTTTAAAGACTACGAAATTTTTTAAAGCTGAGGTGCTAACGTGTAACCCTGCTAGAGTAAGGGTTGCTACTGAAAGAGGTAACCAGTCCTTCATGTTTCTGAGCAGCTTTATTCTGAAAGCTGGCATCTATGCCACAGCTAAAGTAGTATTCATATTTCAATGAAATGCTGGAGTCATGAGCCTGAGCGATTTGGAGCTGCCTTATTTATAAGCACATATTTATGACAGTATTTTTGGAAGGCAGCCACTGGAGTGTACTATATTACAGAATAAATCTCACTGAAAAGATGCTCCCTGTCAACTTGGAGATACCTTTAGAAAAGATCAATTACAGAAACCATCACATTTATGTGACTATTTCTACCTTTGTTAGTGACACAAGCTTATTTCATACACACTGTAAGATCCCAGGTGAGTTCCCCTAAGATTTTGCACAGATCACAATACCACAGGCTCTTAAATCTAGTGGAGAAGTCTCATTTTTTATAGTGCAATGAAGTACAATTAAGGTATGATCTTCCTCTGACAGGTCTGAAACGATCCCCATCTCAGCTCCTTAGGGAGTGTGTGGAAGTTTAGCCATTTAAAAGATCTCTAGCCAATATTTCAACTGCTCTGAACTCTCATAAATATTACCAGCTCTAAATTTCTGGAAAGGGTCACTGCTGAGAGGTAGTCCCTTCAGGACTACACAGTACAAGCTGACTAAAGTACAACCTCATCACAGGTTATTGTTCTCATGTATTTTGGTCTAAGTACAGCCAGAAATACTGGCTATAGAAGGTGCAGTACACAGATATAACCAAAAGTGTACAACTGAAGTGGTAAACCTCCCACTTGCTTCATCAATAAACTGAAGTGGATACCTTGCGTAGGGATATGACTGCACTGCACACTGTGGCTAGACGCGAAGATGTCTAGCTTTAAAATTAGTCAGCATGGATACTGAAAATCTTTTGCCAGAGGGACTTGGTTTCCTACAGGCTGTTTCATACTGCTAAGAAAAGGTAATTTATCTCAGTGCAGTGTATTAGTCCCCTTGAACTGCTTCCAGCCTGAAAGATTGGTTTAGAGACAGGCATAAACTACTTACAGTGTGTGTGAGCTTATGTTTTGACACTGCAGTAAAGACAAAATCAATGAGCATGGGTGGCTCATGAGAATTTGTCAGTCATTTCACAGGTATCTTAAAGCTGGATTTAACATGTCTACACTTTCTTTGCAGGTATAGAAGTATAGGCATACTCTGAGACACTGGCTTAGAACAATATCCCTAAACATATACGGATTAAACCATGGCTAACTGATTTATCCCAGAAGTATATATATAAACATTACCTAGAGATTAATTTAACCAGAAATGACATCCAAAGACAGATCCAGACACCGAATCATATACTGTAAGAATCTATATGTGAGTTGAGGGTCTAAACTTGCATTATATTTCAGGGAGACAGAGGATTCAGTCCAGTTACCTATGTGAAGATATCCAGCAGCTTTTGGGATGCAGAGGGACCTGTCCTGGTCGCCTGCTTCTCTCCAATAGGGCACAATCTCCCAGAGATCCTGTGCTGTAGCTGTCAGCCACAGCAGTAAACATTGGCTCCTCCACTGCATCTCATGTGCAACTGGACTTGCATGTTTTTGAGAACTAAATCAAGGTCCTAGCTGGTACAGGCAGTGAAGTCTAGGAAGTTATTCAAACAACCAATGTGTATCCCTGCTTAAGGGTGAGTCACACAGCTCTCTTGATCTGGCTGAGTGAACCACCCAGAGCTCCACAATGGGAAAGTATGATAGACAACGTCCTCACATGCAGATGCCTATGCTGCAGGGACATGGCTGGGTTTCTGAATTTGTCACTGTCTATATGCTAGTTTTTAACAAAAATCTAGTGTGAAATAAGAAGCCAAAAATCACAATTCCTTCAATATTATTGAGACAATCAAGCTAAATTCTCCATCAGAGAAACCGTTCTAGGAAGCCTCACGTTAACATTGTTCTCCTTTCAGTCTTAAGGTACCAATAAGGTCCCCTGGGTAGACAGCAGAAGAACTCAAGGTTCTTTTTTCCAAATGTAAAATCATCTTTATGTTCAAAGCAGAAAGCACATAAGGAAGTGAATCACATCTGTATAATTAAATTTTTCAACTAAGATCTGAAAATGTATGGCTGCTTTCCACATTTTCCTTTAGGGTGCTAACCCAAATTGTTTCTACACAGCAGCCTGAACTTTCTGTTTCCTCTCAATGACTTGTACAGCGTTGCTTTTTCAGTGCAAAAATCATAGTCTGATCTGGGCAGCTAATACTGTTACAATAATTATAAGAATACTTATCTAGATTTTACTAAGAGTAATGGTATGCATAAGCAGCGTTGGCAATATTGAACTTAGCACTTTGTTAATTCCATAATCCTTACACAACCTAATATGCCACAGATATTATGGAACTGCAGTTACACAATGGCTTCCATTAAATGAAAAATTACATGTTTTTTAACTCAAAATGTGTGAACCATTAGTCCGTTTTTCAAAACATCTAAGATAGGATTGACAGCAAATTCAAAGTAATTCTCCTTGTTACTGTTAGAACAGAATTTCACTTCTGTTTAAAGCATGATAATAAATAGAATGCAATGGGAAGTCTTTTAAATTTTTAAAGAACCATTCAATTTGTGTGTATTTTCCTGTGTTTTATTACAGCGCTATCAACCACTGTAGTTATTTTGGAATACTGTACATATGAATTAAATTAAGGAAACAGAGCTATTAGGAGCAAATATGCAACTAAAATCACTCCCTGTTTTTTCTTAATCCTAAATCTGACCTTGTTAACAAGCAGGTGCAAGACTTCACACCACAACCAAGAACAATAAAGAAGCATGCTGACCTTATTTTTCCTCTAATTGTTCTTTTCTCCAAATTATATCAGCTCCTGTTTGTTTTATGTGATATTTCACCATTATTCCCTTTTATTCTTTTCAAGTTTATTGTACTCATAGAGTACAATCCTTTGATCTCCCACATCACATGAAAGTAATCTATGAGAATATAGCACATGCCATGATATGAGAAATGTATCCCAGTTGAATTCCGCAGTCAAAAGAGTTACATACCTATGGCATCCCCTGTGACAGTTCTCTGCAGTGAATTATTCCCATGTTGTTACTGACTACAGCAATGAACAGTCACACTCAAAAAGCCACATGTATATAACTTACGTAGGTAATGTCCTTATTAACTCTTTCTGTCTGCTTTACCAGGGTAAAGGATGCCAGAAAGTAATCTATGATTACATAAACAGGTAAAACATCCAGCATTGAATTAAGTGTTCTTTGTGGTATTTATCTTCCAGTTACCCTCTTGTTATCAAAGAGCATAAAAACAATGTAATGAACAACAGAATGCAGTGCTGCCAAAACGTACATCATGGTCATTGCATCTAAAAGTGACTTACTGAAACCAAGTGGTTCAATTTACCTCTTCTTTACACATTCTAAAATGATACAAATGAAGAATAATTAAAAGCAGAATCAAAATCTACCTTCAAATTTTAACAGGAGAGCAGATGGACACATAGAAAGATAACATCTTACAGCCATTTTTTTAGATGCATCACTTTAAAGATGCAGGAATTTCACAGAATTAGCGAAAGTAAAGAAGCTCAAAATTTATTCTTGTGTCAGCCAGCGATTTACCGCGTGGTCTATATAGTGTTTTGAAAATGCACAACACAACACCAGTATGTCAGATCATGACTACTTGATGATTATTTTGTTAGACTTCTTTATTAAATTGTAGATTTTCAAGTAATTTTAAGTAAGGTGGATATTACGTAACTGTGTAGCCCTGAGCTCTCCACCTATTAAAAAAAACCCACCACCTTTCTCGTAATAAGCATTGTACTACTTTAAAAACATTGTTCAAAACCTCGGGAATAAGTGGTTTAAACATCCAGGGAATTTTTTCCTGCAGTAAAATGCTTCTACAGTCACTATCTTCTGCTTGGCTTACACCACTCACCTAAGCTTAATTTTACCCTATAAATTAAATCACCGGTAGATGTTATAATTCTGTTTCTTCTATTGAAGACAGCATTAGGCATGTGTGCCAGGTATAAATTAAATCACTAGTAGAGTATATAATCTCACTTTTCCTAGTCAATAGATCGTTTCCAATATACTATAATATTATTATAGCATAATAATAAATCTCTAAATCACATTAGCCTCTACAAAATGTGGATGTAGCTGAAAGTGCAGTCAGATAAGGATTATGTCTTACAACATTAATGGCCCAAACTACTCCTTAGGTAGCATGATATCAAAAGGAAGTTTGTGTCTTGCTATTTAGTTTTAAAAAATGAGAGCAAACAAAATGTTTTGTTTAATAAAGAGTAGAACATCTACTCATCTGGAAACATTGCTTATAAGAATTCTCATACTCTCACACTATGACAACTACACCACTATTTTCTCACAAAACAACCTGTAGTATTAGAAGGGAAATAATTGTTTTCTGATAATTGTAATGAATTATGATGATTTGAAAATACATTTTCTCAGCTCAGAGAGAGATTAATTAGTGCTAATAAAATATACATCGAGATATAAGCAGCTCCCTGTGATGCTGGCTAGGAGTTTAGCAGGTTAAAATTTCACAAACTGTCGATAAAAATATTAAAACCTGCTGCTTTTCTTTAAAGCATATAACCAACTTGCCATTCTACTAACATAAAACATGTTAAAATGACAGGCCATATGAAAGGGAAGAAAACAAGAAGCCTTCAGGCTTCTTGAATAAGAGTCCTTTGTGTTAAAAAATCATTAACTATACATACGTAAAATTTGCATTATAGCATACATATTATTTATAAAATAACGTAAGTTGGAACTATCTCAAGTTACTGAAGCCTTCTTTGTGAAACAGTGTTGCCTTAAGGAAAGGGCTGAATACTCTGCAGAATGTATGTTTGTGACATTTCTAATTTTTATGAAGGAATCCAAGACATTTTTAAGCTTTTAAGAAAAACAGAAATATTAGCTCCATTAAAAAAAAAAAAAAGTTCACAGAGTAAACAGCATCAGAACTGATTTTTCAGTCCTCTCTAGTTTGTCTGCCGAGCTCATGGAAAAAATGTTTGTATATCTTGATCTGAACTTCACTGTTTCAATCCCACTAGCAAGTAATATTCATCATTTCTTTTATTATGTGCTAGTGTTGGTAATATGGGATCTGGCCCAAATTGGCCAATATTGTACACTTTCATTGGTCTCGGGAGGTCCAATCCTGCAAACATAAATGCACGTGTGTAACTTTACTTGGGCCAGTAGTCTGATTGACTTAATAATGAGTTAACATGCAAATATATTCAGCCACACATCTAAGCATTTGCAGAGTCTGTCCCAGGTTCCTGACAGCAGTCTTCCCAGGGACCTCAGTGGCCCCAGACACTGGATCCTGAATCCTGAGAGATGTCCCTCCTCCTATCTATTGTCTTGATTTGAAAACCCATTCATGCACACAAGTTCAGCTTTTTTTTTTTTTTTTCTTTTTTTTTCCCCGAGCAGCACCACCAGCTGGAGCAGCTAAAAAGATTAGGACTGAACTCTGAAAGTAATTATCTTGAAGAGAATAACTCACAACTAACATTGCTAGAATACCTCAGTTGTTGCTTGCCCTTACAGTATTTCACAGGAGCCTTTCTGGTTTTGGAGAGCACATTACAAGTTACCCTCAAGATATCAGGCTGGCTGTAAGGAGTTGGTTCTGTGGGGTGTCAGGTCTGCAAACACACCATAGGGGTTTCCTCACTTATGCCCACTTCAAAGAAGCATTAAGAACAATTTCTCTTTATTACAGATTTTAACTAGATTTCTTTCCCCTGTGATGATTAATTAGGCGTTTGTTACAATTTGCCTTCTTTCCACCTCTAAGAATAAGTGTCCCCTTCTGCTAATCAGACACAAACAAAATGTTTTGAAAAGTAATCACTTGCTAAAAAAAATGGAAATTGGGCTTCTGTGTTGTGAGGAATGCACACACATAGCACAGTGAAATTTAACACGGGTAAATGATCTGACTACCTCAAAGTGAAGTTTTTGCCTTCCTACAGTGGCCTTTCACCCTGCCCTTTCCTCCAATCTGAGGAGAGCTGATGTTGATGGAACATATAATGGCTCCTTTCCTGTGTAGTAAAGTCAGCAATAAAGCTCAGTAATTAAGGTGACCGGGGAGGCCCAGCCCAGCAGGCTAGTGGTGTGGCGAACACTTTCAGAACTTCAAACAATATCAAAGTCACTGAAAAACGGGCCTAGTTCAGGACTGGTTTGAATTAAGCCTCACTTCCACACGCACTTTTCAAATCCAAGCTCAAACAAGAAAGCCAAGGCCTTCTGGATTTCATTAGAGCCAATTATCTTATCTGTTTCATCTCAGGCCTGACCCTAAGGCTGGCAAACAGCTATTCAGTGCGTTTGTGTGGTTGTTTGAGAAAGCCTCCAGCTAGCCAATGGCCTGAGGAACTGCTAATTAAAACACAGTTGCCCCCTGCCTCTAGTGATTAAATATTTTCAAGCTTTTGTAAATAATTTTTCCATTCTTTGCCCCAAGCCTCAGAGGTCCAATACATGCAGTAATTTATTTAGTTTGTCAAAGAATAGTGGTGGAAATAAAACTAAAATAGAAACTTAGGAAATTCTTATATCTTGCTTAAATTCTGCAAGTAATATTCTATGACCCCGCAAAACTTGTATACTATTTCTCATGTAATTAAGCCTTAATAACCTTATTGTGTTTGAAGTGATACAGTGTGCAACAGGCCCTACATTTTGTTGATAATCATCATGTTCCCTCAGGTGTCAATAAGATACGTATGTTCATGGGCTTAATGAGATCTTAGACACTGTGGAAATGATATTGAGCAATATCTGTGCTCCTGAGACGGGTGGGCAGAGGGTGGATCACACTTCCAAAGCCTGTTTGGGGAAGGAGTCAATCTCACCAGTAGCATACCCACATGTCTCAGCTGACAAAAAACAGTTCCGTAACACAGGTCTGTGTCACCATGTCGCAAATAAATTCTGGTCATTCAAATTTGCCTTAAAGACAAAGAACTACATGTCTTTCAACTGGGCTAGAGGACTTAATCCTTCCATCTCCCTCTTTCAAGCCCTGGGAAGACACCCCTTTTTGCATCAGATCAGGGGACCTGGTTCCAGCTTTGGTCCCAGTCAGTGCACCAGCTCGTGTGACCCCATTTCTCACATGCAGCCACAATCACCAGTATTGGGGGTGTGTACCATCATGCAACATGATGAGGAGAGGAATAACTTACAGCATCTACCAAATTAAACTTTTAACTCCTTACATCTTACTATTATCCTTAATTATAACAAACAAAATTATATTAGTACAATGCATTGGAGGTACTGTCATGAACCAAAGCCCCATTGCATAAGACACTGCAAAAAAGGAATAAAAAGATGGCTGCTGTCTATAGACTCTATGAGGACTTGGGGAACTACAGGCAGAAGCTGTATAAGCTAGAAATTAGAAGCAATCTTAGCAGTATAGGAATTTAACTACTATCGAGTTTTGTGGGAGGCAATATAGCAATATAGAAACTTTATAAAAGATTTCAAGGTGGCTAATGAAGCGTTGTAGCTGTTTATGAGAATACTCTACAAGTATGAACATTATCACTAGAAAAAGCAGAAACTGTACCTGGTAACACGCTCTGGAAAATGAAATTCAGAGGCGTGTTCTGAGAATGACATTGCAATAACAAACAAAATGGCAGAAGCTTAGAAATCACTTTTGCTGGTTGGAATGGTAGTATATTCTGTATTTCACAGACATGCTACAGAAAGAATTTGCAAAATTTAGACACTGCTGGGTTGTGACTTCCAACAGAGAAGGTCAAAGGTAACACAAGAACTTGTCTGAGTGACAGACAGAAAGACGGTTCTGCCTATAGAGAGTGGCAGTAGGAATGTCTTGGGGGTGAAAGTCTGGTAAAGTTGAGCTTGAGCTAAAGGCAGATTTCCTCGATTAGTGTACCATAAAGTTACTATACATTTTCATACTGCACAGAGGAGACATACTTAGAAGAGAGAAGTAATTGGCTGACAAACTATAATTGAATTTGCGTTGTGGTTGAACTGTCCCCAAACAGACACAATGGAATAGGACCAAGACCACAAGCAGAATGTCACGGAATCACTGAAGAAAACTCAAGGATGAAAATGTTGATTCTTCCAAAAGACAAGCTAAAGGAGCTATGTGAAATGCTGGGTGAAGGCCAGGGACTACCAAGCATGGAAGCCAGGGAAGGATGAACGTTCAAGACAAAGATCACCAGGGTAAATAAAAGTGGATGACACACAGCCTATGGAAAACGAGGGTGAAATATAGACTCTGAGCTTTGGGCTAGGTGGGGTTTATACTCAGAATGGTTTCAGAGGAAAGGAAGGCCGAGATGCTATTTTGGAGAAGGTCTAGAACTGAATCAGAGGACAGACAGCAATCTGTTCACTCAATGGTCTTGGGGACAGAGAAGGAGATAAGAGACAGGATGATAGCTTCACAGCACTTTTTCTTTTCAATGAGACATGATTGTATCACAAGGGACAAGAACCTCTATAGAGGGGAATGAGTGGTTAAATAGAAAAATACAAAAGTTTTTGTCCCAAGTAGACCAGAAGATGAAAAAGAACGAGTCCCTGGTGCCAGCAAAAGAGTTTGAGGAGAACAGATGAGGAGCAACTTTGTGAGCAGAGGCATAGGACAGAGCCGTGGGAGGAAAACGGGATTTAGTGCTACGGTGAAGAATTTGGTGAGTAGTCAAATCATGACTCCAAGACAAAAATGTGAAAGGAAAAGGAGAGGTGAGAGTATTTTCTGTGTTGGAAAATTATTTCTACTGTTTGGTACTATTGGAAAAGTGTTTCCAATACTTGGAAGTTCTTAAATTTGCTTTCTAAGAACACAAAAGGCAACACAAAAATTTATTGGTTTGTTTAGTGATTTTCTACATAGGGGCCTATGACTGAACCTGACACATAGCAAGTCAAAATTAACTCAAGAATGTTAATCCATTGCATGTTTTCACTTTCAAGGGCAGCTAATACTTGATGGCAGTGTCCCGTTTGATGGTATAGAGTGAGAATGAAATCACTGCCTTCTTGATCAGTTGGAAATCACAGAGTCTTTAAGATGTTACAAACTCTGTGTTTCTTTTGCTGGCTTTGCATGCAGTTTCAACAAGAAATATAATGAAAAAGATGGGCAACCTTTTGAAGCACTTGCAAAGGTTTAACAACAATACTTTCTTAATGAGTAAACATCTTGATTGGAGAGGTAGAAGGGTTGGATTGGTTAGGGAGGTAATTAACACCTGCTCTCCTATCAGCCTAATAATGTGGGATTAGAACTGTAACTTTTCTGAGAAATGTACTCATTTACCACAACATAATCTTTACAAAAAGAGGTGCATCACAGCTATTTTTCAGAGGAAGACTTCTTTTAAGGCGGGGGGGGGTGGGGGGGAATTACAAATAGTCTGACAGCAAAGGCATTAACTTCAGATGTGATGAGGTCAGGTTCAAGTCCCTGATTTGTGAGAATGGGGGACAATAAATTTTTTTCAGTCATTCAGGAGTGGGATTTCTCACTTCAGCTTTTTTTCTTCCTTGAATGATGCCCTCACAATGAAGCTAGAGATGAACATTGTCATGAAAGGGTTTGAAACACACACTTAGTTGTTTTCTTGGAAACTTTCAAATAGTTTTGGTTTTGTTCCAGTGTACAGGAAAATCACATGTCAAAACCACCGACAGTTGCTACTTACTGGAACTGCTGTCTTTAGTCATCTCTATTTAGTAATGCACAGGAGGGAGAAAGCAGCAGAGACCAATCAATTACTGACAGGGAGAAAAGAAACAAATAAGCTGCATCTTCCCTTCAGCCCTCCACCTTATATCATCTGGTATGCATGTACACGCCTATGTATGACACAGGAGAAATGCATCCCAGAAATAGCTATTTTCAACCTGGTATATACTGTGCTGTAATGAGTTCGGTTTCATTTTTCATGATTTTTTAATTAACTGAATTAATTAATTTCTTTTTTTTTTGTAACTTTATTTTAATACCTGATATAAATATGACTAGACTGCTTGTGGTAGGTAAACATATGAATCAGATAAAGAAATATTCAAAAGCTTATTTTGTTTCAAGGCATAACAACACGTGAAAGTGCTTGTATATAATCTTAGAGACCTGATGGGCTAATTACATTAAAGGTTTTCATGAACTCTTTCAACAATTATCTTTGCAAGAAGCTACTATTTTGTATATGTAACTACATCTTATCCATGAGTTATACTGGTGCGCAGAACTGAGGCCTGCATTAGCTTATGATACAAATGATCAATTTACTTCTAAATCCAGACCCTAGCATATGTGATCACAGGACAGACTCCACTTTGCAGGAAAAAATATACAAATATGCCAAACATAGTAAATCACTGCACAACAGCATTTTTTCTTATACTGCCTGTAAGAAACAATTAATGTCTAGGAGTTTGAAGTCTGCTGGATTCCCTCACACTGGGTAACAACTTATTCTTCAAGAAGCCGCATTGATTTAATGGGATTACTGGTGGCCCAAGCAGTACTGCTAATACCACATAATCATGAGTCATAGACCTCCCTGAAGTTTTTCATTAGATATCTATTTTTGAGACATTTATGTTTTCATAGTTTCAAACATCTCTCCACAAGACTAAAAGCTGACTTTTAAAAGTAATAAAATACGAGTTGGTGCTCCAACAACACCCAGTAACAAGAAACCTCATAAGATCTGCAGCACTGAACACAGTGCTATTCAGCATAATTCAGGATTTCAAAATCTTACTCTTGCCATATTTTTCTATTTTTCTTCAGAACTATTGGAGTTTTATTTGCTAGAATACATTTTCTATGAAAAAAGACTTGTTCCTTTAATTCAATTACTTTACAGGCGAAGTGTAGCACAGGTACACAAAATCATTAAGATTAAAAAGTATCTACAAGGATTTATTGGTGTAAAAGCACAAGAACATCTAGGCATGCCCTGGAGGTACCCACACAAACTTATACTGAGACACAGGTGTGTGAGTACACCCAGAACCTCACAACGCTTCTTTGCAATCCTGCTTATGTTGAAAGTAGCAAAAGAAAACTTCCCATTTCTTTTTTTTTTCTTTAAGTATTAAAAGAAGAATAGTGGAGGTCTCATTAGCTAAGCTGGCTAAAGAAAGCATGAATAAGAACTGTGTAGCTGAACGGCCTCTGTTTCTGCTGTTCTTGAAACTACACTTCTGTCTGATTCTGGATAATGAGCTTTTAATAAAAATATCCACCAAAGGAAAACAATTAAACAATACATAAAGCACCAGGGTGCAATCTAGTGGTTCTGTTACAGTCTGGAGCTGTTCCAGCGGAGAACATGTGGATATTTTTTACAGGCTAGAGTGTAGTTCTCAAAAGTTATTATAAAGCAAGAAAATTTAAATTGGTGCCGGACATGTACACAATTGCTCAGTGTTGCTGTAGAACTTTTAATTCAGATCTGAAATTTATCTCCATCTAAATGCCACAGATATTTTGGCTTCTAGGATAAAAATATCTTCTGTATTCTTGCTGCTGTTTAATTTCTTCCAGGATGTTTCTGGCAATATTTCTCACCTTTCCATCAAAGTATTTGACAATATGGCAATTCTTTATCCATTCACCTCTATTCTTTCATCTTTCTGGCCTGACAAAAATTGGAAAATAGTTATATTGGAAAAGAGCTCAGGTTCTTTTCAGTACATTGAAACTACAGACCATGTATGGCTTGGGGTTTTAATCAAATAGTTTTTAACCTGAACCACATAAACCTGACACATGCCATATTTTATTATCCTTTCTTCTCCACCCCCTGCTCTGCCATGTCAATAAAAGAAACTGTGCATCTGTAGAAAAGCCGACACTAATTAATTTTTTTAATGAAAGGTTTCATTTTTGTAGTTCTCGTGAATGAAAGGAGCATCATATGCAGTTTTTAAAAATCCTGGTATATTAAAGGTGAAAATTTAAGGTAATTTGCTGAGAAGAAGTTAGATTTTCCAAATAAAAATAAACAAGTAGGAAGAACAAGAGGTTGCAGGTTATAAACAGTGTTGCCAGTTTTAGTTTTATGGTGAACTTTGAAGTATAACAAAATGTTGAAAAGCTGTTTATACCATACCATTGCTTCAAATGCTTTTAACTCTGCTTCTCCATTTCCTAAGGAGTCTCAGAAAACTTGTCAAGAAACAAGAAAAAAACATGAAAATTTACCATTTTTACAAAAACCCCACAGCCACATTAAAAAAAAATATTCAAAAGCCACAAATCCTCATGACTACACATTATTTTACATACAAAACTTATACTTTAAGCAGATTTTAAAAATATTATTCCAAGTAAACTTCTAGCTTCTTCAAACTTCTTCAAAAGGAACTGCTGAGGCACTCTTAAGTCATCTTTTTATAGCTGTTTGGTGTACCTTTCTTCAAATTCTCTTAAGACACTTTCCATGGCAGAAGGGAAAAGAAAGACACCTCTGGTTGAAATGCTTATCATTTGAAAACACTTGGAAGAAGCGGACAAAATCAGAAATACAAAAGTGATTGAAACTGTGACTTACAACTCCACAGAATGCTGTGGGTGACTGAAAGCAAACTATGTACATCCATACAGAAACCACCATATAGATATCCTAGAGCTTCTATGATGCAGCCGTATTTTTCTTCATCAGAGCAGTACTATGCCCATGACAATGAAGAAGGATTTTGGACAACTAGGGCTCTTAATAAGGTCCATCTGCATTTCGGTAAGCATTTTCTGCCTCTCATAGGTACAACTCAGATATTCTGCCTTCCTCTCTAAGCACTGAAATGCTGAACACATTGCTGTCAGCAAATAGACCAGAGAAACAACAACAACTGGGATAATCTTTACCAGTTATTGTAAAGTAAAATATTGAGAAATATTGAGAAATACATAATTTGTTTCTGTTAGTAAAGATAAACATGGCATTTTGCTAGTCTGAGGCTATTGTCAAGAGAGTTCACTGTTAACACAATAGATTCAAGTTCTGAAGAAGGTAGTTCTGTCTGCTTCTACTTCCTTTATAGACTCATGAGGCTGAGCTGCTAACTTGGCTTTTTTATTTCTTCTGCCACACTTCTGTTTTTTTATCTCTTCACATTTGAACCAGAAACCAAGTCTTACCATATTTTTCAGTCTAGTGTAATATAGGCTCACAAGCAGCCTCTGGACATTACAGCCATAAAAAATAATAGCATTAAGTTATAGGTATTTAGAATTACTGTTGAAAACAACTTTTTCCTCAAAAGCTATTCTTAGTGGAATTAATTAAATATTATCACAATATACCATTGTTCTATGACCCACTGTAAATAGTTAGGTACAGCTAGGAAAAATGTATATTTTTGTCTCCCACATTCTTTTACTATGTTTATCAGAAACCAAGGTTTCTACTCAAGAGAGTTATACAATATTGTAGGACAATGATGTCAAAGAAAGGCATAATAATATTAAAAATAATATAAATCGATGGTTCGCCCTCATGTGGTGTATTTAGCTCATTTCTAGAAAATAGCAGAGCTTCAGAGATGAGCAATTAAAATGATTTGGCAACTGGATACATTTCTAAATGAAAATATTTTGAAAAGACCAGAAATATTGTATTGTGAGAGAAGAAAAACAGGAAACGACATGACACAGATAACGCAAATGTATTTAAAATAATTAATATGGATAGGCAAGAATGTGCACTTCATCTACACATGTAGTACATGAACAAATGGACATTTAACAAAAGTAGAAGACTAGTGATTTGAGCTAAAAGAAAGAATTTTTGTTTTTCACATACACGTACGTAAGATCATGAAACTGAGTATCAACAGGATACATAAAACTTATTAAAGTTGCTATCTCCAATTCCTTAGTGTACAAAAAGTTATTCTAAGTAAAATTTACAGGAAAATTAAATTAATGGGTACAAATAGACACTATCTATGTATACTTAGGTGAAAAAAACATAATGAAAACATAGAAATATTTTCTCTGAGAATGCTTTTTAGGGTTTATGTATGAAATTGCAACTTAAAAAGTCAAAAAACATTAAGAGCCAGTACCTATGCTGAAACAGAGTTAACAAGGAGAATACATTTGAAAAACAACAAAAATACATTTATGAAGTTTTTTGTGTGAAATGCCAAAATTAAATGTCATCAGATCAGGAAATACAAAAATAAGACCAAAAAAAAAAAAAAAGGTTGGTATACGTGAATGTAATCTCTCAACATTAACTATACCCTGTAAGGCCAGAAGACTACAATGAATATTTCTTAATATTTTTGATCAGAGATTAGAATACAAAGAGTTTAAAACATATTTGTCTTCTCCCAAAACAAACACTGGGGACTGTAAGACAGAGCGAAGGCTTTCTGCACACCTTTGTTTTATTTCATTTTATTTCATTTTTACACTTTAAAATATGAAGCTTGAAGCATTATTTTAATTTTCAATTCTCTTTGTTTAAAAACATTATTTCGGAGTAACCATACATTTTGTGTTGTCTTTTAAATTACATCATTAATATAGTTCACCCTTAACTCTACCTTAATGTCACCTATGTCTTTTGAATTTGCTCACCTTCTTAAATTAAAATCATACATATGACTGCTAAAAATTGAACTCAAAGATAATATTATCATGAGCTAGTTCTAATCATTCCAAGAAACACACACACACACATTTCATTTTATGTAAGCTTTTATGGCCAGGTTCATTGATACGCTGTGGCTGTTTTATGCTACTCTGGAGTAGAGCAAAGCAGCCAGAGCATACTGGCTGGTTAAGCTAAATTTACAGCTCCTTTGTTGAATCAAAGCAATGCAAAGCAGTTGGAAGGCACACCCCAGTTTCTTTCTGTCTCTTGCTTTTCTCTCCCTCTTCTGAACACACACATTTGTTTCCATTGCCTCCTGCGTCTTCTATATTTTGCTTTATGGAAACACATCTCTTCTGTCCTCTGTAAACTCCGAGTACGTGTATATACATATGTGCATGTACAACACAGACCTGAGCCTCTGCTGCCTGCTTTACTGAGCACATCTGGTATAACGTGGAGCTTATGAAAATAATTATTTGAAGATTAGTAGTTGACTATCGCTCTTATTTTTTCTATAACTGTTGGCAGAAGAGAGTGGATTATATCCTCATAAACTCAAGTGTAGAATCATCCTCTTAGAAAATAGCCACCATCTTCTATTGCTTTCAAAGAGATTAACACAAATTTAATCTGAATAGGTGGAAGTAAATGATGAAAAAAACTCTCTATAGAGAAAGATACACCAGGCCTTGAAAATAATGGAAAAGAGCTGTGCTTTTTTGTCATTATAGTGGAAGAGATTCCTGCCCTTTAGAAAAAGGACATTCTTTCAAGGATTTTTGTAGCTAGACCGGTTGCTTCACTATGGTGAACATCAGACAAAACTTTTCCTGCAAAATTAAAAGGTATTTGATTACTGCACTTATTTTCCATTCTACAGAAACTTCTCTCCTACTACCTCCTTGTAGTTAACATAAGCTAACATGGTTAACATAAGTTAACATAGAAGAAATAGGAAAGAAATGGAAAGGAAAACACATTCCTTCATGTATGAAAGAGCAATCTTCATCTCCAAAGTGGCTACAGCTATTTACATTTGATTTTGCACTAGAGTTATTTTCAAAATACAACAAAGACTTTTCATGTAGCACTGAAGTCAAAATGGCAGACACAAACCAGCACCATAATTTTTCCTGTTGCCCACTAGAGTCCCACAGGAGCCTCTCACTCACCATGACTTTGAGGTGATTTTTCTGTGTTATGCCTCTAACTCATCTTCAAATTTTCTGCATTTTTACACATATAGTTGCTTTTTCTGAAGAAACAGAAATACTTTCTTGGACAGTTTGGGGGAAGAGTAAGGTGGAATTTCATTCAGTCTCAATAAGATTTACGTAAGATAGGTTTATTTAATTATTTATGCACTGGAAAATGACTAATATTCAGCTACCTGCATGTATATATATATGTGTGTGTGTA
Organism: Pampusana beccarii; assembly: GCA_013399365.1. Lineage (NCBI taxonomy): Eukaryota > Metazoa > Chordata > Aves > Columbiformes > Columbidae > Pampusana > Pampusana beccarii. Next base: position 2,982,306 of record VWYH01003685.1, on the reverse strand, counting down.
AATGCTTATACTGTTCTACAAATAATTTCTGGCCTAAGATATATATCTGTATATATCTTAGGCCCAATATATCTGACACCAAATACATCATCATATGTAATATATGATTATGTGCAAAAATCTAGAGGCAGAAAAAAGTCTTGGTCTCTATTTCTGTGGACATCATCATTCAGAAGGATCTCTGCTGTGAAATTTGACAGTCAATCAAGTAGTAATGAGCTACCCAGTGTCATGGCTGTTGACACTTCAAATACATGCTTGGTGCAATTCCAGGAAGAAACTAGGGCTCTGCTGATGAGAAAGTGAAGGTTATGTGCACCCCCTAGGGAGCTTTAGATGATTTTAATGCAAATTTCTCAGTTCCTAAGAACTCAAAGGATTAAACTCTTGAGGCAGCCAGAAAGCAGGAAGTCTCAGCTTCTCTACAAACAGGCTCTACCCATCTGCAAATTTATTCACACCTTGGTTATTTTGGAGAGGATCTTCACTGATACCCTCTGTCCACTGGGGAGCAGGTACGAAGAGAAAATCTCTCAATTTTGTACCTTATTTTTCTCTTAAAATTGAGGATGTCTGACATTTCCTCACCCTCTCTCCCACTAGTTAGGTTCTTCTCTGTAATTCTGTCTCTAAAATAAATTTATTTAAAAAAAAATCAAGACCATTTTCCTATGCACAAAACTCACTGTTTATTTTCTTAAAACTGACCTGTTGCTGGTCAAAACTCCAGAACAACAGCTAACTTCCTGGGGTATTTTACTACTCTTCTATTGATTTTCTCCAAGACTACACCTTCCTTTCTGTCTATGGCTAAAGAACTGAACTGTGGATCTCTCTTTCCTGGCTACTGTCTCACAATTCTGTCCTGGCCAAACTGAGGACGGAGTTTACATCATGTGTGACATTTTGGATAACAGCAATGGATAGATTCTGGTCCACAGATTAAATGTCTCTTTGCTAGGAATTGTGACTCTACCTAGCATTCAGACCAGATCCATAGAAAATAGCTATCCAGTCTATTTTACATAATTTATGGATTCTTGTATTCACCCTCTGAAGTTCCATGTTGTTTGCTTCACTGAACGCTGCTCAAAACTCTCATACCTGTCACACCAAATCGGTATCAATAAGCCCTACAGAGGGCACAGAGACTGTGCCCAGGCAAAAAGGGGCTTAGGAGGTGGCGAAACATTTCCTGTCATTCCTACTGTTTTGGAGAAAAGGAAAAAAGCAGTATCTATTGTAATCAGTCAACAGCACTATATTACTTAAAAAAAAAAAAGAACTAAATCCCCACAATTTAACACCATGGATAACCTTCGCATTAATTACAACATTAATCACAAGGTTAAATGGATCCATTTAAAATAGCAGCATTAAATTTTACACCATCAGCAATTCTTTTAAGGGAGATCCCAAACTTTATACTGAATTTATCTGCACTGAAAAAAATACATAATTAAGCATTTATTTTAGTGCTATGTCTGCAAATGCTCAGTCAGTATGTAGTAGCTTACATGAATTACATTTTCCTGAATAGTGTTGTTTTACTCAGGCACAGAGATCAAAATCCTCTCTAACTCTGATGAATAGTAATAAGTACAGCAGCAGTATTAGCCACTCCAGTCTATTTACTAGTATGCCTTGAACTAGAACTGCAAAGTACATATTGGAAAAGGTATTATTAAGGCTTAAGTATTTGTTGTCAGAATAGCAAGGGTAATGATTGTGGTTGCAGTCTCAGCTCCGTAAATCTTCTGTTCAATAAGCTGGGACCACCCTTCTCTGCAGTGTTAGATGGCCACGTTACCTATACCATTACTGAGACAGGTTGGATCCAAACCAAGAATTTTGGGGTGAACATACCAGACATATTAATATCAGACACTATTACCAGTGATTTGAAGCATCCAGTTCCCTAACTTATGTAGAATCTCAGCAAAGAATAAGACAGATCTTGGAAAGATCTTGAGGCAATACTGAGGTGTAGAAAATTTGGAGCCTGCCACTATTTTTTTTCAAACTCTTTTAAAATACAGGCAAATGCCAGAAATAAAATTAAAGCTTTTCTATAATAACAGCGTGATATTGTGAATGTGTAAGGCTATTTCTGTGTCTAGGGGTTAGACTTTGAATTCAGATTTGTTGTTTATCAGATCCTCTGCATATTTTTTCATGTACTGCACAGGAGTGCTTCAGAAAAAGAAATGAAAATGAGTTTTATACTTTTTGTAATGTATTTTGGTTAGCATATAGTCAAAATTTATATAAGGTAAATGCACTATTTCAAACCAAAAGTCTTGAAAGTGATCAGAGATACATGTTAGTTGTCTCATTGCCTTTCCCATATATCAGTTTCCACTAAATGAAGCCTCTTTTCAAACACATAGCATGTGCCCAGTCTTGAGAGGTGAGTGCCCATGAAACCATTCCACTGGACTGTTTTACAATGAAAGGAAATGATGTATGTAAGACAGAGCTACTGAAAGTCTAAAAGAGTGTGTTTTAAACTGGTTTTATCTGCTCTGGTCCCACGAAAATAAGACTAAAGATTATGACGCATCACCTATGAAAGAATAAAATTTCATTTAGAATGAGCTATTGAGAGCAAAAAGAAATACAGCATGCAACATTTCCTATCATTCATACCGAGGTATTTCACAATTATTTTCTTTTAAATAAATAACATTTTATTGCAATTCATAGAAAAACAAACAAACAAACAATTGGTCAAATCTGTGAGCATCATGATTAGACTTTTAAGAGAATGAAGCATGCTGGGTTTGAACCATACTTCATATTGCTTTCTATCTGCTCTACTTGCATGTAACTACAATCAACATGAATGAGAACAGTAATTTTCTTCTGCCTGGTATAAAGGCTTACTTTTAAATTTTGCAGGTAGAGGAGTGAGCAAACTCAAAGTAGTCTTACTGACATATAATAACGATAAAATGACTAATCAATGAAGGCATTAGACATACTTTTTGTCGATTCTGAGTGGATGATCACGACAATTAAATTTCATTATTTACTAAGCTTTTGTATACTGGGATACCAGGGTCAAGTTAGTTTTATCATGGGTCATTCTCCTGTCTTTTAAGATTATATTAGCTGTAATTCACGTGTTTATGTTCTACAATCACTTTTCATAACTTTAAAAGGAAAATGTACGAACCTGAATGCTGTGAGATACTCAACATCGCCCATAGGAGGATCCAAGCCACCTGTCCAAGCAATATTTATGTTATACCCTTCACCAGGGCCACTTCCAACCTGAAAAACAGGAATAAAATACCAAAGGGAGGGAAGAGGATGAAAAAAGAGGAGGAAAAGAGAGGGGGGAAAAAAAAACACAGAAAAAATTCTCAGGCATGCTTTAGAAACAAACATCAAACAACATGTCAGATCAGCCCAGTCTTGTTTGACAAGGACTGCTCTGGGTTATGCACTTGTTCTCCACTGGTCCACTGCTCCCAGTGGACAATTTGGTAATCTGGTGTAATTTAAAGAACCAGAGAAGGACAAGAAAATTAGGGGTAATCATGCAATGCAATTACCTGAAAGATACAAATAAAAATGGGGCTCTAAAGAAATAAACCTAACCTCATTTGGGGCTCCACTGCCGGGGAAGAAGTTGCCTTCATCATAGCGATGGAGGGAAACATACAGGATGCTGGGGTCAGCATAAAAAGCCTGCTGTGTACCGTTGCCATGGTGAACATCCTAAAGGAGAAAGAAAACAGATGACAAATGTAATAATGTCCAACTTGGTGTAGAGAGCTCAGTTCTGCTTTGTTTTACCCCCCCTCCCTCTTTCTCTCCCTGTTTCTCTCCCTCTCCCTTGCCCTCCTTTTGTCTATCCCTTTCCCCCTCCCTTCACCACCCCATACTTCCTGAACTTTCAGGCAAATTACTCTTTAATGCACTCATTTTTTAAACTGGCTTCTAAAAATCAGGAAACCATAGCGAGCGTGCCCTGGAGACTCCAGATGAGCAGTCATTGAGAAATCCCAGTCCTTTTGTACAATTAGATATTTATACACCGGCTCTTTGTACTCCTTGCTTCAGTGATGGAATCTAGCATCCTGTTTTATGGAGGAATTTTATGACTTATTAACTGCCAACAGTTCATAACCCCTCAGGCTTAATTAACTAGCCTCATTGGCCTCTGAAGAAAGACTAATGTTTAAACTACAAACTAGTATTTTGCAGAAGGATCTATGGTTTACAGACCTTTTTCACAATTCTTGACAGAACGCTAAACATAAGTGTATTCATTGATTTGCCAAGTTCCACTATTGAGGTCAAAGGCTCTACGACCAGCTGAGTAAATTGGCTTTCTTGAAATATTCAGTTCAGTTAGCAGTCCCTCAGCAGCTAGATCCACATCAAAAGAGATGCCAGATGCAAAAAGGACTTCATACTTCATTTTTGCAAAATCATGACGGCAACAGTTGAAGACATAGGAATATGATCTCATTAGCTATTAAATCATCTGGCAGATAGGATGGTGCCTTCCACAATCAAGCAGCGACCTTGGCCAGTCTCCATATTTCAAACATTATATAATGCCAGTGAAAAGAAATTCCGTCATTAAATAAAATACTGAAAAATAAATGCTGGCAATATATCTGTATAACAAAGGCTGATGATGTGGGGTTTTCCTCTTTTTTAGATTTCTTTTCACAGTTCTACTATCGTATTATGTGGTTAGACACACAAAAAACTTTACAAGTGAAAATGGAAAGCCCACTTGCCTTTCAGTAACAGAAAACTGAATCTTTTTTCAAGTTTCTTTGCTGGCATTTGTAAGAAGCTGAAAAATTACAGGTATTTGCTTCTCCTCCTTTAGTCCATCCCTTTAAAATTTCTGATTTAAAGAGAGAATTCAGAAGGACAACTGAAAAAGTACTCTGAATGACAACACTCTCACCCAGACTTCATTTATTTTACAAACACCATGAAGTCTGAACCAAACTGAGTATCAGAGGAACAATGGTCACATTTTCATCAGGATGCCTAAACTCCAGGAAAGCTCAAGTTAGTTTTACAATGCCAGTGGCACAGCAAGCACTGCCCATTGCTCATGCTCTTTGCCAGCCAATGCAGCATATGACTTTCATCCATATTGTTCAGGACTCTCTACGTTGATTGAGTCTTACTTGCACTGCATTGTGCTTGACTTGTACCTCCTCTGGGACCTCTGTGGGGTGATATTATAATGGTTACTTTTCTCAGTTGAAAGTACTTGAAACAACACGAGGATGAAGTTACAGCCCAACTGCGACTTAATCCTAAGGTTAAATGCAACGCGTTGGAGATGCAAGGGAGCACACACTGGTGTGAGGGTGTTGGAGATTTGAAGGCAGCCAGCATAGAGGGTTCTGACTGGCAAATGAAGTAAAATCTGGCACGCAGACTAACCCTGCAATCCCATCCAGTCTTCAACTGTGACAGAATTAATTGGTTCGCTCCAAAACAGACCCAGATCACACTAGCACACATGCAAGTATTGATGATCTTGGAACAAGGATTGCAACAATAACCTGAGAAGTTATGTTGGCCATATAGATATATTTGCAAGACTATGACTAAAAACATAATAGGACTTCATTTTGTGATTGTAACTAGTCTTTCTTTTTGATTCATACTTGAAGCTTTAGATACATTTTTGCTGTAACAGTTTTCAAATAAGAAGAAAAAATATTAAATGGGAATATAGAGCTATTATTATTATTATTATTATTATTATTATTATTAAAATCTCAAAACTTGCTTTCTTGTCTAAATTTTAATCCTAGCAAGGGTTACTCTGTTTTGAAAAGCAGTAACTTCTCTAGTTAGACAAAGGAAAGTGCTGTTTAAGAGTATAGATGTTACCATGTGGGAAACGTGTTCATATTCTGCCCTTAGTACATCAAATGTATTCAGGTTATATAAGTCAGTTCAAAATGGAGATTTATTCAAATGGTGTAATAAGGAAATAAAAGCTGAAAGAGAAGTCTTTTATTTCAGTGTAGAAAAAATGAAGGAAAGATTAAAAATTTTAAAAGTTAAGCATTTTTATATGAACACATGTAGCAGCTATGAAGATTACACTTAATTTGTAACCAGAGTACAGTTTAATGTGTGGGATTGAATATTATTTTTTAACATTTACATTGTAGTAACATGCATAGCTGCCAACTAGCACGGGGTCCTGCTGCACTAGTCACTATTAAAATATAGCCTTAAAGGTTAATTTCAAGTCTAACATCTGTAATTCCATTATTTCCTTCAGATGCCCAAAACTCTCTGTTTGTGGTCCTAAAGATTACACTGTTAACATGTTCATTCATTCAGTTTGGATTGTGATTTAACTATCGCTTGCGTACATAAGAAATTTTCCATACAAATTTTTGTACATCATTGCACTGGCCATGGAGCAGACTAGGGCCAGGACTGCAAGTGCTCCAGGAATTAAGTAATCTGTGTCAGTCATATATTTCTCCCTTTTCACCAGCTGAGTTTTTCTAGCCAATAGGGCAGAGCCAGAGAGAGGCTGAGCATTCCCTGTCTACTTTCCAAAGGATAGGCAGCTTCACAGGTAATCATTTGCACAGGTAATGATTTGCACATTTAACCTTGCCTTGCAAAGTTGAAGCTGAATTCCCAAGTCCTCATTGTCTGAGTAGGCCAAATGGAAGTGATTTCTTTTTCCAGCAATTGAATGTAACACTTACAGTCAAAAAGACTTAAAAACATTCACAAAATGCAAACTTCGAATAGGTTTTTTCTTAATAAAAAACAAGAATACACATACAAGTATACACTTTTGGCCAGCATTTCCAGCAGTAAAACTCAGTGAACTGTAAGATTCAAATCAGCAAACAGATACAACATACAGTGAAAGTGAATTTTTCAGAAATACTGGTTTCTTGCAGTTTATAATTATGTTCCTAAGTGATAGTAGAATACTCTGAGAAATACTGGAAAGAGATTCTGAGAATATCTAACCTGCCCATATACTCATTCTACCATTCATATTTCACTTGCCATGCCTTCTCCCACACTCCCCCTTTCTCTGCTTCTCTTCAACAGCCAGTACGCATGTTTTACTGAACAAAAGTGCTAGATGGTAAGGCCATGACTTCACAATAAGATTTAATTATGAGTGCAGATATGAACAAGATTTAGACTATTAAGCCCTGCACTTCAAAAACCCTTTAACATATTTTGTTCTTAAATCTTTTATCACCTGCAAAAATTAATTAAGTGCAGATGTAACAGGTTAGGTTTTGATGCCAGGGTTCATTTCCTGTCTATGCTTTGTCAGACACCCTATTACACCTCCTCATGAACTGTAGGAAAACAAAAATGGTGCTCATAAATCAGCATTCAACTTTCCTTGGGCTGTGCATTGGGCTGATCCTTTAAGTGCAAGGCAGAGCTCCAATTCATTATTCATGAAAATAATATAGACAATATGCCAAATGTCATCTGCATTTAAATAATCCATTTGTTAAACATATTAAATATTGTGTAAGAATGCCTTCTATTAAAATCAAGGCTAATCCAATGAAGTGGATTTTTAATCACGCAGCTTTCCTTTGGGGAACCGTCAAAAGCTGGCATACATGACTTGAAAACTTCTTAGAGGGAATGATCTGTTGATTTGTTTAATAATATCGAAGTTACACAACAAGTCGAATCATTGCTAGCTGGGGGAAGTGGCCAATTTGGTTACCAAAGCAACAACATTCTTTAAAGCACATCTAACTGTTTAAAGTTTGTATTCTGTAGGGAAAAGTAAACTTGGGTTCTGTAGGGTTATTTTAACAGTGGAAGTATCAATTCATTTAAGGACCATAAAAGTTGCCCTGATCTGTGCCTTCTTCTCATTAAATTGCAGTTAACACCACTAAAGTGAAACATAGATGTTTATGGCTTCAGTACTGCCATCCTGGCTTTAATGAGTTCTCAAAATCAGAGGAAATGCACACCTTTATTACTTGTAGGTATTAAAAGTAGGAAAGCCTGACATACAAATACAAATTCATTATCTTTAATCTAGATGCACTGAAAGCGCGATGCTTGCCAAGAATACATACCAGATCTACAATCAATATCTTGCCTATATTTAGCTTGTCTCTCAAGTATTTGGCAGTAATTGCAATCGAATTAAAAAAGCAGAACCCCCTGTGGAATAGAGAAGAACAGAAATAAGAAAGCAAATCAGTCAGGAAAACAGCTATAAATAATGTTCAGAGCATTTTTAAAAATGCTATATGATCTCTGAGGCCATAAATCTGCTTCTGGGAGTACCTAGAAAGCCTTTTCAGTCATCTGCTAACAATTACAGTTCTTCAGAGACATGCACAACGCAGGTGATTGCCAGTAACCTTAGTGCTCCAAGATGGGCAATATTCCCTGGTACTTACATGGCTGTTGATTCTTCAGCATGATGGCCTGGGGGCCTTACAACAGCAAAGCCATTCTGCAAGAACAAGATAGCTTTTCAATTATCAGCTTAAAAAAATACTTCACTGAGTGCAAAACAGAGCAGGAGGCAGACTGGATTGAAATCTATTAGAAGCTCTTGAGCGCTTTTTCTGTCCAATCACCCCTTCATAGTACTGCCAGAAATAACATATTTGAGAACAGGGGCATATAAATTTACATAAATACACACATGCACACACATACATACACTCACAACATGATCTAAAGAGGAGGAAAAAGGCAGGGTGAGAAAGCTGTTGTTATCAATTCTGCTGTCTAGAATTCACATTTGGAAGGAAGCAGAGACTACTGATCCGTTCTTGATCTAAGTTCATGTAAACTTACATTGCTCCAGCTTGAGATTCTTCAAAACAAAAGTAGTTTGAGGTATATCTTTTACATGATTAGTCAGTGTTGACCCTACCTTCTGTATGGTCTAAATGATAAATTCAGACACACACATACTCCTAACAGCAGAATAAGGACAACAATGAATATCCCATATTTTTGCAAACCATAAATTAAACTTGGGAACCTGCCACACTCGCAAGTTTAATAGATTCCCTACAGTCAATTTCTAATGCACTGTCTGGAATTGTATATACATTTCATAAAGTACCGCACTAGTATCAGTGATGATCAAGGAATTTTTTGCCTCTAGAGCCTCTGAAGATAAAAGAGAAATGAAATTTCCCTCCTTCCAGTGTGGGTAAGATAAAGGGAACACGTATAAGTACTGGCAAGGTAGTTCTGTTCAGAAAGTCAGATGTATTCACAAAACAGTGTCTCATAAGGGTGTATCATATCAAACTTCTCTTACAACAGTCAGACTCGAGAGTAACACCATTACTTTATGAAATTTACTCTTTATTTCAGCTACTCAAGACAGTTAATCTCTTCTATGCAGCTACATATTAGACACCAAATTAGTGACAATTAATACATTCATAAAAATAAGAAATTATAATCTGTGCATTACTATATCAGCCAGACTTGTATTTTTTGGCAGCCTCACAAAAATATCATATGTATGTATGGCTGCAAGACCAACCAAGCATTGTATTTTCAGAGAGGAAAGGATAGGAAGAAAAAGGATGGAGTATTTCTATACTTTAATAATCAGTATTAAAGTAGTCCAGTTTGATATACTTAAGGTAGTTAAATGGCAATGTTTCAGCCTTTAGGCATCTGAAACAAACACGATAAACACTGAACTTTCAGTCATGTGGGTGTGAATGAGGAGGACCAACATAACAGTTAATAGAGTTACATTGGTGCCTGTGAAATCTTGAAATCTGTTTACAATCTTATTAATGTGTGTTTGTGTGTACCTGTGCAATTGTCTACTTATGTTGTTTCACTGGCATGAATTTATAAACAAATACTGCCAGGCTATCTCATAGAACTTGCTGCTAAACATAATCCAAACGGCCAGCTTCAAAGTTTTGTGGAGCATGGCCAAAGATCTATCAGACAACAGCAAAGTTAAACTACAATGCAAACAGAGTACATCTCTAAGAGTGGTTCTTCTGGCAAACATTTAAAGAATCTGGGGGACTTGACATCATGCTTTGTGTTGCAATAAATGTCCATATTAAAAAAAAAAAACGAAACCCACACACAGAAAAATATGTACGTTCGTATTTCAGCAGGCATTCCTGGAAGTTGAATATAAATTGCTTATAGATCAAAGACACCATCAAAAAAAAAAGCCTTGTGGACTGCACTGATCTTCAGAACCAAACCAGTTTTACACTCTTAGCTAAAGCCCTATTTCTTATCCTTCTGAGGGATTTTAACATTTCCTTTTCACATAAAACATGACTTAGAGACAAATTCTGTGAAGAATTGTCTTGTAGGATTTATCAAAAAACAAAGTATGTTTATGATGAGGAATGTACAGATAGCAAAGTGAAAGAATACTCAGAGAAGATGGTATTATTAGAGAGCATCATGCTACCTGTATTTTGTTCTCTCTATATTTGGAAAAAGTCCATGCAAAGCTTATTGCTGCACTTGCTCAGATCAGAGCTCATTATCATCTAATTTTATCAGCATTCCCAAAAGATCAATATAGTTACAATGTTTTTCTCTGGGAGGATTTCATGGCACAATATAGAGATGGAAAAATTCAACACTGATGTTTTTGATAACACGACAGTTACAGCACAGGCTTCTCTTTTCTATTCCCTTATTCTGGTGAGACTGTTTGGAAGCCCAGTTTTGCTATAGCTAGATAATTTCTGCAGTCAGAGCTTAAGTTAATTATTACAGTTTTCCGTGAGCATGCAGGACATTCACATCAGTGTTGTGACCATTTTTATATGTTTTTACTTTACAAGAACGTTAAGTATTCACAGGGGGAATTGTCTTTTTTAAAAAAATACAGTGCCATATGTTATATTGATGATAAAGCATATGATACAATCAAATTTTACCAAACACTGAAGACTAGTTACCAGATAGTATTAACAGCAATTTTTGTGTAATTGGTAAAACACTTCATTTCTCCTACTTTCAAACTTTGTAGGAACACAGTGTACATTAGCACAACAGAACGTGAATTCATTTATTTAGGCAACATTTAAATACCAGACAGTGAGCTCAGAACAGTAGACAGAAAAGCAAAAAACTGCTTTAAGGATAGAAACACTAACAGAGAGCAATATGTTGAAAATGAAGCCAACACACATAAATTCAAAGCATTTTTGTACAGAGCCTTATTTATACTAGGATACAGACACCTTTATGTGTAGACAGAACATTAAACTGACTGACAGACATGAATATTAGAAAAAGGATTCATGTCTGTGCCGTTATATGATTACCTTTAGTTAAATATGAGAATAAAGAGTAAAGCCTGAACAGAGATATTCTAAATTCTGTGCTTGTTTCAACAAAGAGCAAAATGAAGCCTGCCCAAACTCATTTACAAAGAAAGTCCACTGCAGATAGATTCACTCAGTTGGATATTTAACAAAAACTAAGAAAAAATGGTAACATTTTCCACAGTAAGATAAGTATTCTCTTCTTTCATGACTCCAAATAAGTAGGTAGATGCTTGATTTCCAGAGAACGGAGCTATACATCCTACTATGGCCTTCTTGTCTTTGGTGGTACAGTTGATTACACTCTATGGTATGCTGGGTTAACGGGCTATATCATGCTCGGGCATCTACTATACCTCTGCCTGAACCTTTCCAAAACAAGTACACGAGACAATACCATTGTACAAGTCATCACTCCGTGGCTTGTGACTGACCATTTACATCAGATTTCCGCTTGTGTTTCTATGACACAAGCAGGTAAAAACAGACATAGGTAATTTTTTCCCTAGAGCAATGTGCAGTGACCATGGCAAGGTGCGAATCACTCCTTCCTTTCCTTGGGAGTGAGGACCTTGCCCTGCCTAGATTCCAAGTGGACCAAAAGCAGCCCAGCCAGTCTGGCACTCCAGGCTTGCTGAGAAGCCTGGTTGAGAAGCTGTGCATACTAGCTTCATCCTGGTATTACTCTAGTAAAATCCTCTGTGTTTTAATTGACTCTAAGAAAAGCTAGTGCCATGCAAGAAATAGCAATGAACCCAAAGAGCACTTACTGAAGTGGTAGAAGACTCAGATTCAACTCCTGCTTGAACATGGGGATGAAGTTGTAAGTATTCTTCACATACCTGTTTGTGTATTTAGATTATGTGGTCCATAAAGTAGATACTGAGGCACATCTCGTCAGCCTGAGTTAGTTTTCTAACAATAGGTCTAGAGTAATGCTCTTCTCCAGTTCTTATTCAAATTATGACTCTTTAATTATTTCCAGCAGAGTAGCAGTCCTTCAATAGAGGATAAAACATCACCACTAATCTCAAATTTAAGATAAAACAGTCTTACGCGAAGTTTAAAATGGAGTCCTTCCAGCTGAAAAGATAAATTTAAGGTCTTCCTATATTTTAAGTTTTAAACCCCTGTGTTAAAGAGCAATGTTATCTATCTCAACCATTCAAGTGGCAATAGTCACAAATTGAAACAGCAGAGGCTCCATCTGAATGTAAGAAAATGCTCTTTACCATGAGGGTGTCTGAGCAATAGAACAGGTTACCCAGGGAGGTTGTGGAATCTCTGTCCCTGGAGATATACGAAAGCCATATGGACATAGTCCTGGGCAACTAGGTCTAGGCTGCCCTGCTTGGGTAGGGGAGTTGGACCAGATAACCTCCTGAGTTCACTTCCAACCTCAACTGTTCCATGATTCTGTGATTCTATTCAGAAGTTCATAACCCTTGAAAAACGTCTCTCAGGGAAACGTGTATAATCCCTAATGATGAGCAAATTTATTGGCAGAACATTGTCCCATGCACTAGCTAATTGCAGCTGCACACATTGTTAAGGATGGCTTTCTCAGGAGCCTCTGTGTATCTCATATGGAGACCAGGTACCTAACTAAGGGTCTGGATTCCACACCTGAAGCTCAGTAGGCTCCTAAAGTCAGCTGTTAAAGTTTCTGTTTTCTACGTGTCTAAATCCCTTAACCTATCTAGCCCTTAGCTCTTAAAATTAGCTGTGCTTATAAACTGCATTCTTGGACACTCACTTGTTTTTAATGGAAAGGTTTTATTTTTGCTTCAATGTGCACAGGCTTCAGAATGAGAAGTAAATCACTGAGGCTAACACTTTGTTTCTTTGTAGAAACTTTTTTAGTTGTTATGCAGAAATGTATCCATTCCTCCTGTCAGAATTTATATTCCTTACATCTTATAGATATACAGCTTTTTATCTTTATAAAATTATATAAAAACCTATTTCTTTAAATTTAAAAGGTGCTCCATACAGTGTATCTGACAGGGTGTAACCTCTGAAGTAGTCTCTGTGTCATCTTCAGCTCTGCTACCTCTGGCTTAGTTAACTCCCTCAACAACAAAGCTCAGGTCTCAACTACCTGCAACAACCCCCTTGTGACTGGTGCCCTGAAGATGACAGCCATATTCTTACCACTGTCATTTATGCTGTAACATGATCTCAAGCTGTGACATCCAGCAGGGAAGGTAAGCGTAAGCGTGAGTGGTGTAAGGCTGAGGCAATCCTCAGGTACCCGTTTAGGACAATTTTACAAGCTATTCATACTGCCAGAGCAGGAGCCAGTATCTGGCCCTGGGGGTCTACGAATGCAGTGAACAAGAACCCATGATTTAACAGAGCAGTATTAGCAGCATGTAGATTTGCCAAGAAAACAGTAATGGACATGAGGGAATACCATTTTGTCTTGCAGAGGAAGCTAGCAGAGGCCAAGAACACAGAAATGGACATTGAATATTTAACTCTGTGATGGAAACAAAGAGTTCCCTGTGAGCTTTCCTGAGGGTCTTAGAGGACAGCACCAGAAAACATACATGAAGTTGATGCTTGCAGACTAACTTGCATATGATGGGCTGTTCAGCCACAACTAGTGTTAACTATATTGGGAAAGAAAGCAAAGTGTTTTAAGAACAGACTGGTCATGGAGGTAAGTTATGTACCACACATATAATTTAAGTTGCACTGCTCTACGAAATAATGATAGTCATTCAGCTACAAATATAACCATAATTGCTGGGATAAATTTTTAAGAGATGGTTTTGTAATTTTTTCACTTTGTAAAAGCAAAGAATTCAAACTACTATCTAAAAGACCATGACTGATGGCTTTTATCAATCATATCTTTAACAGTAGTAAAATAAGCATTCATTTGTTACCATTTCTTACACACTCTGCGTTGTTAAAAATGCTGTGCCTGGGCATGGAAAAAAAATGCCTCATTCTGTAGCTGCCACACATCAGTCAGAGTTTTTTTTTAAGGCAGAGGGAGAGTGTTTTAGCACAGAGGGTGTGACAGGGAGTTAGAAACAAGGGCAGGACAGAGCCTACAGGAGAAGGACTGTCCAGGAGGCACGAAGCACAGAACACTTCCCAGGAAAGGAGATTTCTGCAGGTAACCAGAGGAGCTGTGTGGGGTTTGCTGTTGCTCAGACAGGCATGGAAATTTGCTGGCCTGAAGCTTTACTGTGGAGAGGACACTGTGGGACTAGGGAGACATTTGTTCTCAGCTCTTTTTCATTATTACATCTTTAGAAAGATACTTCCTTTTAAATTTTTTTCTAAGAAAATATCACAGTAGAGCTGTGGAAGATGGTTGAGTGATTTTTATAGAGAACACTTTTCAGACTAGAAAACTAAGAGCTTGGTCGGGGGCGGAGGGGGTCAGGGAGTTGATTATGCTAATTCTGCTTGTTGACTAGATCAGTACAATTTACTGTATGGACATTCCTTCACAGCCCTGTGTGACAATGGCCTTGAGAACAGTAACAACCAAGCTCATCTGGAATGAGAGTTTCAAGTTCAACTTAAGTTATCCACGGATTATATAGGCACCAGAGTAGGAATGACCAAATGCAGGAGGTTGGTTTTGTTATTGATTCAACCTGACATATCAGAAACAAGCATCCCAGGAACGTATCAGATTCTGGTTTGAAGGAAACTCATTTCAATTGCTTTCATTCTGTCAAATGACCCCTAACTACCAATAGGGCAGCTCTGCACATGTGTGTGCACATGCACACACACACACATGCAATGAGGCAGGGAAAGGGCTTGTGCTTTGCTCGATTCAGCTGAAGTGGATGTTCAAGACAGTCTCAGACCACGCTTTTAACTTATGTGCCTTTTTTCTTGAGTGTTCGTTTGCAAAATGGCTTCTTAATTAATTCAAACTTTTGTAAAATAGGGAATAACCATACAAATCCTACCAGCTCAGGACAGTTTATCATGTCTCTTCTGTTTCATATTGGTCAAATTAAAAATATACGGTGCTTACGTGTTTCTATCACAGCGTGCTACTATCACCAACGTTGACATATTTAAAGGATATGTAAAGTCAACTAGACAGTAATCCTTATTATGTGTACTGTACTTAAAATAATTCCAGCTTATTCCAGTACTAAATGAGGTCATCTGAGGCTGAAGAAAACTGTTCCAGAAATGTTCCTTTGGATTTTCAGTACTTCAATGGTCTGATTTGGCGCTGAGTAGCCCATTATGATGCAAAGTCATCTCCCATAACAAAACGAGGTTCTTATTAGGTATATTCTTTATAAATTATATTTTTCACTAGTACAATTTTTTTTCCCTGCCAGTCAATTGTAAGGTATCAAGGGACAGCCAGAGGAATGTGTAATTCGCTATCAGAAAAGAAGTTAAGATACACTTGGTGTTCACAAAACAGCACACACAAAAAATAACCATTACAAGAAAAAAGTAATATTTTGAAGGACATTATTCAACAAAGTATAATTATCACAAAATTATCTTACTAACATAATCAACTATCTGAACCCCAACTTAAAAGTAGTATTAATCATTTAATAAACACTTAATATATAGCAACAAAAAAGGTGGCAGCACCACCATGAATAATTTTGTTAATAAATTGAAATATCAGCAACCTGAACTCTTTCAATAAAAATAATGACTTGGCAAGCTAAGTCCCGAAGGTAGATTCTCTGCAAGCTCTGAGAGCTATAAATGAAATCTGAAACTCAGGAGAGACCACGAATGCAGAAACCCTCCTTTATTTTCCTCTAAGACTCGTCTACTGTGTGGTTTGGATGACCTCTGTACTCATCGAGTTCAACAGCAGGAGAGAAGCGCCTGCTGCGTAGGACAGCCGGGTGCAGGCGAGGCGAGGGGCTCTGTGCCTCGCTGCCTGTGAGAAAATCAGTGTGCCGACAGGGAGGGGAGGAGAACTAACCTGAGCATCAGAGTCGATGTAAGGGAAGCAGTCAGGCCAAACTGGGAAATAAATGGGAGGGCAGGGCAGGACAGCACCTTTCAGTGCCACCAAGCCATGAGACCATGCATTCTTGAAATCTGCCTTGTTATAACTGGGACACTGTGAGTCACAGAGCTGCCTTCAGGTCCCACAGGATGTGTGTTATAGCCTAAGCCTCCACATGCACCATCTCCTTTTGCAACTACTACTACTTTCCTGTGGCAACGAGAGAGAGGAAGGAGATCCTTAGGAGACACTTCCAAGAAAGAGATGCTCTCTGTGCAGATGCAGATCTTTCAGGGCCCTCTTTCTGAAGGTACCATCATTAGGTAGAATCTAGAGACAATGATTCGTAGAATCATTCCGTGATTCATAGATTGCCAAGGTCACAAGCTACACTGCATCCAATAAATTATATGTAGGGCACTACCTGGATTTCTTCTCCAAGCCCCAAAGAGTATATCATAAGATGTGTCATATCTGTGACTGCTGCGGAATTATGTTCACCCAGTTCCACATATTCCACTCTTCTAAAGATCTGTGGTCAGTCAGCAGATTATTGAAACCCATTTACATAAATCTGTTGGGGAAATGAGAAAGGAGCAAAGGCAGATAGAGAAAAACAGCTAGACAGGAGAGCTGTGGCACTTATTCCATATGACATAAATACCTCATCATGCATCAGCAGGTTTCCTAAATTAAAAAAAAAATCATCTCAAAAAAAGGTGACCTTCATGCAATCTTTAGCCTCATCTCCTATTGTAATATTGCCAAGATGACTTTCATCATACATGTAAATAAATTAATGAAAAAAGGAAAAGCATTTCATTCAACTCGTTCAACACCACATCTATCATACTCTATTTTTAAGTGGTGTGAATCTTTATTCTCTATTATTATAAATATTATCTCAGACGTGTGTCAAATGAGTCTCAGTGAGTGTCCATTATATTATTAAACAACCCCTCAAAATCCTTATTTTTTTGTCTGATATAACAATAACAACAACAACAACAACAATAATAATGTCATCCAGATGAAGACTCCTCAGAGAAGGCACAATTTGTCTTGATTTTTAAAAAAGCAACCCCACAGCAATTTACTATTACAGCAGCAGTAGAATTTCAGTAAACCTTATTGTTTTACATGGTTAGCATGTCATATTAATGCTTTCCTCATTAGTCAAGATCAAAGAAAACTGATGTCTCACAAGGGGTTTGAACTACAGTGAAGAGAACTCAACTCCTGGTCAGTTTTTGAACACTGTCCAAATCAGATGAACAAAATATTGCTGTTCTCAGATGAGACCTGTGTGAAATGGGACTGAGTCTCAGGAAATTCAGAACAAAGTAAAGAACCTTTTGCCTTTCTTATGAGTTTGACTCATGCCAGCTCTGCAGTGAATCTCTCAGTTGTTCCACAGACTTTCATAACTTATTTGGTAGTTTCAACCCTTCTCTTAGCAGCACATACCTATAGTTCAAACCTATCACTATCACACTGTGCAATAGCAAGCAATATCAATAGAGACCATGGAATAGGCATAGAAATTGAAATGTCCTGTCCTTCCTGAAATGGACTTTAAATGTCAGATGCCAGTCAACACAGCGCACTTTATGTTTGTTTGTTTCTACACTCTAGATAGGCAGTGACGACATCTATCTTCAGTATTGTAAATAGTTCGATTTTTAAATTAATTTAATTCATATCCATAAAATAAACGGTTATATTCATTTTAAGAAAACCATATTTGACTTTTTAAAAACATATATATTGATTCATCAAGTTGTAAGAAATATTTGGGCTGCTCATACCCAACTATACCAACAAATTTGATAATTCTCATATCAGAAAAGCACTTGTTAAATGAATTACTTCAGTTTCTCATTCCTGCAACTTCTTGCCTCAGACTTTGTGTATGCCAGATAGTTTTACTCTGAGGTTATCCTAATGTTTCTGTGGCTGTTTCAGAAAGGGACATCTGTGATTCTCCAGTGCAGTGGGGAGATAATCCACTGTCTCCCCTGCTGCAATCTGGAGCACTGCCCTGTGGGAAGTCCTTGCTGTGTATTGTTACTCTGCTGCTGTGAATTTCAGGACATGCAGCTCTTCTCAGAGAACTGTGGGATTTCAGGACAAATCAGCATGTCCTGCCTCATAATTTATTTTTTTTTCTTAAGGTGACACCAAGCTGGCTGTGCACCATCTGATAGCAATCCACAGTGGTAAACTTCTAGGGAAAAACTACGACATGTTTTTCTACTGCTATTTACATGTTGCAGAGCTGTTATAGCTTGCACACAATTCTTGGAAGGCATTTTTTTCATCATCCAAAGATTCTGAAGCTGTGGTGCGTCATCCCAGATCCCCATCAGAGCTTAATCCTCCCACTCGATGCTCACAGTACAGGCCCCAAATGGTTGTTTCACTTACATATTTGGCCAATGAATGCACGTGGAATGGTCAGCTTCAGTTATTTTCCCTTAGATCTTCACAAGTACACTACAGAATTTACATTTTCCCTATACTAGAAAAAGCTGATCAATGCACCATGTATGTTTCTAGAAGAAAAATGGCAGCAAGATGGAAAAGCAACGTGTAAAGTCACAAACATAGAGTGGAACATGCAGATCTGTGGGGCTAAAATCTTAAAGCTACCCAAAATCTCATCCTCAACACCAAGTAGAAAGTCCCAGAATACACTGCAAAAATCCCTGTAATGTCATTTAGCAAAGGAGACTAGTGGGAGCAACTTGCCAGAAAACCCACATTCGTATGGATGCAGTGAGAAAGCGAATATAGGAGGACTCTGCCAAAACAACTAATGTTCAGTGCATTTCCAGAACTTCTGCTAGCATGCTTTTCTTCTGTCAGTCCAGCCTTAATAACCTTTCCCTAACCTTAATTATAAACACCACAAGCAGATTGTTAGATCATACAGTTGGCATGATGGCATGTTAAGTTATTTGGCTTCATTCTGGAAGTATAGGAGCAGGTTAGATAAAAGCCTATCAGGAATGGTGTGAGTATTCCCAATTCTTTTCCACAGCAAAGCCTTTCCATTCTTATTTTCTGAACGATTTGGTATAAAGCAATTACTTGGCACATCTATCGAATAATTACCTTTCCTATGCCTCAACTGGAAGTTGCGTGAGACTGTTTCAATTCCCTGCACTATACACAGGGATTATATTTAGGATCAACAATAATTTTACAGTAAACTACAAACTAGAACTAAATTTAAAATATTTGTTTACAGATTGTTGCAATGCCAGTAGGAACCAAGGTCTCACAGTGCCTGATGTTTGATTCTTTTCAGCTGTCCATCACACACATAGAAACAACCAAGAGAGTTCACACTGTGGAAAGATACCACAAATGTACAGAGGTAAGCGGTAAAGATTCTGCAGTATACTCTGCTCATGTCAACTGCACACAGGACATCTCTCACTGTTCTTCTCAAAACCTGCTTTTATATTGCCTTAGAGACCTACACGTCCTACAGTTGCCAAAAGTAAAAACTAGCTAAAAAGTCCTTCTTCACTTTCATTAGTCCCATTGGGTGGGAAGAATGCACCATGAATTCTGTATTGAAACCTACTGTGCCCAAAAAGCTTAATGGGGACGAAGTACCCATCAGAAAGGGTGCACAGCAGGTTCCCATATGATACACCCTTGTCCTTGATCTGACATTTCAAAACTTGGACATTTTGTGTAGTACCTGGCTAATGATTTTAGTTCCTGAATATGAAAGTTTAATAACCACATTCAATTGGGTCAAAGCTATAGTATTGCATTTCACCTGAGCACACTGTCATTTATGTATCTATATATTCTATATCTATGTATATATACGCATAGACATATGTATCCTTCCCTAAATACGTAGCTAATATATTATATTTTGACTGAAATAAGACAGATATACAGAAAGAAAATTCTCAAGTTCAAATACATTTTGGGGTTTAAAAATTATATAATGCGAATCCTAAAATACTTATTTTAATCTTGATTTTGGAAACAGGACTGAATCCATTAGTATTTAGACTGGAAAGCGAATAAACAGTTTCATTAAGGAGACATGTTAGCTCCAACGATGTTTATTGGGGCAAGCCTGCACTCCGGCTGCATATGGTGTACCTTTAAATAGGGCTGTTAAAATACCAAATAAAATGTCAAAGTCCGTCAGGCCTGGAGCTTTTATAAATTGTTTAGACTGGGGATAATTTGGGTTTTGTACATCATGCCTTGCAGATCGCGCGGCACGGAGATAGGATGGGAAAGGGGGCCAGGGAGAAGAGCACGGGGCGGGCAGAGGCACCTCCAGGTCAGGGCTCTCCTCACCAGCCGCCTCTCTCTGCCCCCGGCCTGCGCGCCCGCTGTTCGCCTCTCCTCTCTCTGGGTGGTATCCTGAGGTTACGTGCATGACGAAACAAGCATATTAAATTTTTTATTTTTTAAAGAAATCACTTCAAAAGGCAGCACCACAGCCACTTGCCAGAGGTGTGCGGGCGACGAGGACCTCCACCTCGGGCTGTAGCCCCCTGCTCTGTGACCACCACCACCGCTCCAGCATATGGACAGCAAGGAAGTCCCTGGTGAGGACTGGAAGCGCGGCCCGGGCTGCCACACCTTTGTGGCCGTGCCCCCGGCCCTCCTCCTGCCACCCTCCCTGGAGCAGAGCGGTTGAACAACGCCTTCCCTTCAGCCGCCCCCCACGCCCCGCTGCCCCGGCGCTCCCACCCACGGCGCGGCCCGGGCCTCACCTTCAGCTCCCGGGAGGCCACACGGGCCGCCAGCTCGATGACACAGCCCACCGCCATGCGTGCCGCCCCGGCCGAGTGCAGCTCGTTCCAAACGGTGTCACTGTCCACCTGAGCAAACAGCCGGCCCCGGGAGGAAGGCAGGGGAGAGAGGGAGAGGGAAAGGGAGAGGGAGAGCATGAGAGAAAACAAACCCGTGAGGGAGGGCTGGCAGCGTGACAGCCCGTGTACAATAACATCAGTCTTCCGTCCCGGCCAGCTGAAAGGCCTTCTGGACATGGCTTTGC
The DNA here is from genome assembly GCA_013399365.1 of Pampusana beccarii. Lineage (NCBI taxonomy): Eukaryota > Metazoa > Chordata > Aves > Columbiformes > Columbidae > Pampusana > Pampusana beccarii. The sequence goes on along the minus strand of VWYH01003685.1, from coordinate 2,960,978 downwards.
TTGTGCTTTTTCTCTGCACGGGCTTCTCCAATGGAAACACATTCCTGTCATGCCTCGCTGCCATTCCCTGTTTAGATTTCTCATTACAAACAGTGTTACATCGGCCAGGCCAGGCCGGCTCATCGGCCGCCAGATGCAGTGCGCCAGGTCCTCATGCTGGTGGGGGGACGGGGACCTGCCAGCTCTGGGACCAAGTGTCCAGCAGGGACAGCCACCCCTGGCTCCAGCAGCCACCAGCAACCCACGCAACCAAAACTCACCAGGTCATCACCCCTTTTTTTTTTTAAAAAAAAGGGTAACAAACACTCATCTTTCCCGCCCAGGCAGGAGTAATTTTTAAACGACCAAAAATCAGAATAATTAATCGTTTGGATCATTTTCAGTAGCCGTTATTGCCACAGACAGAAAATAAAATTAAATAAAATGAAGTTTTGATCAACTAATAAATTTTGGCTTGAAGGGCTTTAGATCCCACTTTGTAACAGATGAATGTGGTTACTTAAAGCAGAGAAAATTGTCTTTTGTTCCTTCTAAACGAGCGAATGCAGCATGTAAAGCATTATATAAAACAGAAGGATAAAATATTGTAAAGATAAAATATTATAAATGACATATTTTAAAGATGGCTAAGCAGCACAGCTCTACAACTTAAATCAGTATGCTCAAATTTTATTTTTGAAATCTATTTTCAGTAACAATTTGCAGCAACATACCAAAAAATACAGGTGAAATGTTTTATATCCCTCATATGATACTTTGCCAAGCAGACATGATGGTGTGAAATAGTCTGAAAAAGTCATCCAAAGAGACAGCCAGACTTTCTTGACGCTCCATGGGAAGTGCATTTAATTGTATCATACTGTACAAATTTATCATGAAAAAATTTAGGAATAGACAAAATACTGTAGCAGATGCTATTTGGGTAACTTCCAAGCACACCGAGACATTTTCAGTTTGAACAAGAAACTTCTGTTCCTAATTTCTCAAAAAAAAAAAATCAAGCAATCAAGTAATTGAAAATGGATGCAACTGAATGCAACTGCTACTCAACTCTGGAGGTTCTGAAGAATTTCTCTGATTAGTCATTTGAAACAGAAAGAAGCTTGATCTTCTCTACACCTGTCAAATGTCTTCACCATTACTGTTACAATAATATTATATTTCAACCTACTAAAATGATCTTATTTTTCGGTGTACTGGACCTGAGTTTTCTATCATTTTGATCAGTTTTGTGTGTATGCAGCAGAACTAATGGAAATAGTTCATATCCACAGTAGACCTGAATAAGAAGACTGGATTTTGCTTGCAAAGTTTAGAATAACAGTAATAACATCACATTGTGTTTTCATCTGAGTAACTCAAAATGCTGTACAAACACAATTAAGCATCATCAGCTTGATACAGGATGATTTATTATATTTGTTTTGCAGATTGGTAGCTTGAAATTTAAATAAATTAAGTACCTTTTCCAAAGACACACAGAAATCAATAGGTAACTAAGAAAATTACAACAAGAAATAAGAAAGAAACCAAGTTGTTAAAAAAAAGTTGTATTTAACATTAGGCAGACCTTCAAGCTGTCTCTTGACTGCTTTAAAGCAACTGTGAATCAGTTTTCATTTTTAAAACAAATAAGGAGATAAGTAAGTAGAGGTCATTGGTTAAATCAATTTAATCAAACTCTAATAAAGTTTGAAAAATACTGTGCAGTACTTTAAATAAAGAAGGATCAACAAGAGAGCTGGGAGGGAGTACTCTCTTACCATTTTTATGGCTAGCAAATTAAGGTTAACATGAAGGAGTGGCTGATGAAAATGATTCAATGGCAGCTGCTCGGTACACCAGGGCACGAGCAGGAGCCTGCATCCTCAAAGGGACTATGACTCATTTCCAGGAAGGCCGATTAAGTCAAATTCGTAACTACAGCTTGAGAGTACCCACCCTTCAAGACAGTTGTCTGCTCCGACACATGAGACGGCAGACTCTCCAACCACCGAATGGTGAGTATTGGCCGGGATACGGCATTTATCATTTTCTGCTTTCGGCTGAGTGCGAGGAGACTGAACTGGGACAATAAGACGAAATATCTTCCACTAAAAGTTTTCCCTCAGACCACTTGAATGACTGCTANCTTATCCTATCATTGGTTGTCAACAAGAAGAGCCTGGTTCCATCCTCGTGACAATCACCCTTCACATATTTCTAATCATTCATGAGGTCACCCCTCAGTCTCGTCTTCTCCAAACTAAAGAGACCCAGCTCCCTCAGCTTTTCCTCATAAGGGAGATGCTCCACTCCCTTAATCATCTTTGTTGCCCTGCACTGGACTCTCTCCAGCAGTTCCCTGTCCTTTGTGAACTGAGAGGCCTAGAACTGAACACAATATTCCAGATGTGGTCTCACCTGGGCAGAGCAGAGGGGGAGGAGAACCTCTCTCGACCTACTAACCACCCCCCTTCTAATACACCCCAGGATGCCATTGGCCTTCTTGGCCACAAGGGCACAGTGCTGGCTCGTGGTCATCCCGTAAAAATGGGAAACCAGGAAACAACACAGTGTTTCCTGAGGAATTTTCAAAAATTGGTACCTAAATGTACACAGGAAATTCAAGATGTTTTAGCTGATCTCTTGGGCATGGTACATATGACAAATGGTAAACCCTCAAAGTCAGGGATAGCCAACTGAAGCTGTGTACCTTAGTGCAGTTATTATAATACAAGAAAACTAATATAAACATATTAATAATTATCCTGAAAAGGCACAGTATTATAAACTTAGGTGTCAAATTCTATTTCATATTAATGCAAAATTAAGACTGAATTTCTGAGGAATATCTGATGAAGAACAGCCTAGAAAAACTTTCATCACATGGCCAATGCTTTAGCTGTAACGACTGGAAAATGCCATTTCACTCCATTTTATATCTCTATTAGTGCTATGTATTGCCTTAATTGTTTCAGGTGTTTAAACAGATTTTCTTTTAGTGTTACTCAATGTTTACATTGTAAATCACTGTTGAAATATAGTGATATAAATGACAAACCTATTAAAATTACAGTTTCTAGCTGGCCCAGTTTTCAAGCTATATATGAAATGTAGCAACGTAAAATCCTACTAGATATGCTTTTCTTTACTCCTGTGAGATGAAATGGTTGGATTTTATACAAGGCAATAAGATCAGACACTGTTTTTTGGTGCTAGTTCATGTAAATATCACGTATATCTGACAGTCTATCTAGGTGCTGAGTATGCGTGAATTTGTGACAAATGTGATGCTGTATGAATCACAGACTATGAAAAAGTCAGATGGAATTTTATAAGAGGTTATTTTTGTTCTGCAAGTGATTTGGAGCAGCTGAACAACTCAGTGAAAACCCTGTCTTGATTAGGAATTTTTTCATAAAATGTTAAACAAGATTTACAGAAAATACAGCATTTGTAGCTTTATTCTAACACAGAATCTTAGCCATTTTTCTGCTTAATTATATATATTATTTTCATTTAAGAGTCCTTTAAAAAATTGTCAGGGTAGGAAAACATTCTGAATGTCTAACCACATGAAAAAGAAAAAAAATTTAAAGCATAATAGTGTCAGTGTTAAACTATGAGCATATTACACATTTTGTTATCAAACATCCTATCACTGCTGCAGCTCTTCAAAGGATTGTGCGTGAGAGCGCCAAGAGCCAGAAAACATGAGCCCTATCTGCACAGTGACTTTCTAACACACATATGGATTTACTTCACTCCGAGTTTCCTGAATGAGCACTGCAGGTTGTAGGCTTTTTCAAGCACATCTACTATAGCTCAATCATTGGCATGTGTAGCAAAGCTAATACTCTGTAAAGCTGCAGATGATAGAAATTAAGCTACCTGTCCCTGAAGTGGATGTGGAGGCATTAAAGAGGAAGGGAATGACTTAAGTGAAAAGAAATGTAGGTAACTTTTCCTGACTGAATGCAACTTATGTTTCAAGCCCTGTGTGCAGAAATTCCCTGCTTTGCACTACAAAAAGAACTTGATAGGGATGCTTCCTGCAAGAAATATCTATGTGATAATTTGACTTTCACAGTGAAGACTTTAAGCATACTGAAAACAAGCTAAGAAACAAGAAGCCTTGCAGCAGAGATGTTTCAGCAGATAGAAAGCTTGTACTGTACCCCCTCATGGCTGGAATATTGCACGTTAAGGAAGACTGACTATTAAGTTTGAAAGTTACCAACTCCTTATATAATGCTCAGTTTGTGGCACACGTATGTGAAGGTGGAGAAAAAGGATATGTAAATACATCTGAAAGACTATTAACTTAAAGGCCTTTCTGAAATCACCACAGTTGCTGAAACTGGAAATGTTACTTGTCCTGCTATTTACATTTATCTGGAACCTACCTCAGAGAGGCAAAAAAGTGGCACGAATAGTAATTCTAAAGAATTTTTTAAAGATATTTGTAGTTGCCTTTTGTTTTACCTGACTCTTCCCCGGCTAGAGAATCTCTTCACTCATCCTCTGTTTCAGTCCTCCTTCCTCTGGAAACCTTCTGCGATCTGCCTGATGGTCACTGGGTCACCGTTCTGCTGACCAGAGATTCTGCTCACAGTTTGACACACCATTCAATTTTTCACACCCTGCGTGGTGTATTCACCTGGGTGAGTTGCTTCTCTTTCTTAAATAATTATTGTAAACTCTGGAGTTGCCTTAAATACACATCCACTGATAAATATATGGCAATATAAAAGAGAGCCCACGCTACTGCTTTGGGATGGATTCTGACAAAGGATCCTAGAGCTTGTCTTCTCTCTCTCATACACACACACAAAAAACTTGTGATTTAACATAAACCCAGCTTCCACGGTGGAATTCTGCTTTCACTTCTAAAAAGAATTAAAAAATATACTGAATCACTCATCTGGCTCTGGATTCTCTGCACAACTGTTGCCATCATAAAAATCAAAACCAGTCCTCCTAGAGTTACGACATGTTCCTACCAGAGATGCTCTACTTATTCTCTGAAAATAGTTCAAAAATGCAATCTATCATCTACCTGTTCATGAAAATTTTGACCTGTGATGATCCTTTGATAGCAGTGATTGTATTCTGTGTCCAATATCCTGAAATATAAACTAAAAAGTAGCAGTTATTTGCAGTAGTTTAAAGGGAGTCTTTGCCCTCTCTTTAAAAAGCAGAGGTTGGGCTCAACATATGGAAGTTAATTCAGTATGCATTTCAAATGGATACATTTCAGCACAAATCTGGAAAAACTACCACATAAAAAATACTGTCCTTTGATATAAGTGGTTATAAAATTGAGAAGTAAATAAAATCTAGTCAGCTAACAACAGCATAGCTATATGCAGTAAACAAACTGATTAAACTGTGAGAAATAGTATAGGAATGTACAGACCTCCTCAATGATACTACAATTTAATAAAACTTGTGTATTGCAGAGTTAATTACTGTGCTTTAGCTTTAAAAGCATTCAGAGTCTCACACTCTTCTGCTTATGCCAGAGCAAATACGTTTGCATCACTGTGTTTTTTAAGTTCCCTGGCATGAAAATAGAAATCAGATATTTTCCTGAAGTGTTGCAACCTCTAAAAATTGTGTGTGGCATCTTGCTATCACTTCCAGCAAGGAGTCTGTCATTTTTGTAGACAGTTGGTGCCAGTAAACACCAGCGCATAAGTTTGGGATACTTTGCTCCTGACCATGAGCAGTGCAGCTTCCCAGGTGCCACGCTCATAGCTCTCGCCTCCCACTCCTACACATGCCCTGGTGGTCATTCATCACCTCTGTGATTTCCACTAAGAAGCAAAAGGTCCTCGATGTGCTTCTCAGCTGCTGTTTTATCTCACCATGACTAAAGAAGCGAAGGTGTGCAGACCATCTCCAAGGGACAACCTCTAATGAATGGCCTGTCAGCCATGTCTCTCATTAAGGAACAAAGGAGGAAAAGTTTACATGGCTGACGTCTCTTCAATAAATCCCATATACAGGAATTGCGTAAAAGCAGGCTACTTTAGGAAAAATATGTATAGTGAACTTACTTTATTTTTACTGCTATTTTCCAGCCATATTAGAGATTTGTTCTGTCGAAGTTGTTTCCAGCTGCTTTAATCTAAAATGCCTGCCATAAAGAGTACCCAGAATATCAGCTTTTCATTGCCTACCAGTCCGGTTTACAAATTAATTGTGAAGGGGATGTTTAGTGTCCAGTGGGATGAGTAGCTCAAAGGGTCTTCACAAATCATTGCTTAAACAAAAAGAATGGAATTTACTTGAGTTTGCATTGGTTTCTCTGTTGTGTTTGAGTAATTACAGTAGGAAAAATTATCCAAAATAATACTCCTGGAAATTGACTTCTAAATATAATTTTGAGGTTATTAATTCTGCCTGCAAAAGCCTCTTCCAGGGCAAGAAGAAGGAACATAGACAGTACATGTATCCACCATCTGCAGAATATTTAACATTTTTAAAGTTTTATATGTTAATAGTGACATAATTTATAAAGCTATTATGAATCAAAGCCAATTTTAAGAAAATAATCAAAAACAAAAATCTAAGTAAAAATTAGTAATTGAATGCCTAGTAGAGTTGCTGATTTTTGCAGTCAGCCATTGTTAAAAATACAGCATCCATACTTCCGTACAAACGGAATTCACCTGAAGGTTTGTGAAAGAGCAAGTAAATATGTGATGTATGTATTGAAAAACAAATAACTTTGTATTCAAAATGAGAATCAGAAAAGAATCAAGCTAAATCAAGCAGAAGCCCAAATAGAATAATACCTTCAGAAGAAGTAATTTGATTTGGTTACTCTCTTAAACTGAGTTTTATGACAGGCATTCAGAATTTCTAGGTCTCATAAAGCATACATTAGACACTCTAAAGGACCTGAAAGCCTTAGCGAAACAGTGCTGTGTGGATCATTGGTAGGGAAATGAAGGGAGGATAGCATGGATTAGATGTGGATTAGAACTTGTTTTTAGAAAAAACTCATAAATAAAACACTTAGGCCCAGATTCAAGTCTCAGATATGTGGCATATATCACCAGATGCTTGTAAAAATGTTACTGCACTTTCAGACGTAGCCCTGAGTACTCTATTAATTTAACTTGACATTTGTTTTAGTATTTAATGGATTAGTGTGTGAAAATGCTTGCACAACTGCCTTCTTATGCTTGATCATGCAGTTTCCAGGAGTTCATGGACAAATAGATAGAATGATCTGTAGCTGGTTGTAATGCATACTGTTACAGAAAAGACAACTTTTATGTGCAGAATTCAAGCCTTAGTTTTTAAAGTCTGATCATTTGCTGCTGAACACATTTTAGCAATACGCAACATTTCGGCTTTCTTTTGGGATGTAGATGATCTTTATGTTAGAGGCCACCATGGAGCTATGCTAGAACCTGGTGTTTATTCAGACGAGCAACACGCGAACATTTCCTCTCCAGAAAGCTTTTCTGTCTGTATTGGGGGCTAAAGTTTATCAATAAACACATGATGTGTTTTTAAAGTGCAAATGTGAATTCTGCTTTATTTACAGAATTCCTGTCAAATCCATATGTGCGTGTCTGCGTGACTAAATCTGGGGAGAGTGAATAATATTAGTAAATTGTATATGACACTATTCCACTATTTACATTTAACGTACGTATATATATGTGTATATATATACGAAGTGTTTCATATTCTGTCAAATATGAAGGCTTCTTTGCAAAACGCTGGCCTTCGGCAACACAACAGTTTTTAGGAAATGTACAAAATTAGTTAAGACCCTCAAAGGCTTGACTTTATGATAGCTCATTAACTTCTCAATAATTTTCTGTGTTCCATGTGCTGTATCTTTGTTTACAATTTGAATCTGGTCTAGCATGAAGGAAAAAAGGTCATCTGTTAAAAAGAGAAAAAAGTTATCTGCTCCGTGGTGTGAGTAGATTTTCTACTTTTTTTGTGGCCATGGTATTGATATGCTAAATGTGGTGTTCCCTCCCTGCCAGAGATAAGACACAATTGCACTTTCAAGATCCACAGATGAAGTCTCCGTACCTCCATAAAAGATGAATATTTGTTTCCTGTTCTGATCATCTAGAGTCACACTTGTTAATATTTTTTTTTCTAAAATGTATGTGCCTAAAATTGACAACCTGGCTACTTCAAGTCCTTGTCAATGAAGGAAATCAAGCACCTCCAGTCAGTTCTTCTGATCTTAGGTGAACCGACTCCTGCTCTAGCAATGCACATGGCCCTCTAATGGTTATACAGCCAAGCAATGGGGGTCAGGGTCCTGCTTTGGCTGTTTCAGTAATTTGTTTAAAATGAGGTATGTGAAGCTGGACAAGTGAGTCTTTAGACAACTGTTGTTCTGAACTGAGAGTAAATGTGCAGTTTTTCTCTCATTTCCCAATTTCTTCTTCAGTTTTCCCACTCACGGAAGCTGTGAGCTGTGCGTGTGAGCTGTGAACAGTGTGCCTGTGAGGTTGTTTTGACTAAATCTTGGAATTTCTTTAGGGATGGTATAGTTGCCAGAGAGGCTTAGGAGGCAGACAAGTCTTTCATTCCCAGAAGTCTCCCACAATCTGCTCCAAAATATTATAACTGGCAAATTTCAGTAGGTTAATAAGGCTACTCAGGCAAGTAGTTTAAATTAATAGGTTTATAATGATTTCGCAATGAAAGACATCATATTAAGTAGCTGAGCTTCTAGGAAAAACAGATTGTTTTCCCCAAACCGGGAAACAGACATAGTTTTGGTTGATATTATGCACACACTATACCTATTTTGGTACAGCCTGTGACACAGGGGGGACACAAGTTTATTGCAACACCTGAGTGGAGGTGATGTTTAATTTCAGCGCCCAAACCATAAACACTTCTTTACAGCCGGATTTGCATGCAGATATAAGGAGACACCCCTAAGCAGCCTGGAGCCTGAAATCTGCTACAAGGAGACAATGCCATCACCAATACTTTCTTAACTTTTACACTATTGTACCATGGTAATGAAGCTAGGTATGTACCATTAGCTCTTATACAGATAACGGGAATGAAGAGTCATAATGTGTAAAGGCTGAAAATTCTTCCTGGGTCCAGACTGAGAAGATCAAGGGAAGAAGCAGAAGATATGAGAAACAGCAGAAAACAATTTGTTGCCTGGATGACTTACTAAAATGTTATACCAGTGAAATCTTGCCTTTCTTATTGCTTTTGTTCCTGTGTGGTCAGGATAAAAAGTAGTACTGTCCAGCTACCACAGCAAGAAATGCCAGGAAGAAATTCAACATCCAGAGAATATGAATATTTTGTGATTTTTGCAAAAATGTAGAGGTTTTTGTAACTTTACAGTCTGTTCAGCTCACCAAATATTTATTCTGCAAAAGTCCGATTTCTCACAGGGTGGTGTTCCCCCTCAGCTCCTCCTCTTGCAATTTAAAGATCTGACTTTACACATTACAGGTTTGGAGCAGTGTCTTTGGAGGTGGGGGGAGAGCAGAGGGATTGGATAACTGCCCAATTTCATATGATAAAAGTGAAATTCTCTGCTGTCTGCAGGACAATCCCCAGGGAACAACGTATGAAACCCAAACTTAAATAAAATCATATCCTGTTTGCAAACATCATATTCCCTTTGCTTCTCAGTAATCTGGACCCATAAACCCCAGCACAGCTTGAGAGCCCATTCCTCATCTAAACAAATGCCATAAGCCCCTTTATACTTTTACAACCATGTCAGAAAATAATATTGACTGCCAATAGTGATGTGATTGGAGTTGCCTCCTCTGAGCCATAAAAGAAGCAGTCTGTTATCAATTTCTCTAAATGCATCAAGGGAATTATGGGTCGGTTCAGTTCCAAGTTATAAATGACAATTCAAAAGCCGCAGAAGTGTTTGAAGCTAGGAGCCGATGATGACATTATCATAAAAGACTGCTCTTCTTTGCTTTTGTGGGTTTTTTGCCTATCAACTAGACAAAAAAATATGGCTGAGAAATGACTTCAAGATTTCTTCACACAGCAGCAGGTCAAACAGGCAGGAAAACAATCACTATTTTTAGTGACAGACTGAGGAAAGGAGATGAAACTTAGTGCCATTAAAAGTAGATTTCTGCTTCTCTTATTGTCATTTTCGTGGCACAACAGAAGGGGAAGAATTGAAATAGATGGATGCATTGATCAAATGATCAGTTATAGCTCTAGCAGCTGTTTGCAGATGAAAAATTGTGGAATGGTCTGATAATCCACAGAACCAAAAAGTAATTTCTGATTATTCTCCCCATTTGGCCACTTCACCTGCAATCTACCCACCTCTCCTGGAAGCCTTTTCACATTCCAAACCTCTGACCAGCTGCAAGAAACCATCTCTTGTTATTAAAACTGCTGGCTGTAGCGCTGCTATTCTCTCTCCGACACAAGGAATTGCTTCCCCCCCGGTATTATTAGAGAATTCTTTAACAACAGTTGGTTCTGGAACAGCCTTAAGCTTGAAAAGAAGAATAAAAAGCATTATTGCAAGAGGGAGGTCCCATATTCAGTGAATGTTGTACTGCTGACCCTGGATAGTCCTCTGATAAAAAAATTAACCATCGTTGCAAGAAAACCTGTAATGGACAAATTTAGGAGGTTAGATTTAGACAACTGTTAGACCTGTTCAGTTTGGCTGTCAGTGTGAAACAGCTTTGTGCTCTTAGATAGGACAGCTAATTATTACTTAGATGATTTCCTATAAAACTATAAACTTTATTGTTTGATTTCCTCTGGAAGCCTAACACATACCAAACCAAATCCACCAATGACCCTGAAGTAAACAGTTCCTATCACTACCGGAAAGAAAATTCATATGGATGAAAAATGTTTACAAAATCAGTAAACAGTATCTTTACATGCATTTTGCACTGGTACAAAAGATTTAGAACCATGATGGAACAGGATCAGAAAATGTTAGTTATGGACACTGCCTCTTCTTTGCTTTTCAAAATTATTGGGAAAATTAGCTGTAAGTAATCTGCAAAGAAAATGATCCCTGATCTTGACATTTATTTGTGCTGTTAGAAAAGAGATAACAACGAAATAAGATAGCAGAATTTGGAGTTACAAAGGTTTGTCAGACCTCTGTTTGAGAACAATGCAAGCCATCCCCATTTCATGCTGATGAAGTCTTTATAGCCCATCAACTGAGACGTCTTCAATGCCTGTGGAGTCCTAGGATCCAGTCCTTGCTCCAAGAGCAGTTTCCAGTTTGTCCAGTGATTCCTTAAGGTGAAATATATAAGCTGTTTGTGGCTCGGAGCCAGGACTTCACATTATTTATAAATGTATGATGGTAGATCATAGCCTTAGGTACATGGGCTTTATCCTGCTTATGCTCTGCCTTACTGGCCCAGTGCTCTTTCCAACAGTGGCACAGTTCAGTGTGTGATGTGAGGGTCCCCAGCTGGGAACAATCTATGATTTCCTCGATGGTAACAGCGTCCACTAAGAGATGTGAGCTCTGATATTAAATCCAGCCTGGCAGTGGAGAGAAATGAGCCTAGGTTTTCCATTCCCTATGTGGGTAGCCTAACCATTAGTCTATTTAATAATAGAAGAGCTGGATGATAACAGCCAGCAAGGTCCCCTTATCATTAGAAGACAATAGGACCAGAGAGCTCTGAAAACCATTGTTCAAGAGGCAGCCATAAAGTCCCCTGCAAGAATGGAAGTATTTCTAATTTTTTTTTAGTATTTTCTCACTGTATTCTTCAGAAAAAAAAAAAAAGGCAATCAAGCAGGCAAGAAAAAAATGAGACAAAAAAAAATTAATGCTTCTATCCCTCCTTAAAATCCTTGCATGAACTATTCTTACTGCTTTACATTGATTATTGCTTTATAATCCTCAATTAAGTGGAAAGATACTAATTAGCAGTGCTGTTTCTTTCTTTGCACCATCATTTTTGAAAGTAGACTTAAGAATTGCTTTCCTCACAAGTTGAAGCAGCTCCTTTTCCCAGAGCTCATCTTAACCAATAGACAGCTAAATATCACTGAAAGAGAGCTCCTAATCTGATTATTTACCTTGAAAAAGGTCACAACCCATTCCTTTAAAAGAGCCCCACAGCAAGCCTGACAACAATAATATGTAGAAAGACAAACCAACTAGAAAAAAAATAAATAAAAGATCAATTTCTACAACATGTCCTTTAATCAAATTTCCATTATTTTAAATAAGAAATAAAGCAAACAGACTCAAAAAAATGTAGATAAATCTAAGTGCTTAAAAAAATGAAGTTATCTTGAACATCTCTGTCTTGCGTTAGATTTAAAATAGACAATGTGCTTTCATTAGTAGAAGGATTGCGAAGCATATTTCTATTCACAATTTTTAATACCACAATAACTTGTTTCATAGAAAAATCTTATACATTATTTTTCAAAGTGTACCACAGTCCTATTTACTTTCCAAAACCCTCAAAAAGATTTGTCAAGAAATTTTACATCAGCTTCTCTTTACTCAGAAGCCTGAACAACTTTTTTTCTCAACTTTATTCTTGTTCAATTTTCTCTGAACTTTTTAATAACTTCAACAACAGCGTGAAAATATACACGTGTGCATATATGCATGTGTGCGTGTGTGTGCATATGTGCCCATGGTAGTGCACAGAGGTGCCTGTGGACATACACGTCAATGTGTCAATATGTAAAGGTAGCTGATCCACACACAGAAGTGAGCCCCAACTTTCAAAATTAGCAAATTGCTAGTCACCAAATTTTAGGCAGAATCCTCAGCAAGCTCAGTCCACAGTAGAGGAGCTGCAATAATTGCCATTTTCTGATTCTTTGTTCCTCAAATCATAGTTCAGAAATCCTCAAAAATTACTACATACTGACAGCTAAAATGGATTTTTTCTTTTTCTTATGTTAAAACCTTACAAAATTAGTATTTCTTCTGTCAGATATGTCATAATAAAATACTTCCCTATAAATAACACTAGTATAGTATGGAATTTATCTTTTGTGAAGTATAAAAGTAAACAAAACTTTAGAAGGTTGCATTGGAAGTTGACCTCCAGAGACTGTGCCTTTATTCCTGCATACTCAGAAATAGTGAAAGGGAACTAAAACACATATGCATCATCCAGCCAGCCCATCAGTATCAAGTAATATCATCATTTCACTTTGATATTGCTGACACCAGAAAATAGTGGACCCAGCTGGACCAAAAGTATAGAATACTTTTGTGTGAAAAACCCCTGTACATGAAAAATTGTTTCTCCCTGGTGTCGTCTTTACTAGAATTTAATAGGACCATGATGCCAACATTGGTAGAAATTCTCCATTCTACATGTTTTTCAATAATTTAGATTAATTCCTTTACCTAGTGTTGCAACAGATTTTTGTCTGCAGTTTTTTGTCTACTGTGTCCTAATATTGACAAGCTTGTATTGTATTTCAGAATGAATCAATTTTGAAAGAGGACATAAAAATGCTCAAATAATTTATCAGTTTAACAACACCGAAGTTATTAGATAGCAGCTAATGACCACTCACCATACTAAATGTTAGCTTTGGTAATTTTTTTGTCCTTTCTGAGAAGTATGAAGCCATGTTTACCTTTCAACAGTACACAAAGCAGCTTCTCCAAAGCTTATTCCGCTGTAACAATTACATCCATGTTACTTTCCTCAAAAATAGAGCTTGTGTGAAAAACTTGAAGTCAGACAATGAAGAAATGTGCATATTACCACAAAATCTGTTCCTATCTAACTGTTCCATATTCTTATTGTGATGTACTGTCTTCTGTGTCTTGGAAAACATGGTATGATAATGGGTTTTTATCAGTTTCTGAAGACTTTGAACTGATAATGCAATCGTGCTAAAGAATTAATGAATGAATATATATGTTGCGTGCTGTCCCTCTTGTGAAAAAATGAACATCTACTTACCCCAAGTCCCCCACAAGGCAACAAGGAAAAGAGTTTTTGAGACACGTTTCCTATATATTAAAGAAAAACAAACAAACAAAAATAAACATAATTTATCAAAAAGACATTTAAATACTGGAACAGTAATCACTCTTTACAGTAATTCAGATTTGGTTATCACACACCGAAAATGCCATATATTAGAATAAAAAATGTTAATAGCATTTAGAAAGCAGATCAGACATTTACGGCACTCTTTTGCAACAATGACAAATCTTAAGATTGGTAAGCAGCAGTTTCAAAGGACTATAATGGTCAAATCTCCACAGAAAGTCACCCTGAACTAGGGTGACTGGTCATCCTGATATCTGTAGCTGATAAGCAGCTTGTCTAAGTGAGTCATCTCAGCTTCTTCTACAGCCAGTGGAGTGAGGAGGGCACCTCTGCCCAGCCTAAATGACTAATGGGATGAACTATGCTTCAGAAGTGCCTGTTTCTTTTCACTGACATCAGAGGGAACCTCATTAAGATGCTATTAAACTGATGACTAATTTCTTAACTTCATCTCTCCAAAACGTTTTTCCTTTGAAAATCACAGTCTTAGTCTTCCTGCCTATGCAGAAATGCTGTTCTCTTCATTTACATGCCATCGATGAATAGGTTAATATTTTTAAAACATAAAATGAAATACTACTTGTTTCAGTATTACTCTGTAAATACATTCTAGTAAAGGGAACAAAAACTTAAAAGGCTTTAGAATCTGATTTCTAGCTTACTTTGCTCTATACATTAGATAGTGTGATAGGGTTTAACTTCATATTTATACTCACTTTTTATGTTTTCTTTTTTTTATACCACTAAACTCCCTGTTTGTCTCGATAAGGACAATCTGAAAACCAGGTAAGGATCTCAGGATTTGATGCAGTTCCTGTCCCAGTATGTAATATGATCCTAAGGCAGCTGTGGAAGAGAACACAGGCTTTTCTCCCCGCCATATCACAGAACTGGCTTTGTAAGTTTGCCATCTGGAGGAAACGTTAGATAGTGAATCACTCAAGTTACCTAGAGGAGCCACACATTGTTGCGGAAGGGGTGAACACTGCAGTTACTCATGTTTAGCAGGTGCCAATGAAATGCATAAAGACAATTATAAGTCATCATCTTTGAAGTACAAGAGACCAGACTGCAAAGTCTGAGATGAAGAAAGTGCTTTACACTTTGAGTAAAATCCAAGATGCATTTTTAACCAACTAGAGACCTTTGATCAGTTTGCACAGTGAGCCAGAGGAGCCAAACAAAACCTCCTGTGGAGCTACCAGGGGAAATGCAGGTGCAGCAGCTACGCAGATTATTCTCATACTGTGAGTACTAACGGCCCCAGACATGCAAGGAAATGCTGGCTGCAGGAGATGGTCAGAGCAGAAATACAAGAGGAGATTCCAGATCTCTTGCTAAGCAGATCCAGGGATCAATGTGAACAGCAAATTTTCAGTTTTTACTGGGGGGAAAATCAAAAAGTCTTGAGCAAAAAACTAAAAAATTAATGCTGTTAAGGTGACAGGAGAAAAATAATGGAAACATAAGCTGTAATCTGAGATAAAAGAATGCATTTTTAGCACATTGAAAAACTAGACTTTTTTTCTTAAATTCCATTGCAGAGTTGGAACGTAAGAGAGAACAGATGAATTCTCATTTACCTCCCTGCAGTTGGGCACATTGTGCCTGGTAAACATGATTAAAAACAACAAACACAAAGTAAAAACAGAAAAGCAGATGGTGAGGAAGGACACTAAATTCAATCAACAGATAGCAGTAAAATGTTGGAAACAAGCATGAAGCACTTTCAGTGTATCAAGAAATCTGCCAGGATACCCAGTTCTTATTGCACAATAGTCAAAAGAAGCAGAAACAGGCTTCGCAGAACAAGAAAAATGTTGAGATTTCATCAGAAGAACAGCGGGGAAAGTTTCTACTAAAAGAGAGTGAGACCAATACTCAGCTAGCGCTATAGAAAGGAAAGAGCTGACAACACTCTTTTTTTAATAAATAAAAATCAGTAGCAAAAAGCAAACCCTGAAAAGGAATCGATGTGAAAATTTCCCATGATGTTTGGAGTTGATGCACCAGCAGAACTTAGTAAATAACAATAATTTTCAAATAACACCTTTCCTGCCCCAGAATACCTCCAGAATATTAATAAAAAAGATATTGGGATACTTCAAGTAAGACAGAAGACAAATTTTAAATAATCCTACTTTTTTTGGCCTTGCATCAGGACAGAGTTTGTAGTCACCAGCAAATAATTTCAGAATATAAGACCTTTTAGAGAAGATTCAGCACAACAATTTATTGATAGAGCTAGAAAAATTATCAAATATATGTATTCTAAAATTTCAACCCACAAGGGCAGTAGGAGCTGGTTAGTAAAATTAGTTGCCGAGGTACCCGTCACTGACTGAGGTCAGGGCCCCTACAGAAGTCAAAGAAGCTGCTTCAGAGGTTGACGACTGGGGACTGAGATTCTGATGAGCAGGAAAAGTAAAAAAAAAGAAAACGTATTCATTTACGAAACAGCACAGTTTGAGGAGCCTGATTGTTTTCAGAATCATCCCTCGCAAACAAAGCCACTTCTGCTAAGTGGTCATTTTTCTCACTAACTTGAAAGTGCAATTGCAAAGATGCTATGTGAATGTATTTTTTAATTGTACTCTAAATACAGCCTCACTGTCAGAAATGTGTTGGCAGTATATTTCCAACTTTTATAAACCTGTAATCACTGGAAACTAGATTTTTAGAAGCATTTTCTTAATTATGGTTGGAGAGGGAAGAACCAAACAAATTTGTAAGACCTGTTTGATAATCGTCTGCCCTTGAGTTTATTCAAAGAGGTTTGAAAGGTTGTATTCTGTCACATGAAACCATAATGCAATGTGACACGCAGTCTGTATATTAGTTTCCTTCATGTCAAGACAATGTAATGCAACATAACATGTTGCTTAACACACCACACTGAAATACGATCAGTCAAAAGTTTAACTACAATAGTGCATTAATAGAAGTTGAAGTGGTCATTTGCAATAGCTGCATTTGTAGGCCCTGATGTAGGGAAAATAAAGCCAAGTTTATACTCTGAAAGCAATAAGAATATGTGAACTGTGTGCATAATTCTTACTGATTTCTGTAGTTCACGGTTGTTCCACTTCGCAGTCTTCCAGAACAGTTTTTTTTCCTGAACAGGAACACTGAAATAAGCATTTATTGATAAGTGGCACATTTCTAGCCCTAATCATACTTAAATTTTATTCCTTCAAGTGTTTATTTTCTGTCTGAAAGATACAGAAGTGGCTTCTTAAGAAATAAAAAAAAAAGTCGTAATTCAGACAATGCAGATGTACTCTTCTGAACAGAGACAGGGAACAAACACTTTGCTGGAGCACAAGTGGAGAACAAAGGGTACCTCTGTCTTTTTGGGTGGGTGGAAGAGTAAGGGAAGGAATTAGTAGGTCATCCTTTTCATTAGGATGCCAAGCCATAATGTGATGTAGCAAAAACTGCACTTCCATTGAAATAGAAATGTTGTATGAGACAATGTTGTTATTGATGACATTTTTGATGAGAAACATTTCCTTTAGATTTTTCTTCATTGCTACACATCCTTTTAAATTTCTACACTATACCAAGATGCTAATTTTAATGTCAGGTTTAGTTAGTTTCAACCTCACTGATCTGGGGGACGATGAAAGATGGAAGAGTAACAGCACATTTTGGAAAAAATGCAAGAAACAATAAAGATCCTTTATAAAAGCATCTGGAAGCTCAATGATTAGAGTTTCCAACCAAAAAACAGGCACATGCAAAAGCATGTGGGAAGGGTGTTTCATTGACTGTTGTCTTGGTAAAAGGCCATGTGAGACATGGCTAGAAAACATCCCAGAAACAGAGACAGAAAAGGGCAGTAAGCCAAGGATACACTCAGAATGTATGCTAAGAGTGTGATCTTGACATGAACTCAGAGAGTAAATGTTTTGGACTAAGTGTCAAGTGAAAAAGGCAAAGAGTGTCGAGTAAAGATCTGTGAGCAAAGAAATGGTTTTCTGAGACTGGGTAAACAAAGTTTTCTGTATTTTCTATATACAGGCAGAAATACAGCAAGGATGCCTGGGTCCATTCCTTTTTTCGCCTTGTAGCTGTAACTACACACTGCATCTTATATAGTGGTCAAACACTGAGATCCAATATGGGAACACTATTTTATATTAATGTATGTTGTACTAAATGATGTAAAAATTAATACGAAATGGCTCAAAACTAATGAAATTTAAATGAAATTCTTGACTCTATCAAAATGGAACATTTTGACAATGTTGATGAATTCTAATCAAAATGTTTCCAAATTTTCATTTTGCAGGAATTTAGAGCTTTTTATTGGAAACACTTTTTTTGTTGTTGTTTTTTAAGGGGGATTTCCTACCTTGGAAATTCAAGCTCCGAAGAATCTACCATACTGTGGATATTTTTGTTCTGATGTTGCCTTGGCTAAGATGTATAAACTTACATAGTATTGTGATCAAGACATTTTTCTTATCTACTGTTACAACTCACTGAAGCGACAGCCTGCTTAGCATTAGTTCTCAAAGCAAAATAAATGCTAGCTATTACTAGAACTGTGGCAATTTATTTTGATGGCTAGTATTGTTTTTTTTCAGTTGCACTTCATTACATTTAGGAAAAGCTCCACATCTTAGAATAAGCATTATAAAAATAGCTGAGAATTAGTGTGTTGCATCCAATGTGCTGCGACATAAAGGGCAGGATTACACTCAGATTATTTCCAATATGCACCACTTTTTGATGTGTTTCCTTTCACATTCTCTGTAGCAGGTCTGTCAAGTAGGTCTGCTTCATGCTAGACTCATGGCAGAGCTCAATTTAACTCTACTTTGCTATTGTAAAAAGCATATACTGAGCATTGGGTGTGCATTAAGATGTTTGATATGAAAATCCTGTCAGTTTTCTGCTATTCTGTACATCCATAGGTCTATTTAATATTTCAATGTGTTTCCCCCCACCCTGTTATTCAGAAAGATATCATATCCTGCATAATAGGAAGGCATTAAGGTTCACTTATTAGCAAGATTTAGGCATGGTATCTGCACTCAGCATGGCTGAAATCATTGAAATAAAGCAAACAAGAACAGCAAACAAGCAATTCTGACAAGCAAGTGTACATTAAACTCCCATTTTCAAATCAAAGAACACAAGGAGATAGAAGACCAACTGTGTTTAAAATTGTTGTTGACCTCCATTGGAGAACGAATTACAGTAAAGGGTTAACACTTTGATGATTTTTGAAGCGAATGAGGAGAAAATTCTATTGCTGCTTTCCAGCCTGTGCATTTTGCTAATCTGTATTTGGCTTCCATTGTAACATTCTCCTTCCACATAGCAATGCATTTGGAAAAAGTGAATTTTTGTCACACTGCTTGCCAAGTATTTAAAACTGACACCAGCTATGACTAATGACAGTGCTGGAATGTGCTGTTCTCAGTAGAATAGAGGCCTGTACAGACCTAGGAGTTTCCTGGGGTCCAGCTTCTGTCTGTTCAGGGGGCTGGTGCCATACAGCAGTGAATGATGTTCAGAGTGAACCAGCTGTATTTCCTCCAGACTGGCTTTTCGACCTCGAATTCGCTGAAAGAAAACAGCAGAGGCCTACAATATTCCACTGACAATATTTAGGGAGAAAAAAAAAAAAAAAAGTAAAGGTCCAAAATAACATTTAGTATGATTAATAATGGCTTGAGATTGCGTCATGCAGGAATGTGACACTGATTTGTTTATTAAAGCAATGCTATACGAAAAACAAATGCATGTGTGGTTTATCACAAATGCTTTGCTTAAGTCTTAGCAGAGTTAATACGAGGTTTCACATACAAGAAAAAGAAATTATTCTGCCTTTTTTTTACATTATGTTAAGAGATACAAATGAAAAGGCGAAATATTACTTATGTAAGAAAGCTGGCTAGAAAAGTCCTGGTTTAAAGAGTAGAAACTTATTCACACCTGTAGGCTGCAGATGTGTTCTGAATGAGGACTAATGTTTTTTGCATTACTACTAGTACTTGTGATTTATTCTGCTAGGAAGAACACGATCACAGTGAGGAGAGGCAGGGAGAAGAAGAAAATTAAAGTTTAAATTCTTTAATGAAATATTTATTTTTTTATATATATATATTAAAAATATATATATTTATTGTACGTTCAGTATCCCAGGATCATGTTTGCTGTTACACATGCTGACTTGCTTCCTCACATTTTTGTAAGTGGAGTTTGTCTCTTTAACTGTGTCTTTAACTCTTCAGCTTGTACTCTCCCCACTTAAATCAGTGTTTAAAAATCTGGGATGTCTTTCTAGAAATTCATTGCAATTTAATCAGTTTAGAAAGTAAGGAAGATAGGAAAGGAGGAATAAAAGATTGAAACTAACACTTTCTTATTCAGCAGATCTGTTCCTCTTATGTATTTGGTTACAGCTTGTCATAAAAATCTTTTCTGCTTGTGCTAGTGCTGCACAGCTTTTGCAGACACAGCAACATAAAGCAATTTTTTTTCAGGTTTGGGCCTAATAAACAGCACTGTCAACAAGGTTCTGGTCCCAAGATCATATTTCCTCTTGATATTGGATAGAGAGAAAACAGTCTATTTTTAAGGTCTTGAACTCTATTTGCAGAGTTGGTCTTTATGAATACCTGAGGCAAAACCTCTCACAACTTAGGCTGTGGATCAGTCCAGTTGTCAGGGTCTATAGCTAAACAGGTACAGAGGCTGTCTAAATAGATCATCTCATTTTAAACAGACTGATTAACCTGTTACAGAAATACCACTCAATTCTAGTTTTCTTAGACGTTAAGTTGTAATTCTTATTTTATCCATCACCTAGTCATGCACATCAGAAGGCACCAACATCTTCACTAGGAAGCAATATTATAAATATTAAAGAGAATGTGCACTGCAGAGGAAAGGAACTGCCTAGGAGAGGTCAGAAGAACCTTGCACAATATATGTATTTAGCTAAGCAGTGACAATTTTTTCTGACTGATTAGGAAAAATGTCCTAAGAGTTAGATCTAGATGACTGTGGAATAAGCTCCCCCTCAGGGAAATGGTGGAAGCCCTATTTCTTGCAGTCTTTGAAACCTGACTGGATACAGCAGTGGAAAAAATATTTTAGGGAATGATCCAAGAACTAAATTACTTAATAAACCCTTTTTCATCTCTAACTTCTTCAAGCCTCTCCCAGGCTCACATGAGAATTTGTAGCAGTGCACTCACATCCTTTTAACACACAGTTGCACAATCAAAATCAGCACATTATGTTACTTCACGGAATCAGTAAACCCTGTAATGGTTCTTCTGGGTCAGATAAAATGTTTTTCTTCACAAGTGAGGTGACTGGTTTCATTTATTTGTTCATCTATTCTCATTAAGGTCTATGTTTCTAATGAGCTGCTTTAAAATATATACCCAATTCTCCACAGCAAAACTGGGAAGGGAGGCTGGCTTTAGGACAGCGAAAACAAATGTATACTAAATGTAAAGAAGTATTTTATGAAGGTCACATCAAAGAACCTTGAATAAAATACTCTCTAGTCACATCTTTTCTACAAGTTATATAAAACCTTTTTAATAGATCTTTAAGAGACTTAATTGTCTGGGGTTTTTTTAAGTTCTGTTAAATGCCGTATCGCTTTAACTATAAAATGACCCACAGCAGGCTGTTATTCCTACAACAGGGAGCTCTGTTATATCCTACGGAACATAGTGATTTCCACTAACAGAGTAGGGTCTGCACGTGGCCTCCCCAAAACATTTTGCCAAGGAGCTACTTACTACCTAATGTTGCCAGCAAGGTTGTTTGTGGCAGAAACAGGTTGTGAAGAAACAGGTTTGGTGCAGAAATGGAACCCCACTAAACAGGGGTCAGGACCCCCCCACTCCAGGCTGCTCCGGGCAGTGAGGTCCTTGGGGCACCGCAAGCAGCTGAGCTGCCAGGGCAGGCACAACCCAGAGCGGCTCTTTCTCCACGGCTTCTCCAGCTCTAACCTTGAGCATCGGCAAGCACATCTGCACAGTAAATGGCGGGAGGAAAGGGAAGGGTAAGCAGTGCACACATCTGTGCTGTTTCTGCATTCCCACCTCCTCATTTACTGTTCCGTTCATTCCACCCTTGCAGTGCCTCTGCTTGTCAAACCATTTGCAATGACATTAAAATTCCAACTATCTAAGGCTCTAGACGGAAGAAAAAATAGTCGATACTAAAAATTACATGTAATAATTACTTAGAACAGTTCTTACACAGTGATGTCAGGATTTAGTTAGATCTACAAAAGCACATGTCACGAGTCTGTTACCAGAATTGGGAATCGTGTAACTTCAGTTACATAAAGCCATAGTTTCTGGGTCTCACTGGCATGAGCTACCAGACAACATAACATATACATTTGTATAACTTTATGCATACACTTTTATCCACATCTTTCTTATTTTAAAGTGTCTTTCTTAATTTTCGTTGTTCATAGTAGCATCAAAACCCCAAAATTTTAGTAGAAACCAGAAAACTGGCATAAGGCCAAAGAAAAAGGAGAAATACCATAGGAGAACTTCTGAATAGTATTTGTTTCATTCAGGGGGATTTGAATACTACATCCGTCCATCTACTACATCCTTAGTAGAAGGCAGGTCATAGTCATAGTCTGCAACTACAAAGTTATTCTCCCCACAGTGGGAAAATGCTTTCACCTTTCGCAGTATTTAGGGTCAAAGAGGACTGTCTAGTCTGGTCTTCTGTTTAAAATAGACCTTTAAAGTTTCACACAGATAACCTCTATTGACCTGAAGATTTTGGTTAGACTTTCAGCAGACTAAACTCTTGCACAGCCAGAGATTCAAAAAGACAAAGGTGACACTGCCTGTTTCTCTCTGCTAAACTAACAGGAACTGTTGACACAGCTTAAGCAATATTTCTCACTTGAGTGTCTCAGTGTGAGGTGTCCATTGCCCTCACTGCAGCTATTTGTGTGGAGGTAATGTCTCTGAAATTCCCTTAGGCTATCAAATTTGTAAAAAAGGTCTTCAGAGTTCTCCCTACTTTTCTGGGATTTCTCATAGTTGTGAAATTCTCTCTTGTTTTTAAAAATACACGTAGATAATATGGATCTTTTGCCTGTCGGCACACCGACATGGCTTGCTCTCTTTCCATTATGTGGGAATTGCAAACTTATCTCTGGCATGGATGCATCTACATAAATATGCGTTTACTCTCTTCAGGTGTTTTGGTCTTCAAGCGCTTAAACTGAACATGTCCAAATTTTGTTCTTAAAGTGTCTTCATGGACTAATTTTCATGCATTATGGATTACTTTAATATATTTCAGTCTGTGTGATCTGGCAGACTCAAAGGTTTTTAAATCTTTAAATTCTTTCCTTCTCTCCCCTTTGGAGAATGAGAAGTGGACAGTAGGAGGTGTAAGATGTCTCTCTAATCCAGAAAACTACCAGAATTCAGATCAAATTCCAGGCTGAAGAGAAAAATGTTCCTGGACCACAGTCCCTACAGGAAGTAGAGGTGGGGGCGCAAAGTGAGCCCATGACTACATTCTTCTTTATTTTTCTAAAACTGTGCTGATCAGTGCAGCCTAATGTCAGTCATGTGTGCATAAATTATGGCCCCAAAGGAGTTATGTAAATACTTCCTCTCCCTAGAACAAGTATAAAGCACACACCACTACCAAAACATAATTCAGTCTTTTTTGTCTCAAAGGTAGGGCAACTATGCATTGCTCCTTACCAAGAGAAAATTTAAAAAAAAAAAAATCTTCCAGTAAGTATACACAAAACTTTTAAACTAATGCAAAAATATTGAAGCTGTATTTTATTTTCCCAATATGTATATACCAGGACTATAAAAAAGCCCACTGTGGTGGGAAATTACTCCACTCTCTTGCCATGGACTCATTCAGGGTCTGATCTCTCAAATCCCACTCTTCAGGGCTAGCCATGGTTGGAATGTGTTTCTCTTTTGTCTTGGGGAAGCAGATGGAGGAAGTAATCTACGTATTTGGAAGAGTAATGTGAATTTAAAAAAAAA
The DNA here is from genome assembly GCA_013399365.1 of Pampusana beccarii. Taxonomy (NCBI): domain Eukaryota; kingdom Metazoa; phylum Chordata; class Aves; order Columbiformes; family Columbidae; genus Pampusana; species Pampusana beccarii. The sequence goes on along the minus strand of VWYH01003685.1, from coordinate 2,936,935 downwards.
TTCAAAAGCTAGAACTAGTTTCTCAATGTAGCAAAAATCCTCTAAACTGTTGTTTGAATAACTCTAGACCTCAAATATCTATGGCTAGAAAGACAAAATACAGTCTGGACAAGCAAGTCCTTTTGGCTGTGTCTGCAGCAGTAAATTAAGCAGTGCCAGGAAACATTCCCAGGCAGAGGAACACAGTCATCTGTACTATTAAATTGCTAAAGTGGTCCTTCACACCGTTTTGGCTGAGCAGCAACTAGCACTCTCCCAAACAACTCCCAGACATGGCTCGGTCACTGGCATGGGCCAGGGAGCATTCCTGGTAGTATGAACATGGGCCTCTCCATGCCAGTTGGCTTCAATGGTGGAGAACAGTCCCAGGCACATGTTATTTTGTAACGAAGACACAGCTTTGAGCACCCCAGTCAAACCTTGCTATAATTTTACCAAGTTATATTTTTAAAATGTTATATCTGGGAGCAATTAGAGCAATATATATAAGTAATAGATTAATTCTAGATTAATCTACATAGATTAATCTATTAACTGCAGCAAGGATGGTGTCAGCCCAGTACATATGACTTCCATCATCCCATAACCAGTTAGAGATGACGGTTCCCTGTGCACTTCACCAGTCAGCTCTCCATGGCCATAGCCTTGAGCTGCATGAGAGGGGCTAACCCACATCACACGATCTAAAAAACACGTTTTGCTCTCTGCTATAAATAACAAAGATCATATAGATACAGACTGTTCATTTTCATAGGGATTTTTGTTAGATTAAGAACAGAGGGAGGGCCCCGTGGCACAAGCCTGTGGCTAAAGATACACACATTGCAAGGTAACAAGATCTGAGCTACCTCTGACTGAACTAGCTTTGATCCAGAAACTCCTAATCAGGCAAACAGTGGGACTGCAGTCCTCTTGTGGGACTATTTTTTTTAGTAAAAGAGAAAAAAAGGAGGTTCACCGTTACTACAGAGGATTTCCTAAGTGGCTGTTGCCGGTTCCTGTTCCTAAGCTTCCCTTCAGACCTGGTGCACGAGGCACCAAACATGGCAAAACCTGACCAGTGATCTCTCCACTCCTTCTGACAGAAACCATGGGAAATTATATCGAGAAATTATATTAAGAAAAAACAATGTCCGTGAGGGGACATTGAGAAGTCAGTAAAAAAGACAGTGGAGTTGCCTGTGATGATTTGACTCCACATCCTCAGTGTGGTATATTCCAGAATGCAAGTTAATGGTGGCCTATTATTTCTTGAATAATGCAACAACTGCTCCTTTAGTGACACAAGTCATATATTCAGTTGAATAACTTTTGAAAAGAATCAGAGCACCAATTAAGTGAATCGCTGCGATGACCTTCCTTAATTTGAAAAGGGGGCAGGTTTAAGGACATGTTTGAGGTCAAGTAGGTGCTAGAGAATTCAGTGAAGCAAAGGACAGATTGCATCATCAAATACAATCCTGTCTTTAGCTACACGAGAGGGTTAGGATAAACACCAGATCTATGCACCAGCTTCATACTGGGACTCCTCAAAGTTTTATCATCGTTTTGACAGCTCGTTTCCCATTCCATCCTCATTTCACAGCACACAATGGGATTCAAAATTAACTGAATATCATTTGACATGAAGTGACTTATTTCCTTTCCACCCACTCACTGCATTTTGCAAGACATAATAGGCTATATTTCAGTTTTTGAAATTGTAGAATTATAAGAAGAAACTTTAAATGTTCCAGAAACTGCTGGACTACATGCACCTCAGACTAACCTCTACCACTTCTCCTATTTACACCTTTTGCAGATTGACACAATTTATTTTTCAGTAACATATGTTTATTACTGAAGAATCCAATGCACAGTAGCACACTGTGTTTTAGTTACTCTCTCTCTTTTTTATCTTTGCTTTGTAATATGGGTCCTGAGTCAAGAAGGTAACAAGGCTTTGTTTTAGTAAAGCACTTGGCTGTATATTTAACATACTCCTTTAGTAGGTGATCCCACCAGCGAAACCACTTATGCCATATGACTTCCTGAAAGAAAGTCTCCCGGAAGACTGAAAAAATTATCCAAGCTAAAAAAAAAAAAAAAAGAATTATCCTGTTAGAGTGCTGCCATCTAGTTAGATGAGTGTGTACAACAAATCCATTTATAGTGCTTGCAATATACCACAGACGCTTGACTACCTGCAGAAAATCTTCATGGGTAGCCACTAATAGCTAATCAAAGGGACCTATTGTATCAGTTCCTTTGGGTTTCTAAAAACCTAAGTATGTAAAGAAAAGTAGTTACAGAAAACAGCATAAGAGTCCTGGCAATTTTGGGATCCTGCAAAACCTAAGCAAACTTGTGTTGGACATTGTTAACTCATGCGGCAATGCAGTAAGAACCCTGAATTGCCACGGGCTTCTGCAGCAGTGAATGGTAGGAAAAGGCTGGTCTTTAGTAACCCAAGTCATATATGAACCCCAGAGCCCATATTTGATTTAAGCATGATGTTTTAATATGCAGTTTTGTGAGGGAAATCAAAGCAAAAGAAATTTCAACATTTGCCCTAATATTGTCTACAAGATTGTGCTTTAACGTCTCAGGTTTTGATGTGCTACCCATTGTACACCAGGCAAATGAAAATGCTTATGAAAACAGACTCTATAGCCTGAAATAAGACAATATGCAATGTGCTTATGGAGTGATATAAACTACATTTTTTTTAAAAAAGCAGTGTTCTGTGTTACTACAGAAGTAAAATCCTTAGCTGCTTGAAAAAGTTAAGAACTGTTCTATTGAAAGGACTGCACTTGCTGTTTGACTACTGTTTGTCTACCTTTCTAAATCAAGTTGAGGAACACAGTCACATCTTGATTTTATATTCTTAGGGATGAAGTTAATGACTGTCATTGTTTAAATTCTTTGTTTTCTGATTAGGAAGTGCATTTTCCTAAAATGCATTGTTTAAATATTGTCAGTAAAGTCCGAATAATTCCTAAGACAAATTACTTTCTTATTACAGAAGTAAGACAGACTTAGGATTTAATAAATTTACCATTTACTTTAACAAGTCAAATATCTGGTCTTTATATTCTTTTTTACCTCACACTTGTTTAACAGCCCAGTTTCTTGCAGCCTTGACCAGATGCTTTGGATCCTTCCGGCATGTTCAGGGTGATTAGCGTAGTTGCCACACATGCACTGGTGCTTCAGCATCAGACTGTCATACACAACACCTTCAGCACAAAGACAACACAATAAGAAACAGTAAGTAAAACAAATGCAAGTTATACTGTTCCATTCCATGCATCCTTTAACACAACTGGATTTTATTTTGCAGCTAGAGCAAGCTGAAAATTCTGGATTTTAATTCCCCTTTCCTCTGGGAAACTGAGTTTTGAATTGCAAGGTGCATCTTGTGATATTGATAAGGCAAAAATGAATTCTCAAGAAATTATACTATCAAATACAATCAATGGTAAAAAAGGAAGGAAACGTGGTGGTGTTTTGTTAAGGCTTTAATGGCTACAAAAATTCAGTCCTACTACTGAATTATTTATTTTCTCTTTCTCTATTGGGTAAGGTCAGTCAAGGCTGTTAACCTATATATAACTAGAAAAAGTTATGTATTTATAGAAGTGTAAGGAAAATAATTCAGAAAAAACTTTAAAAATAATTTCTGAAATCACAATGTCCTTCTGTATTTGTACTGCTTGACTAATACTATATTAATTCCAGATCTCAAAGCATATGAGATGAAAGTTTCAGAGAGTTGCAGCAGTGATATTCAGAGTCCTTTTTCATTAAAAAATTCCATCTACTACTCAGTTAGGACCAAATCCTGTTGTTAGACTGCAGTGCAAGGTCCCTTTTGAATTTTCTATGCTCATTTATTCAAGGACAGAACACCTTTATACGGAACAGCTATCAATATTACCATGTTCTATTGCTGTGTATAGGGAGCAAAAGAGAAATTATAGTAAGTAGGCTCACGTTAAACTCAAGGCTTTCAAACCAAGCCTGAAACACAGAAAAATTATTTCATTTGTTGTTGTTTGTGTTTTCCTCAGAAATGTCTGGAACAAAAAAATATTTTCCTTACCCCCATGAACCATTTTCATTTGGGAAACATTTGGATTTTTCTTCCCCTTACAGTTGAAAAGGACTCAAATTAGCAATTTCTTCAAGCTGTAAAACTTGGCATTCAAAATCTCTTTCTTATGTGCCACCACTACTGGGGATGCCAACACAGTTCTGGGAAAATTGTGTTAGCCTGCTACTGAAAAGTCAGCCAGTGAAGAAAATACAAAATTTAAGTCCAAATTCAACAACATGCTCAATACAGCCCTTATTCAGCAAAGTTCTTGAATGGATGTTGAACTTTAATAAAGTGTTTAAAAACTCTACTGAATAATTGTCTGTATACATTGTGGGCAACGCAAATTTAAGGTTCTGAGATAATTCAGTTAGGAGCCAGCCAGAAATTATGCTGCTCTGGAAATATTTATGCTGCCATATTTCTTAGCTCATGAACTTTAGAACTGATCCTTTGGGATCTTGCTATTTAAGCCAATATGATAATACAACAACTATGTTTAGCATAAGGGGAATGCAAAAATAATACCTATGTGCATCATGACTAAGCTTATGCTAAATTATTAGCTGGCAAACAAAATAGTTCATGAGCAATAAATTATTGTATTTACTTTCTTGGCTTGTTTCCTTAAAAAAAGAAAAAAAATTGAAGAATCTGGAGCTAATAAGCTAATGTATCTTAAAATCTTTGCTGGCATTGTCAAAGCAGTTAACAATTTCCTTTCTCTGCAGTTATTTGCACTGCACCATTTATAAGCTTTACTGCTCTATCGGTCTTGTGCATATATTGCAAATACCCTGCATAGCTCTCTCACAACCATCACCATTCTGGTTCCCTTCAGATATTGGGCTAAGAGCATTTTCTCTCATGTAAATAACCAAGTTATTTCAAATAGCAAGTGTGCACACAAATAAGTGCATGCTCACATAGCTTGTTTTCCTTTTCTTGGCATCCAATGTTTTAACTTCTACAGCTAAAACCCAGATACCCACACTTCACAGTTTGCCAGTGGTCATTATTCCATTACATAGGAAAACTTTTCCTCTTATCCCCCTGCCCAACGGAGAAGGCGTTTAGATGCTAAATGTAGCAGTATCAGGACTTTCAGAATCTCTTAGGCAGACTAGGCAGTTATATCCAATAGATTTGAATGGAAACACTTGTTAAATGCTAACAAAATTAGCTGAAAGTTGAAAGTATCTGTCTGCCATTCTTTCAGTGAATGTTTTATTCTAATTGTCAATGCTCCCTACAGGTTTGCACAGTAGAAACTGCAGTTAATAGAAATAAAAATATATATATTTTACTGTGTTACTATTATACAGAATCAAAGTGTTATGTAATAAAGACACTTTTTGATGACCTATATCAGGATTGCAACTGAACAGTGGTTTTGAAGTAAAATGCTGAAATCTTGTATTCAGGATGCCTCTTCTGGTTGACATAGAGATAAACATCCTTTTCTTAGCGCATTAGTATTTTTCCCAAAATAAAATACAACTAAAAATGTAATTTTATTGTATGTGAATTATCTTGTCCTAACGAAAAATCAGTTTAATCAGGTCAGGTCAGTATTGCATGGCAGAAACGTCTGCTCCAAACTTTTAAATACTAAGATATTCACTGCACTGAGTGTAAAATTTATTTCTAGCAGGATTAATTGACTTAAGACTGAAATATGTGTTTTCGTTTATTGCAAGCATCTAAATTGATTTAGGATGTGCAAGTAATTCAGATGTATGGCTGGTGGTCATACAGCACATGTGCTTGATACAATACCACAATGCAGCAGTAGAGCTTACTGCTAAAAATAGCCTGTAGGATTTCCCTAACAGGATTCAGTCAATAATCCCCCCACCCCCACAACAAAAAAAAAAAAAAAAAGAAGAGAGGGAGACAACTGTTTTCAATTGCAGACTGCTGTGAAATATTAATAAAAGATGGTTATTCTGTCTCTCCAGAACAAATGCCTACAGCAGGATTCTGCTCTCAGATTCCTTGTGTAAATCTGAGCAGCTCCACTGAGACTGGTAGAATTATTCTGGATTTACACCAATATTACTGAGGTCAGAATGTGGCCCTGATGACAGACTGGAATGGTGGGACCACTGAACCATATAATGATAGATGACACAGGACAAAAGAAACTTAATAAGTCAGAAAAAACAAGGTTTTCCTATTGGGGACTCCCTAACACTCATTCTTTTCCAAAATACTTTATTTGGGTCGGCTTCTTTTAATAATATTTTAAGTAGAAGGGAGAGCAAGAGACCTAAGACCTGTTGGCTAACAGCATGCTTTGAAGAAGGTGAAATGTCCCAGACAACTACAGTACCAATAAGAGAACCTGAAGAAAGCAGATCTAGTAAATAATTCAGAAGAAAAATCTGAACTAAATAATCTCAAATATTCTGTAAACCATCTAAATGAACATCAAGTATATTTTATATTTTTTTCCATCTTTAACTCATTATCTTGTACATAGATTGCATATATCTTGCATAGCTCTCTCACAACCACCACCATTCTGATTCCTTTCAGATATTTGGCTAAGAGCATTTTCTCTCATTACTCAAAAGAATACAGGCCCATTTTGATCCTCTTGTAACATTCTGCCACAACAGTTTTCCTTCTACTTTCTTCTTTTCCAAGAATATGTTGCCTTTAAATACAAAACCCACAAAACAAAACAAAGCAAAATAAAACCGAACCAAACCAAAATAAAATCGAGGCAGGGAGGTGTTTTTACATTAATTTCTTAGGCCTGAATTTGACCTCACTTCATACTGTACTAGAATCTCCTCCCTTCCCACCCACCCGCTCATTCCTTCCATGCTTTTGAAAATGGTCATGTTGCTGTGGACAATGGCTGCTGCATCTTGTGCTCTCTTAAGCGAGCAAGTCATAGAACCACAGAATAGCTCAGGCCAGCAGGGACCTTCAGAGGTCTCTAGTCCAACCTACTGGTCAGAGCAGGTCGGCACTGTGGTCAGACCAGGTTGCTCAGGGTTTTCATCCAAAAGGATTTTGGAAAGGCTGTGTAAGAGTAGGTGAAAATTTGATCTGGCTTGCTTTCTTTCTTTCTGCTGATGAATGGATAAATGCTAGGGTACCATTCCGACCCACGAAATACTATGCACAAATAAAGTCATTCTATACCATACCATGCTGTGCCATACCATATGTTAATAATACACATATCTATCTAGTTATTCACAGAAACTGTATTAGAACGCTTGATGTTGCAAAGTCTCTGTTCATTGTCACTCCAAAGGTGTTAATCTTATAATGGAAAAAATAGGTCTATTTTCAATATAGAAACTGCAGTGTTAAAGGCTATATAAGTCTGTAAGTCCAGAGACATGTCAGGGAAAGGGATTTCTTCAAGCAGAAAAGAAAGGCTTCATTTCTTCATACTGCAGAGGTATGGGCTCTGATTCAACAAAAGAAGAAACAAGGATCCAAGGGAAAGATGTTTTGGATTTAGAGAAAGGAGTTCAGTGAAGGACTGAGAATATCAGTTGGAGTAAGATGCATTTTTTTCTCTCTTTCCTTCTCTCTTTCTTTCTTTCTCTCTTTCCACTACCCTTGTTCATGTAGTAGTGCTTTACTAAAGGTGTAAGGTTAAAATGTCTGCCTGATCTTAACACACCATGATGTTGCATATGCACAGTCTGCATCTCCATTGCAGAACCTGTCAGGCTTCCTTGTGTCAGATCTTGAGGCCTTTATGCCTGGTATGTCCCAGTTCACAACAACATCTCCATTCAATGTTTGTGCTACACCATTTTACTCCATCTCCTATTCTTCCATCTCAACTTCACATTTTATTTCTCAATCGGTTCCACAGATGCCACAAGTTTCCCAGATATATGTAACCTCCTTGGCCTTAGTTCCCTTTCTGGACACTTACAGAGGGAGGTGTCAGTGAACCATACCAACCAGCAGCTTTTATGTTTGCAACTCCATTCAACTTTTCCAGTGGAACTGCAGGCTTTTGAACAGGACATTTTAGCCTACACACAGTGAGCCTGCTTTCGGTGTGCTCTGTGAATCATTCAGAATTAGTTTATAATGTTTTGGGGACTCTGTGAACCACAACTAGAAAAACAGTGGCCTGGTTTAATAATCCTGTCTATACACAGCTGGTCTTCTTGCAGAAACTCATGGAAAGTGAATTAGCGTGCTTCTTTTCTGTACAATCCAAATGTTTGTTACCCAACAAGTGGAATTCCTAAATTGATAGTTTATTTACAGAAGAAGAAATTATATCTTTCATCTTTGAATGTCATCTTGCATCCACTCACCCACTTACTTGCAGTGCTTTAAGGACATCTCTTTTTCTTTTGCAGTTTTTTTCTTTAAAATAATACAATTTTGCTTTCAAAGTTCACATTTTAATGGGAAAGATGGGAGAGCATGCTGTCTTGCATGGTCACATACAGTGCCTGTTAGGGACTCCGTCTTATATCAAATCCATGGTCACGAGCTGAAGAGCTGTAAGCTTCCAAGGCATGGCAAGTTCTGCCAGTCAGTGTATAGAAGTTAATTCTTCTGGTAGAAACCTGAATAAACAGTACTTTCAGGTATTCATTTCCCCTTTCCTGTGCACAAAGTGAATCTTTACTCCTAACCATGCTATAATGCTGTAGTGAGATTCAGGTTCTTAAATAGTTGGGCCCTCTTGCAAGATTAGATTGCCCATAATAAGAAATAGGTTTTCTGTGGTTACTTTTCCTTCAACTGAAGTTTTTGGGGGTTCTAATTCACTTTGCTTTGGAGACCCCAGACCATACCAACAGGAGATGCTCCCTAAGTGACTGGACAGCCTTAGGCCTGACTGTAAAATCTTCCTCTGTAGAAAGTTCACACAGCTGCTGAAAAGATAACAAAGCTGCAGCCAACATCACTTTCTGGTCATGGCTACAGCTTTGCTCTTTCTGTAGGGAAAGCAACCTTGTAACATAGACTTGTCATACGAAGACTTTGAGAATTGTATTGCAGCTTTCCTACTTATTGGTGGTCTTTCTTCAAATTATTGGTGGTCTCTTTACGAAACAGGCAACAAGAACAAGGAGCAAAGAATGAGAAGATAGGGAAATTAAAGAAAAGGCTATCATTGACTTAAAGGCACCAAAAATGCACCTGTTGCTATATTGCCAGAGCCAGTCAATGATAATAATTTATGACTGTGTGAATATTAATCCTGTGATTTATCAGCTGCACTGGTTGACTTGATGCCAGTAGAGCGTCATAGAACCAAGGAACAGTAACGCTAAAACTGAATGCATTGCTGCAGGAGGTATTCAAGGCATTTAAATCTGTTGATCCTACATGAACAAACGCATTTGCCTTGCCTATTAAAAGCGATCTTTAGGGAATCCTACCAGTCGTGTAGACATGCTGGCTGGGCTGGTCCATGGCTGGGTGAGGTAATGTGGAATCAGTGGGGGAAGACGGGATCCTGGACACCGGCCGATGTTTATCTAATCCCGCCATGCCAACTGTAGCCATCTGAGCCTGGTAGATTTGCAATTGGTGGACACGCCGATGCGCCAGGAACTCCTGTTTCCAAGAAAACAGCACAGTAGAAAGAAATGTGAGATGGGATCAAGTAAGACACTGAGGGAAACATGTCAACAAATTAAGTTCATTAGGTCAGGGCTGTAATAAACAGTGTGGAAAAAAAATAACCCCACAACTCACACCTAAGACCTAGTCAATAAATCCATTCAACAGATGTTTTCACACTGACAGTGTGGGCTGCTGGCTTTGCTGGAGAGTAGGTGATGGCAGGCAACCTGTCAGTTCTCCCTGACAGAGGAAAAAATGGCTTCACATGCAGAGGCTTATAAAAGAGGAAGGCTTTTCTAACATCTTGAATAAATAATATGACACTAGAATATGCACTTGAGCAACTGGAAGGCGAGTTTCTACAGTGGACTCAGTTCCCAGAGCTGCCTGGAAAACAGGAACAAATTTCACAGAGGTTTTTACAAAACGTTTAGAAATTCAGGGATTGTTACATGAGATCCCACTTAGCCACCATGTTTTTTTGTCACAGCTGATGCTGGCAGTAGGTACTTCCGGAAAGGTAGGCAGGTGTGAAAAGACTGAGACAGAGCAGAAAGGAAGATTTCCTCCTCTGCTTTGTTTGTCAACAGATGGTGACTTTTTCTGAGATGACAAAGGCTGAAATTGTGCTGAAGTCAGCAGAAAACTTGGCATTCACTCTGGAGTAGGATTGCTTCCCAAGACTTTTTCTTTCTGTTTTGGTTTTGGTTTTTGTTTGTTTTTGTGCATATAGTCCTAGATCCTCAACAGAAAGGGACTGCAAGAGAGACATTTCCAAAGCACTTTGGAATATAAATTCAGCTGAAATTCACACTCCTGTCTTAAAACTGCAGACTCTGTTTATCTTCACCTGGGCTTGGTACAGGCAGATATAGAGATGGTATATTTATGTCTTCTTTTTTTTAATTACTATTATTTTTTTTAACCTGCTGACAATTAGCGGTGCTATATGCTGTTGTTTGGGACAGCAGCTCGGAGGCCTGGCCTGGCCGAGGAGGGTTTGCTGGGCTCTTGGAGAGCTGGAGCCCAGTTCAGGCTGTGCAGGAAAGCAGGCGGGAGCACCCAGGAATACCCCAGTCCCTCGTACGCTGCAAAATGAATCCACAGCTCATGGGAAGCAAGAATGTTTACTCTGCATATGAAAAAAATGAGTGCTCATCAATAACAGCTGAAATGAGAACAAATACTTTAAAAGGCAGCCTCAAAACCCACATTAGCATGTAGGGTCACCACTTCAGTGAAAAGACACAAGGTCATGGGAAGGGTAAATCACCTGGGAACTTCTCATAATTGACTAAATAAAGAATGAAAATATGAGTAAGCAAAATTAAGTTTTACAAGAAGTGGCTTGGTTTTGGGTCATTGAACCATTTCCCTTTGTTTAAACGCAGTCTCCAACTTTTCCTACTGCTTTTTTAATATGTGATGACAGGATGGTGTTATATATTCCAGGAAATATCTGGAGGTATCTGAACAGATCTGTGTATCCTCTTTCTTTATGAGCATATCATAACTTAACAATCAGGAATTCTTTCCTGAAATGCCTATGTGCCCTGTGTTTACTACATTTACTAATAATTTTAATTGTGATAAATTTTCTGAGGGGATATTTTTTGTTCTTCTAGGCATATACATATTTTGTAACTTTTGGTGGGAGTGTATACTATTGGAGAGGAGAAGTGATGAATGGATGGACACTATTGTATTGAATATTTGCCCTATAGAAAGCAGAAATAGATTAGTTTCTTTGCAAGGATTTAGAATTCACTTTGCTCCATGCTGGCTTACTGGTCAATAAAAGAGGCACAGTAGATATTTTGCTGTCTGTGGCACGATTACTCCCTGCATCCTGGGGTCAAGTAGTGACAGCAGCACTGTCTGATGCTACTGTATTCACCATCTCCTGCCTACTCTTCTAAAGCATCAGAGACAGTTGAGCAGTTTGGAAGAAGGAAAACTCCTACCTGCAGGACCCCTTCTTCCCACAGAGCTTTAGTGCCATACATGAAATCAGCAGAATATTGGTTATGTCTGCTGCTCTCCTCGACTTCATAGATTGCATTAATTGCATTAATTAACAGCTGATATCTACATAGTTATTTGATCAAAGGGATTTTTGATACTGACTTTCAGTGTTCACACTAACTAATGATAATTAATTACTCAAGTTCACTTTTCTGATGATTACTAGAGTAAAAAGACAAAAGAGTTTGTTCCCTGTAGGAATGCTCTTCAGGTTAGTAAGGGTGCATCAGTGTATTCTGGCAGCCTGCATTAAACAATATTATTTAAATATACTTATTAAGGAAATCTTGGAAATTCAGCTGTTAGTGAGGGGAGATTCATACTGTGCACAAATGTCTCTGTTTGGACTTTCGTCAGAGCTGGTAGACTCTGAGCTGCAAGCCATTAGAGCTGTCTGCTTTTCTTTTACTTTCAGGCCTGACCGTCACTTGTGCAATGCCTCCACAATCTTTTGCAGTGAAGCTGTAGATTTGCTATTCAGTCAATATCTAAAACATAATCTATCCACGTCTCTGATCTGAAAAAGTCAATTAAAGTGCTTTTTTGGTTGATTGGTTTTGTTTTAGGAAAGTGATGGCATCTTGAAGAAGAAAAAATATCTGGAACACTACAAAACATAATTCAGGAAGATGTTCCTACCTTCACTTATATAAAGATTAGGTGTTTGTGTCCATGGAAGTGATATAAATAACATATATGAACAAACGAAGGGTTCTTTTTTTAATGCTAATCAATCTGTATGAACATCACCTAAGAGCCAAACAGACATATAATTGAGCAGTTTGTCAAAGACTGAGAGTCTGTTCTTGTTCTCCTGTATTTTCCTGCTAAACTGTGTTTTGTTTATATCATTCTTCCCTCCTCAAGTGAAACCAGACACATACCTAGAATTTGACATGTGTTTTAGAATAATCAGTCCAGGGAAAGAGAAGAAATTTGTGGATAGTTGGATGGAAAGCTGCATGATACCTGTTTTAATTTCTGAGGTCAAGAAAAACCGTTTGCCTGTGAAAACCTTTTAAGGTTTGTTAAAAGTGTGGTAGCTTGTCTCACAAGGTTTACACTGAGGCTTGCTTACATCCTCTGGTAAATTCCAGATCCTTTCACTGCAATTTAAAAAAACTCTAGGCATTGGCAAAGTTTGCACTTGTTTAGGTTTTAGTTGAAGTTTTAGGCTAACTTCCTGATTAGGTTTCATTTTACAGACAACAGGCACTCATGAAATACATGTATTTTTTCCAGCCACCTACATACTTCTGCTGTGAGCACCTGAGATACTCAGTGTCATACAGACAAGTGGATTAACGCAATGAGTACTGTGGATAATCAAGACACTTATCTGGCTCCCCAAATGCCCACCTGGCCTCTGGAAGGGATTAAAGCAACACAATGAATTCATCTTCGGGTTTTATGCGCTACAGCACTGCAAACACATGTCCATCTCTCCAGCAACATGACAAAAGCAGTATTTGCACATCTGCAGGGTTAGTGATTTGTACAAATATATTTGGAACAGTTCTTAGGTAACATGAGCTCTATCTGCCCGGCATGGAGCCTGCTAGTTCCAGGTGCCTGAGATTAGTTCATTAGCAGAGGCAGGCAATTAGGCACCCTGCTCAAGCAAGTAGAGAACCATTCCCCAGAAACCAGCTCAGGATCTCAGTAATTATTTTGAGGAGGCTTTTCACAATCAGTATCTAGAGAGAAGATGACATTTTTAGACACATGGGAGGTAAATATTTGTTATTTTTCTAGTATTGCTGTAGAGTTTGTGGGTTATTTTGGTGTTTGGGGATTTGTTTGTTGGTTTGAGATTTTAGTTTTTGGTTGGTTGGTTTTGTTCGTTTGTTTGTTTTAGGAGGAGTTGAAATCAGTTTGGGTTGGTGTGAATATTCCTTTCCTGTAGAAGCGTGATCTGTACATTTTAGTGCTTAACGGTTTTTATATTCTGAGGATTTAATGAAAGCTGTGTCCTTATTTCTGCTGGCTGTGAGAACTGGTGACCTGCAAGGATATTCAGTTGGAACGGTAGATGGTCTGTGTTAGATGATAAAGCACTGGTGAATTGTCTATGAATTCATGCTACTTCAAGGTGCTATGTTTTGTTCAGAGAAAAAAATATGTGAGGTTAACTCATAAAAACTACTATTGCTTCTCAACAGTCTGCTTTTTAAATTGTGTGGTATGTTTATATTTAGTTTAATCACATCTAAATAAATTGTAAGATTTGTATGTCTGTTCCATAATCTGAAGTGTGTATGGGCGTATGCACACCTTTCTTCGGGGTTTATGCTTTGGCTTGTTTTCATTGTGGTACAAAACTTCTAAAAAATTCAAAATGTACTATTCTTAATAGTAAGATTACTGCTTACAGTCTCTCATATATTTGTGGCTAGGTTTATAGCTCTCTGTTGTTGTGCCTTTAATGCATTTTGCTGAAGTACGAAATGTGTTCTAATATCTATTAACTGTTAAAAACCGTTCATGTAATGCACATCGTCTCCTCCTCTTCCCTCTGTCAAAGACTTTCAGTACCTTACCAGGTTTTTCCTCTCAGAGCATTTTGGTGGCCTGTTTGCTAGTTAATTCTTATAATTTCCATATTGTTTTCTGAAAATTACCCAAAGGACTAATTATTAGTGAAGAGGAAAAACACACACGTGCTGCAGGAGTTTCACCCTTGTATAAGGAATAGTGTGGCCAGCAGGACTAGGGAAGCAATTGTGCCACCATACTTGGCGCTGTGAGGCTGCAGCTTGAATATTGTGTTCAGTTTTAGGCCCCTCATCATAAGAAGGACATTGAAATACTGGAAAGAGTGCAGAGGAGGGTGATGAAGCTGGTGAGGGGCCTGGAGCACAAGTCTGAGGAGCGGTTGAGGGAACTGGGGCTGTTTAGACTGGAGAAAAGGAGGCTGAGGACAGACCTTATTTTTATCTATGACTACCTGAAAGGAGGTTGTAGTATGGAGGGTGTTGGTCTTTTCTCCCAAGTAGCAAGCGGCAGGACAAGAAGAAATGGCTTCATGTTGTGCCAGGAAGGGTTTAGATTGGATATTAGGAAAAAATTCTTCACAGGAAGGGTTGTCAGGCATTGGAACAGCCTGCCCAGGGAAGTGGTGGAGTCACCATCCCTGGAGGTGTTTAAAAGGTGTTTAGATGAGGCTCTTAGGGGTATGGTTTAGTGCTAGAGTTAGGTTAGATTATGGTTGGACTGGATGATCCTGAGGGTCTTTTCTAACTGAAATGATTCTATGATTCTCAAACCTGCCCAGCAGGAAGACCTGCTGCCTTACAAGTACTTCCTCTGCTTCCTTCCTCTGAAGGATATTTCTGATGTTCTCCTGCCTTGTCTCACCCCATGGCTCCTCTGTTGGAGGCCCTGCTCCTTAGCCTCTTCCAGACCCCTGCAGCAACATGGGAACAGAGTAACTTCAGGTCCTGCCTCTTGTCTTCCCCACCACCCTCCTGGACTTCCTACCTTCTCAGTTCAGTTGTAGCTGAACGCTGCCAAGGGGTGTCCAGGCCAGCCAGTGGCTGCATCCAGCAAAATGGCCTCTGCTTGAGCAAACAGAGCTCCATCCTGCTTTAAGGTGTCCGTTATGGCAGTCTTGGCCCAAACCAAGAGAGCATCATCCAGCATCTAATTCAGTCAGAGACTCTGGGCACCCAAAAGCTTCTCAGGTAGTTCAGATGTAGCTACTTAACAATGGTTCACAAATCATAGACCTCATGAGAATACTATTAGGATTGACTAGGGTAGAGAAAGTCAAAGAGAGGAAATAATTCTTAAACAAGGAATATTGGGACAAAAAGAGCTGTAAGAAGGGAAAAGCTGTAGTACTTTTGACCCAGTTTTCTGAACTACAGTTCTGCCTGCTCTCCTCAAACAAAACAATAACTAGTTGCCCTCAGGAACTGAGCAAAAATAGGTCATGAGATCTGAAAATTCTTGTGTGAATAAACGTGAAAGTGCAGGAATGGCTTATCTCTGTCAATCTATATAATCTAAAATAGAAATTAGTTGAAGGTATCCCTGCAAATAAATGTGTTGAGAGGACTTCTTTTAAACTGCTCTGTCACTTAGAGAAAACACATGACAAGGAAACACTACCAGTGCTATTTTTACTAAACCACATGTAAAGCCTCAAACTTCCATGATCACCACTTTCAGTAGAACTGCAAAAAATCAGTATCACCATCTGAAATATAGTCAGCCACAAATTCAGAATCAGCATTTTTATGAAAAGTAAGTAAATAGCAAGTATGGATACAGACACATAGAATTAATGGCTAGAAATGGCTTAAGAGGAAGCAAAAGCAGAAATGGGAAGAAATAAGGCAGCTAGCCTTGAGGCATTTGTGTATATTAGGTCGCATATTATCAAGATGTTGATAGAGTTTGGTTTTCTCTTGCTATAATCCAAGGAACATAGTGTTGACTAGAAAACGGGTAAACCGAAACAAAATTTTATTAACTGAGTGTTGTGTACAGGTACGGAACAGTGGGATGAAAGCCGTATCCCAGAACTTCCTTGGCTCCTAAGCAGAGAAGGCTTGTCTTGGGCAGCAGGTTGCTGCATACAGTAAAACAGCCGCCTTGCCTTCTGGAGGACTGTGGGCAGGCCTGGTCCAGCCACTGCCAAGCTAGGGTTTAGTACTTGGAGTGACCCTACCGCAGTGACTGCCCAGGGCATTATCACCACCTTCCACCAGCTGGATAGGCAGGAAAGCTGGTACATTCTAGGGCAGGAGCACCTTTGCCGCGGTAAGACATGTTGTTA
Source organism: Pampusana beccarii (assembly GCA_013399365.1). NCBI lineage: Eukaryota > Metazoa > Chordata > Aves > Columbiformes > Columbidae > Pampusana > Pampusana beccarii. The sequence goes on along the minus strand of VWYH01003685.1, from coordinate 2,920,472 downwards.
AAATGACTACATTTTTCTCTAGAGGGCCTAGGAATAGGGGAAGAACAAAGACTACTAATGGGGTGACAAGAGTGTGCTCCTTCATTGAGTCATGCAGGAGAGAATGCGTTCCCTGCCTAGGGTTATGTGACCAAATGTGTGGGTCAGGGCCGGTGTAAGACGTTTGGTTGTAGGACATAACAGCAGGGTCAGGAACCTACCTCTTAACCCTACTGTTGCACGGGGACGTGGGTGAGTTATTGACCTGCAGTTTCAAAGGGAGACATGGTAAAAGTTACATCCCTTGGATAGGGAGTTTCCAAATATCTGAGCATCTAAACAAGACCCATCCTGGTCCAACATAGGTGAGGAATCAAGATGGCCACATGGGCTGAGAAGTCTTCAGCTATCTTTGTGAAGAAATACGAACCAGGCAGTCATTAAGTTGAAGCCTGGCATGATTAAGAAGAAAAGAGTAATGGGAATGGTGTCTAGGAGTGACAGCAAGGAAGGCTTCCAAGACAGAACACTTTCTGCTGAAGGGAAATTCCAGGAGTCCAGCTGCAGTGCTGGTTTCGCTCATGGTTCCCACTCCTGCGAGACCTGCCTTCTCCACTCATGACATTGGCAAGTACTTGACTCCTGTCACTTCTGAAGTGCTGACTCTGTGGTGTGCACAGCAAGCATCCAAAGAAAACGCAGCACCTCTTCAAAAGCCTGCACTCCTGGCTGAATCTCTTCCTTGCTTTGTGACACTCACAGAGATTTTATATAAATAGTTACAGGTACAAGGAAGGGGAGAAAGGGGCCATCAACATTTTGTACGTTGTTGGGTTTTTTTGTTTGTTGTGTGTTGGGTTTTTTGTTTTTGGTTTTTTTTTTGTTTTGGGGGTTTTTTGGGGTTTTTTTGTTTTTTTTTTTTTTAATGCTTATTAGAGGATTCCTGTTACTTTATTACTTTTACTAGAAATACCACAGGACTTTCCTGAAGTCATTTGGTGCTTTCCAAAGAAAGAATACAGAGAAGTGCAGAAATTAATACCATTGGGAAAATACAGTTGTCCACATGCCTTGCCCTATCTTTCAGTATTAGTAAGTATTTGTTTCTTTTACTTTGGTGTGAAGAATAAATAGGCCTTCTAATAGCATTTAATGGTTACAACCACCTAATCCTAGCATCTTTCTAGCAGTCATTCAGTTAAACCAGGGGTGTCAAACTCGTTTTCACGGGGGGTCACATCAGCCTCGTGGTTGCTTTCAAAGGGCAGAACGCAATTTTAGGACTGTGTAAAAGTGACTACTCTATAAATGTAACTAGTCCTACATTTACACAGTAATTACTTCAGTAACTACTCCTACATTTATACAGTCCTGAAATTACACTCAGCCCTTTGAAGGCAACCACGAGGCTGATGTGACCCCCCGTGAAAACGAGTTTGACACCCCTGAGTTAAACTGTTAGTTGGCCAAAAATAATTAATGAAAATCACTTGTCCTGCCTGTCTCATTGTTCCTGGAAATATCACAACTCTTTTCAACAGTATTAGCAAATCAGTTTGGTGTTACTTTATGCAGATAATTTCAACTACTGCAATTTTTCTGCTGTTCATTGGAGCTATTTTTCTTAGCAGACTTGTATGGTTTATTTTTAAGTGATTTTAAGAATCATTAGTTTGGCCTTCTCGCAGAGAAATAAGTCTCCAGGCTAAATTCAACAGCAGTCCTGCTGAAGATCTGTGGTTTTTTTCTACATACTTCAACAGGTTCTGCTCTGGTTTATAGGCAACTCTCCTGACATGGGACCTAATGTAGATTAATGGAAGTTACTCAGGTCTGACATATAAAGAGAAAACCTTGAAAAACAGTACTCTTCAGTACAGAGTCCACACACACTAACATAGCAGTGCCTAAGCATAAAATCACGAGGGTGTATAGAAGCCCTCTGTAGATACCTCCATACAAGGGAGAAGTTACGTGAGGTCAGAATGGGGAGCATCAATGGACCACAAGGTCAGCAAATGTAAGAGCCATAACCACAGTGTTTCAGCAGCTCCATTCTCTCCATAGATCACCTCCATGGCTCACTGTATCTAATGCACAAACTCCAACAGGTGTGTGTGTGTTGCCACTGCCCTTGTCAGAGCTCTTCTGCACAAACCATCCATTTCTGCTGCTGCCTGTGTGACAGCAGAGTTGTAACCTGATGGATACCAGGCTTCAATCCTTTGCTGGAGGACTTCTGCCTCTCTGAAGGTTTCAGAGAGAGATATTACCAAATCTCACACTTCAGAGCAGTTAAAATGCCAACGGACTTCCTTTCTCCAAGTTTCTTGAAAGAATATATATGTACATGCACATCTATTCTACAAATACCCCAAAGTATTTAAAAATACTTTTATCTCTCCAGTGCTCAGCTCTTCTTTGATTATGGCACATAGAGAAATAGTGATAGTGAAATGGTGATATAATTTGAGAGTATAGAAATACAGGATTTGAATATAGGAAGGGTGTTGTGGATGGAGGGAATAAAAAAGTGAAACTATCACAAAACTCTTCAGATCTCTGTCTTATAAACCTACAGAGAGCATTCTGCAAATATGTAGAATGCTATGTATTTATAGAGTAAATATATTTCTGCAACAAACAAGTACAGCTTATTGAACTTTTTTTGGACTAAGATTTGTAAGTTGAACAAAACTGAACTGAACACCTAAAGATTACTTTTAAGATTACTTGAAACCAAGAGCTTCCCTGCTATATGCTTCTAAGCATAGGGTTTGCTGCTTCTAGCAGGTGGGAGGACTGCCAGAACGGGCAAATTGAAAATGGAGGGGAAACCTTTATGTTTGCTGATTTAGGAACAACTAGGGAGATAAAAAGAAACATGAAAAATAGTATATGCTAGCGTAACACTGATTGTATAACGCAGACTGCAAAATAAATTCTCCAATTTCTCATTCCTTGAGCAAATCTTGGACCTCAAAGTGCAAAGTACGGTTCAGAAGAGACCATAATACTTGTTACATTTCATGGGAAGGTTGAATGAATGTATTTGAACTTGCTTTGTCACAATGTACTTCAAATGTCACCTCTAAAAAAAAAAAATCAAAAAAGGGGCTAGGCTGCTGTCACAAGGGAAGATGTAGAAGACTGGGTGGGACTGAAAGGGAGAATAGAGAGAGCAGTATTACAAAATCCAAACAACTGAATATCATAAGCTCCAACCTTTTCCCTTTTCACCATCTCTCTTCTTTATGATAATGCTCTCCATTTTTGTTCTGGTTTTAAGATTTGAAAGCTATTTTCCTTGTATGTTCAGCTACCTTCCAGTCCTTTCTTGCCTTTAATCTTTTTCCAGCAAAAGCTGAGTCTTCTATGTTCAGAATCCTCAAACTTTGTAGAATCATAGAACAGTTTGGGTTGGAAGTGACCTTTAATATCATACAATATTAAAACAATTACTAGAAATGGAAATAAGAAAAAAATGAAAATAATACAAGCTGGGAAGGAAAAATGGGGCAATGAGAGCACTTGTCCCAGGTTAGCACTTCAGGAAGGTGGTTCATTGATTTGATCACACAACATAAGGATCTTATCACTGCACTAGCCAACATGATATTTTTCTCTAGAGAGATCTCTATCCAAAGCATACAGGAGTAACTTACAGTAAAAGTCTGAAAGGTTAAGAGACTAAAGGACACAAAATTAGGGACCAAACAGTACTCTGTATTCTTCATCTGGGCTCTGTTACTCCTTCCTATGATCTGTGTCCTTCCTAAAACATAAGAAAACATAACGGTCTTGGGTATACTAATTAAAATTTTCAAAATTACCTAATATGGAACAACGACAGCTTTCTACTTCAGAAAATGGCTAATTTTTCAGAGGATGGATGCTTAGTACTCAGAACCACTATCTCTTTGTTTTAAAGGCCAGCTAAGACAGTGGTACCTAGATTTGTCTGTTGGGGAAGGCAGCCCGGAAGATCGGCTCCTTTGCTAGTGCAGTCCCCTAAAGCATCTCCCCAAGCGTGGCCCAGTAGCACCCTGGGAGGGCACCCACATACTGGAGATTGTCTTGGAGTCAGTGGCTTAACACAGAGACCACAAGCAGCTGGGAAGGGGCCGATGAGCCAGCTGGGAAGCATAAACCCAGCATCCCAAGAGCACTGTGGGTGCAGTCAAAGAAGACAGCTTCCAGTAATTCTCAAAAGAAAGGACCTGACAGTCAGTGGAGAAGGTAATCTCCTCCAATAATAAGTTATAATTTATAACACATTGTAGCTCTGTTTTGAGACCAGGCTGGATTATTTACACAGATCTAAGTCTAGAGGTGAACCAAGTGGGTTTTCACTAGGATGTCTGAGACAAGAGTTTGGCACTTCAATAGCTGCTTCTTAAAGCAATGCCCATGAAGAAGAGGGACAGTCTTCCTGCAGCCGTATAACACTTGGAAAACATGTTTACTGGAAAATATTGCAGCAAATCAGTAGCCAAATCTTTAACTACATCTAGTGAAACCTGGGAGGAGGGAGGGGGAGAAGCCTGAGAACCAGTCAAGCAAAATGTTAATTCTAATTGTTGTATTTAGTTGGCCTTGTCTTGTGACAAGTTTGTTATTATGCAGATTTCCTACCTGCCACCTTCCATGGGAGGATTTTACAAAGTGAAGTTTTGCAGGCAATTCCCCTTGCTTCTTACCTCTTTATTCCTAATTATGTTGGCCCTGTGTTCACTCAAGATAACATTATAGCTGTTCCCAAATGCTCTAGATTTGGGGCCTGTGACAAATGAAATCTTTTAGTGCTTTGACTTTTTTTTTTTTTTTCCCCTCTCTTCCCCCATGCTACAGAACTGTAGCTACTAACATGCTGAAAATAAGGATATGATTGCTTATTGTCTGACAATGGATTATTAGTTTTTAAATCTTTTCATGGTCAGTTTCTGAGGTGTCCTTTTGGTCTTCAGATAGATACACAATATAATGTCACACAGGGTGATTTGGGGTTTTTGTTTGTGAGAGCATTTTTTTCTTTGTTTCTGTACATATGCATTCACATATACTATTGAACTTCATGCCAGTAATGTTGTCTGTCTTCTTCTGTAATAATTTTCGTGTGTATGATGCATATAAATCCCTTGCATGATGCCAACCTATTAAAGGCTATCATGAAAATAATCTGTAATTCATCTGCTGCATAGACAGTATTTTTGTGTGGAAAAATTGAGATGTAGAAAGACTTTAAATTATAAACCCAAAGGAAAATGGGATTAGAAGTTGTGATTTGTAAGTCATACCTTTAACCATTACATCGGTAATAATTGCATTGCATCGATAATATTCTTGTTTAAACTTAAAAACAGTGCAGCACTGTAGCTTTCACTGTTTCTTAATACAAGAGTTAGTAGTAGAGGTAAAGTCAGAAGCTGTTTTATTTTGTTTGTACTGGATTTGGAAAAGGGAGGAGAAAGAAGTCAGAGCAGTGGGCACTATGAAATATCACAGCTTTTGGGCATTGCAGGGACAAATTAAAGCATTCCCGCTCTATAGCTTTAAACTGGATGCAAAAGGGCTCTGGACAGACTAGGTGAGTAGAGGAAGGCTCATCATCCCTGTGACCCATACAGAGTCTTTATTAAGAAGGCTCCCCAGAAACTTCTCAGCTGTTGTGTCTTTAGGGTCATTGTTGTCCTCAGTCTTGTTGGGAATACACAGTCTCTCTTCTTTCCAGCCTCTGGAAGCATTAAACCTATTCAGAGAACGGATGAGGAAAGGTAGTCGCATAATGGGTATGTAGTGTGCACATGGTGTCCACAGGGCCACTGCAAGTCCCAGGAGCTGTGCCAACAGCACCCCAAGCTGGGCAGTGCCAAAGCACTCCCTGGGACCCCACATCCATGCCATTGCTGCCAGGGGTGGCCTGCAACCCCTGCTGGCCACAGGGGAACCTTCTGGAAAAGAATGGATGTTGTCAAACATATCTCAGCCCCATGGCAGAGCTGCAGAGGTAGGCTGAAAGCTCTGAGGCTGGGTTCAAAGCATAGGGTCCTGCCAGCCCAGTGTAGCACATTCCCATCGGTACTCTGCAAGACAGGCTGTATTTGTAGGTTTCTTCCCAGGAACCACGGGGGGGTTAAACCTGATCCAATTACAATATCAATAAATATGCTAAAACATGGCAGGTTTAGCCTGACCAGAGAGCTAAGGCTATCCAGAGGCCCAGCCACAGGCAATGAGCTTCTCAGCTCCTTCCCTTTCTCCCTTTGAAAATCCTCCTCTGAATACAGGTATTGGGGTTTCTCTTTGCTACTGTTAGTAGGCAAACCTAATTAAAGCAATTAAACACTTAATAGTGACACTCAAAAATGGAAAAATATGTGATAGTGTGGCTGAGCTTCTGACTTATACTGACAATTTTAGAAATATCCCTGATTTTCATCATAAAAGTTCAGATTCACACATCCAAGTGGCTTTTTGGGTGTTGAAATGTGCTATACACATGGATATAATTTAATTCAGAAGAATCTGACTGCTGCTACCTGGCCTTTTTGCTTATTTTTAGTCAGTCTATACAGAATTTAGAAGCCTTTTACTACACAGTTGGAAATAGACGACAGGGTTGTTTTTTGGTTTTCCTCTGTGTTATGAGGCATCAATCTAAGCTATGATCAGGCTCTTATTTTCTTTTTTTCCTTTGTAACTTTTTAAGCCCTGATGATTGTTGCTGTCATGCAGCAATATTCTTCAATGTTTTAATACAGTACCTCCTATACATTACATCCTAAAGAAGTTCTGGCATTTTCTTCTTTTTGGGATGGATCATGAAACTGCAAGTCAGTTTTTGTATCAGAAATAGTGTGGCCAGAATGACTAGGGAAGAGATTGTCCCCCTGTACTCAGCACTGGTGAGGCCGCACCTCGAATCCCATGTGCAGTTTTGGGCCCCTCACTACAAGAAAGACATTGAGGCGCTGGAGAGAGTTCAGAGAAGGGCAACGAGGCTGCTGCGGGGTCTGGAGCACAAGTCTGATGAGGAGCAGCTGAGGGAACTGGGGCTGTTTAGCCTGGAGAAAAGGAGGCTGAGGGGAGACCTTATGGCTCTCTACAGCTACCTGAAAGGAGGTTGTAGCATGGAGGGTGTTGGTCTCTTCTCCCAAGTAATAAGTGATAGGACAAGAGGAAATGGCCTCAAGTTGCACCAGGGGAAGTTTAGATTTGGTGAAGATTTTTTTTCCCCCTAATACCCAAAGAGTTGTCAAGCACTGGAACAGGCTGCCCAGGGAAGTGATTGAGTCACCATCCCTGGAGGTGTTTAAAAGACATATAGAAAATGTTCGTAGGGACATGGTTTAGTGGTGGGCTGGACATTGCTAGGTTAACAGTTGGACTCCAGTGATCTCAAAAGTCTTTTCCAACCTAAAAATGATTCTATAAGTCTTCTAGTGAATTTTTTATAAACGTGTTAATTAGCTGGAGAATTCGTCTGATATTAAGCACATCCATGAATTGGTCCTGATACAAAACGCCAGATAACGCTTTGAAAATTTGGGTTCTGTATGACTTCAGATGGAAGCATCTGTTACCTTAGCTAATCTGTTGTATATTTATGTGTGTGGCAGTGACCAGCTACTGAGCCCCCTTTCAGAGCTGGCCATATTTCTGGGGTAATATCTGTAAAACCTAGAGATTCAATGTATTATTTCAGTACAAACAAGTGTTACACGAAGTTACTCAAGCTATTAAGGCCAAACTCTTTTAAAAACAAAGTTTTGCTACTCATGCAACTATTACTAAGAGCAAAATTCATCTTGTTGGAGTGTAAATAATACATTCCAACTTCAAATGGCAGGAAGAAAAACACTGTTAATTTATGAGTAGCTGCAATCTGAAGGCATTGATTGTATCTTAACCAAAAAGACCTGGGGAACATGGGAGACAAAAGCTAATCACTAAATGAATCTCTGCTATTATTAGGCATTCACATCACATTTGTGCCTGGGTCACCTGGCCAAGAGAGGGAACCCAGGGTGGGTGCTGTTATAGGCAAAGCATTCCCATGGAGGAAGCTTGGGGTGGGCAGTGCACATACTTGGTGCTTAAACCAGAGGTGTGAATTGACTCACCTTATCTCTGTATTTTAATGTAAAAGCAGGGAGTGAGAAGCCCTGAGCAGGGGGCCATGGCTGGCTCCCTGTGGCTGTGAAATGTCTGTGTCCCTGGTGGCCACCTTCTCCCCAGGGGTCGAATGGGTAGAAGAGTCTTTCCTTTTCATTTAAGAAGGGGTTAGAGGGCCACGCTGCCGAAAGAGCTGCAGCAGGGGCTGAAAGCCCCGAGAGAGGTTTGGGTCAAGTTAGGTTGCTTTGGGAGGATTTGGATCTCTGGAGATGTTTTGTTTTCATTCTTCGAATTAAAATTTAATTTAAGTAATTGAAATACATAATCCATCTCTGAGGAATGCTGTCTTAATCTTGTCTCTTAGAAGAAAAAGCAGGATTTTCAAATTTTATCTGTTGCTGATCAGCTGTATGAGCTTACATCAGTCTTCTAACCTCTTTGAGCCTTTGTGTCACCTTATCTCATCCTGGCTTTATCTGTCCTAACTACGGAGATTTCAGTGCTCAACACTAAGGGTACCTGACTGCAGTTGTGGAGCTAAGGCAGTAATACACTTAAAATAATGAAAAACCATATTGAAAATCCTCTTCCTTACCCCTCTTCCTGACCCCTCTCTCCCCACCCCCCCCCAAAAAAAAAGGGGGGGCAAAAAAACCTATGAGTTTCATTTAGTTTGTACTACCTATGTAGGTCCAATTACATTCCACATTTAAACAAGTATAAGGAAGTAGACTAAAAGGACAAAAAGTGCGAAAAGAGAAATTAGATGGGAGTGGGGTGGAGAGAACCAGAATCCAACTTTAATAGAGACAAATAATAAATGAGATTATGGATCCAGACACCAACTTTCTCATAGCCTGGAAATAGTCAGAGCATCACAACTGCGATTTTTGGACATTCATACAGTAAGAGTTTCTATTGAGATTGAGTGAACCCTTATTCCCTGGGTCCCCTTGCAAGGATTACTTCTTTAACAGTTTTTAAATTTAGGACTTAACATCTGTTGTAATAAGAAGACTTCTGAATCTGTGGTTATTTTGGAGGGGTGTAGTTTAATGCTTTATTCTACTACAAAACCGTATATACCCTATTTATTTGATACCTTCCAAAACCCCACAGTAATTAATTGCTGTAGCTTATGGTTGTGGTAGCCCAATGGTCAGACAAAATCAGCTGAGAAAGCAGAGCTGGTTGCACATCAACTGCAGCACCCGCCCAGCGCTGACCATAATAACCTTTTTGGGAAAAGTCACTTCCATCAGTCAGGCCATTGCAGGGCAGTGGCCGCAAGGCAGCAAAACACTGCTTGGAATAATTCTTTGCAGATGCCAGGAACCGGAAGTTTCGCGGAGAAAAATGAAAGCCATTCACTCTTCCAATGACACAAGCCTTTGATACCACAAAGTCATTTGGACAGAGAGCTCCAAGGTCAGGAAGGCACGTAAAGATTGGTGATTAGAGAAATACTATATCAGCAAAGTGTGGCAAGCTATTAAAAGAAACTGTAGCTTTTATGATTGTCTTGCTGAAGCTTCCCCAGGGCTATTTGTATTAGATATTGAGTTAAGCATAACTTATTTAGTCCCAGCATTCCAGAAAACATTTTGATGTCAGCTACTGAAGGAAAGTAAACACAAGGAGGAGGAAACAGTACTGATCCCAAAAAGATAAAAATATTGTAATTTAATTTCGTGAACCCATGCATGTTAGAGCATTCAGAAAGAGGGATTTTTAAAAGGTTGATTTGACTTAAAAGACTTGGTTGATAGAGGCATTTAGTCACTGTGCAGCTGTGGAGGGTGGAGAAACAGATGATTTATCACCTTCAGTATATGCTACAGCCTGACAAAGCATAAATGCAGTTTTCTGTGGAAAACATTTTCATCTAGAGCAGATTTTATGCACATGTGTGATTCTCATCTAATGCTGTGGGCTTGTGCCTATGTTGGGCCAAACTATTTGCTTAGCTGGGCTGTTTGCCCAGCGGATGTTCTGATGGCTGGTGACAGGGGTTTGCCTGCCCTGTAGTGAGCAATTAAGAGTCTTTGGGACTGTAATTTAGGAATAGCTCTATAGGTCTGGATTTTTGATAACTAAATGAAGAGTTCAAAATCTGATTTAGAGGCTGATAATATCTGCACAGATATTATCTCACAGCTCAGCAGCTCCAGTGCAAGAGTTGTGCTTGTTTGTTTTTGTAAGAAGATGCCAAATAAATCCACTTGGGAATCTTTCTCATGGGTTCTTCATTCTCTCAGAAAAACACTGCAGACCTGAGGTAATCACAGATATAAATGTAAGGTCAGGTGTGGTTTTCTTTGATTTGCCAGAAATTACTGTTTATTTAAGAGTGGGCAAGTGGAAGAGCTGAAACCTCAAAGTCAAGTACAGCAATACTCCCTTACCACACAGGGGAGACACCTCAACAACGGCTCCTTGCACAGGGATTTTTTCATGCCATCTTGGCTGTTCTTTGATTATTAGAGTTGTTCGTTTGTTTGTTTTTAGGTGGTAGATTAGCACTGTTTATTTGAAGTATTGCAGAAAGGAGAGTCAAGGAACACAGCAAAATTAGCATAATGTTACAGATATAATTCTGCAGATATCTGTCCAGAGACACTGCCAAGGAACAATTTGTACTTTCTGCTACCTTGCTCTGAGTAAGTGTATTAATGTCACTTCAGTGTGGACCTAGGCAAGATAGCAGCCCTTCCATTTCCTTTTATCTCAATAGAAGACAAGGTATATAAGGTTCTGAAAACCATACTTTGTTGCTTCTCTTAATTAGCATAGTTACAGTTCAGTGACCTCATATTGCTGACAAAATAAAGCTTTTTCACTCAAATAATGAAATTTTACAGTTCTACGTTCTGAGTAGGACATCTAGCATGAGATTAAAAGGAAGAAAACTTCCTCTTCCTTCTCTCCTTGCTATATATTTTCCGTGCTAACGTAGTCACTGCAAATAAATTATTCATTACCACAGGAATATCCTAGCTCTGCAGGTTACATATTAATGACCAGTTCTCTCAGACGTATTTAATTTAGAAGTGCAAATATTATGCCTTCTAGTTACCAAACATGCCATACAGGACTTAGCAACTAAGACTTTACTTGCATGTCCTCTGCCTAAAAACATAGTAGTCAAATATCTGTGGGAAGTCTTTGTATTTTTTTTACCTTAATTATTCAGCCTTACATACCCATTCTAACTCTTGACATATTTAATAAGATGATTTTGGACTATGAATTCTCTACCTTGTAATTCATAAGTTACCACTTAACAGCATGTTTAGGGTGACTTCAACAACAGTTAGTGTTTTACTCAGGAATACCACTACTGCATTTTGCATGTTGTGAAGACAGTTTGGAAGCTTTTTGGGAGACACAGCTACAAAGGAAAAAGGCTTGTGTTGTTAATACGTGTCTTGAGAAGAATAATTTGTGGCTTAAGAAAGCAGAGATGTGTTTTACACCGAAGCTAGACAGAAAAAAATACATACATTTAACAGAAGAATCTAGGTTTGGCTGTGACTGAAGGAATAAGTAGAGCCAAATCAGACTTAAGAAGATAAGCACGTAAGAAATGCCTTACTTCATCAAGCCAGTCCATCGTGCCCAATACTGTCTCAAACTGTGGCAACAGGAGAAGCTATTTAGTGAAAGCACAGAAGCTTGGCTACTGTCTGCAACTGGTTCCCTTTGTACTCTCTCAGCATCCAGAATTTCTGCATTATAGATGTTAGAGATACCTCCCTGCCTCCTTCCTTTAGTATATGCTTATGACCCTGTCGTCTATGAATTTGTATAATCCCGTTTTTAACTGCTGATTCTATGATCTCCCATGGCAACAAATTCCAGAAGTTCACTACTCATGGTGCAAAGAAAAAAACCCGTTGTCTGTTTTAAACTGATTTCATCATTTCAGCAAAGGCTTTCACATCTGACATGGCAGGATTTGGTGAATAACAGTTCTTCATTCACTTTGCTCGCTGCCCTCACGATTTCGTAAATGTCTCTCTGAAGGAAGGTATTCTGTAGCAGAATTAGGGGTGTTTGCTCAGGAGAGCCTGAGCACTTTTTCAGCCTTTCACGGGTGTGATAATGTGGCCCTGCTCCTCAGTTGTACAAATTACCTTTCTGCTCCGCATTGTCGAAAATGCTGCTTTAATTGACGTTTGTGGTGCAGCCGGCCTGGCCTGGTATCCTCACTGATGGAGTGAGGATACTGCTGGTTCCCTCCTGGTCCCAGTGTGCCCCAAATCTGCCCCATGTTCCCCAGGCCAAGGAGATCCTGGCAACCAGCTGGGGAAATCTTGTTTGGTAGGTGATATCCACTAGGGGAGCATTTGAGAGGTGCATTCTAGTTTTATTTAAATGTTCTGGTTTCCACTGCCATGGATTTACATGTATAAAAATCTCACGTTTAACAGATAATAATGTATGAGCTTTCCAAATGTTTTCTCTGCAGTTCTGCTTCTACTCTCCAAACTCTTCATCCTGTCTCTCTGTTCTTCCCTCTTCCCAGTGGGAGAGGATGATGTCTCTTTTTACGAGACATCAGTGTGTCTGCATTGGTGTTTGCAAGCAGTAGGCAGTAAAACTTTTAACTATAAAGCAATTTAATAAAAAAATAAGAGTCAAAACCCAAAGGCTGAGACCAACCCCAAGCTAGAGGTTTGATATTAAATAGATTGCAACTTTTTCTCTCTCATATTTTTCAAGTAGGACATAAATCTCCTTTCTGTTGAAAGATAGTTCTGCCTTTGAAGACAGAATAACGTTTACATAAATGTAAAGGTCTTCTTTAATGTAGCTTTCATTATCTCTCATGTCCCCCCTCTCTCTGAAAGCCCAAGTGACTGATGTCAAGATCAAGGGAGTCAATCAATGTAGATACACTCCAGGACCCAGATAGGATATAAATCACCCTTACTCCTAACCACAGTAGACACCTAACTGAAGGACAGAAGTTTACATATTCACTGTCCTTGTGGGGGAGGCTAAATTTCCCAGCCACTTACCTCACGGGAACCCCTCATTCAGTAACCAATTGGGGTGCTTAGTATCACTTATCAAATAGGCTAATCAAAGTTTGAGAGAAACCAGCTCTTGACCACTTCTTGCCCTTTGAGCACTCCAGGGCCACCTCCCGCCCCTGGACTTTTATCTAATTAAAGTTAAAGAGGGGAAAATTAATCCATGGAAGAAAATGAGATAACAGCCACCATAGCAGACCATCCCAGAGTCTGGTTTGGCTTTCATCTGTTGCTACCTGACAATTAACTCTTCAGCGACACAGGAACCCCATTTTATGGGAGCAGGATCTGTCCCTTCACGCAATGATGGGTGTTGTATTTTCCTTTTTCACTGTTCCATATTGCAGTTCCTCTACTTGTAATGGGTGCGGGTGAATTTAAAAGGTCATCCTTTACTCTCCCTCTCTCAAGCTTGACTTAGTGCTGTTTTCACTTGCAGAATACAAAAGTGAAAACTGTAATTTATTACAGTACTAGCAATTCAAGATATTTTGCTTGGATCCTGTGCTTGCAATTGGTTACCAACATTCCAGACTTTCTTGCTTTTGTTGGCTACCAGTTTATAACCCTCAATTTCATTCTCTAAATCTGTGTTTAAAAAGACATTTCACGACACAGGGTTGTGGCTTTTTTACCTTGGAAAAAAAGTGTGGCGTGTCCCTTTCGCAGCTTCACTGCAATTCTTTTCACGCTACTTGCCTGTCTGTGTGGTGTTCTTCTGTTTTAAACTCTTTCCTTGTTTTTTAAGCCACCTGATTGTAATATTTCTGAAGCCCAAAGGATCTTCCTTTATGACCGCTTGAATTTTTTGACAGCTGAAACTTTGGCCTTGTGAATATCAGGAATAAGTTCACTCCGGTAACGCAGCAGTTGTTAGCCGCACTGCAAAGGGAGAGACTTGCATTTTATGGGGTACTTGGGAATGCTGGACTGTGGCCGCGCACAGGAAGATCTGCTCCTCCAGCAGCACCTGCCAGCAGGGGTTGGGGTGTGTGGGGCAGCTCCAACACTCCACCCTCATCCACATCCCAGGTTCTGGTGCACTGAGGGAGCAACAGCAACAAAATTCAGTTTTCCTTCTGAAAGTGACTGATATTTTGAGGGCTGCATTTGTATTTGTGTAGTCTTTAGCAGGAAGCGTTGGATTATAAGGTCTGTGGGACAGGCACATATGGCCAAATTTAGAAGTGCTGAGGAAATCCTACTTAGACTCAACGCTGTCTCAGTGTTGTAACTTGCACCTTGAGTCACTCAAAGGTGAATAAGTTAAAGTAACCCCACTCAGATTCCTTTCTAGAGAATGAGAATTGTTTTAATTATTACATGTTGATATCATATCACTCTGGAATGGGACACTCTTACTGCTTTGTTTTTTGGTAGTGTGTTTCTTTGTGGTGTTTTTTGGTTTTGATTTTTTTTTTTTTTTGAGCCTACAAAGGTCATGTGTATCTATAGCACTGTAGCCAGTAGCAGTCATTAAACACCTTACAACTAAACACCTTACAAGACAAACCTTAGTATTGTCAGTAGACAGTTCCTAGCACTGAAAAATGGGCATTCTGCAACATAGTTCATTACTTGCAAATGGAAGTTGTAAAAAATACTAGGGTTCAAACCTTTTAATTTAAATCAAAAAGAAGCCCCAAGCAAGCTTCCAAATATCTTCCAAACTTTGGGAAAATTTTAGTCCATATCAATGTCTGAACTAATATCTAGCTTTCCCTTTAGCTACCCGAACTAATCCATCAGACCTACAATTTAGAACTATGACCTGCAGCTGTTTGGTTATGGAAGGGACATTGGTAGGACTTTAAAGGGAGATAAGTGAGGCAGTGAAAATGAGATTCAGTAATCCCCCTGTATTATAAGGTATTTTGCAGAGGGTGGGAAGGAGCTGGGACTTTTGCTGCTCCCCCATGCCAGGCAGCAATGGGGGGACAGGGGCGCTCCCAGGGTGCTGGGTGCCCCCGTGGAGGCGGGCAGCAGAGGGGTGTCTGCCAAATCCCTCCTACAGCTCCAGTGCCAGCACTGGGAGCTCACAAGGACCCGGTTAAACTCAGATATCAATTAATACCAGCTGCTTTGGGCTCTGGATGGTGGACAGGACCTACTAGGAACTGGAAAATCTGTAATTGGTAAATACACTAGAGAGAACAACTCTGTGCTGGTAGGGGGACAGGCTGCAAGCTGTAACAGGTTTATTCCATCTCTAATTTCTACATTTTTAATTTATATAGGGCACTGAAAACTTAAATTGTAGCAAACTTCAGTCACTACCCACAAGAGACAGATTTGATCCAGTGACCCAAAGGCGAAAGGCTCTGTATTCCATTAGCAACCCTCTACAAATGCAGTCCCTCACAAGGTTTTTATATCAATAACTACATACCACTAACCTTTACAAGCTACGTGGCAACACTTTCAGCCTCCTGAGTCATTTCATGAGCAAAGGGAAATTCACGTTTGTCTTAGAGACAAAAATGGAACTTACTCAACATTTTGGTTTTATATATTCAGGAAGACAATTATTTTTGAAAGAGTGGGATAAGAAAAGCAGGTTGGATTATGACTTGGGGTGTTTAGGAGAAGACATTAGGCACCACTCCTACAGTGCTTTTCCCACCCTCTCCTGCGACTGATTGCAAGAGAAAATTCTTCTCTCCCTCTTACTGGCGATTTTACATCGTCTACTCTATTACCCACTGGAATGTCCTTTGGAATTCCACTCAGAATCCAGAATTTAAAGAGAGTCTTGATCTTGATACTAGTGAAACTAGTAAGCAAGATAAAACTATTTCCACGCATATTTTTTGAGCATGCACAAAAATGTATACAGGCCAAGAAGATATGATCCTATTTATTGTAATTTCAGTTTAAGGTAAAAATGTGGGAATAACCAAAAATAGGTTACATAAAATAGCAGTTGGAGGTCAGTATTCATGTCAGAGGTGGTCTTGTTCTATTTTTTTTTTCTTTTTTCCTTTACCTACAAGCCAAACACCACTAAGCCAGAAACCACCAACCAGTACAGTCTCATAGTAACAAGATATTAATAGCCCATGGAAAAATCAACATATAATTTTATATTATGGTACTTACTACAGTCCCTGTATTTTTTTTAGTTCTGACCTAACTGTAACATTAGAAAAGGTACTGGAGTGACATGCAAAAATGTGTGCTCATTTTAATTTGTAATATATTCAAAATACTGTTGGTATTTTTTTCATATTGTATGTTTTTAAAGAACCCTCACTTCAGTCTTTTATTACAGAAAGCTAGGAATTCTACATACAAATGTTAGTGTTGTTGCATTTTGTTTAAATAAACCTATCATCCTTTTATACACAGAGAAGTATATAACAATCCTCAGTCTACAAAGTGACTTTGAGACTGTGAGACATCTACATCATGCGGTCTATAGGCCTGCTGTTGTCACCATTAGTTACATAGGCTCCCCTCACGCATAAGCTCTTTTCTGTTGCTGTTGGTTTTGCATACATAAGCAAATACACAAACGTTTTCTTTAGATAACAGAGAATGCACGTGCATTACTTGCATGCACCTTTGAGGAAGTTACCCACACACAGGCAAGTAGGCATCTTCAAAATAGGTGCCTAAGCACTTCAAAGTTTCACTTAAAATGACTTCACAGAAGTTCCTATACGTTCTAATGGTCAATGACCTGCAATGGGTTGAAGCAAGCTAAATGCCTAACTTGTCCTTTTCTACACATGCTTTATTGTTCCATGCCACAACTTTTACAGTTGTCCCTTCTTGTGCAGATTCCCTTTGGCATCAGTGACTTGGAATTGCTTATTGCTATGTTTCCTAGTTCTTTTTATTGCTTCTAATCCTCATACACGTGCCACAGATTTTTTTTTTTTTTTTTTAATATATTGATCAATCTCTTGATGTCAAAATGCCAAATCCAACAACAACAAAGGAATTTTCTGGTTAACGATTTGAAAAGAACTTAATCTGCATTTGACTAGCCTGGTCTCCTTGTAGAAGTAGGCAGAGTTTAGTCAACTTTCAATCTGTGTTTCTCAGCCATTGCCTCTTGGAAGGACCAAAGCTGGTTCAAAAGTGCAAAGCCCTTGCCTGATTTTAGGAGTGTTAAAACAGCAGAAAAAACATAAGCAGAGGAGAAGGAATACAGACACAGCTCCTCCAAAAACTCTCCCTCTAGCAATAAAAAGCCACCTTGAAAGGAAGAATCCACTCAGCAGGCAGGATTTAGAGGATAAAATGTTAAACATATAACACCAGTCTCACAGGCAAGCCAAGGGCTGCATTCAGCGTGCAAAGGTAAAGGTTTAGGTCAGAGCAGAAATGTCAGAACTTTTGAAGAATTCTGGATATTCCAAGTGATGCTGTGGAGCCCGAGGTAACGCAGATGGTGACCAGGATTGAATTGCAGGCTTGCTTCTAGGACTCCTTTGGTCTTGAGGATGCTTTGCTGCTGTTTGTATTGTGATCCTAAAACAAGATTAGGCACTTGGGAAAACACTGTGTTAATCTGCTCCACAGTGATTCACACTGGTCATCAGACTGAAGTGAAGTCCTCCTGGAGAGCTTTAAAACTAGGCAACGATACTGGAAGCAGAGCCAAACCGGCAGTGTTATTTTTCAGGCTGAGGGCTCTGTTCCAAAACTACTGTCTCCTCAAGCAGCTTAGTCTTCAAAAGAGGTCCACTTAATACTAAAAATTACCATGATGTGGGGGTCAATAAATCTTTTTTTTTTTTTAAGTGATAGACCATGAAGTGCCCCATGAATTGATCTACTTCATGTTGCCATGGAGTCGGTCACCTTCTTTTTTTCTACATACCCAAGTATTTCATTCTTCTCTTCCCTTGAAACTTGGAGGATTTGGGTTTCTCCCTCTCCCAAGATAGTTATCGTTGGCCAGTGCATCAAACAACTTCTTCTCGTGAACTCCAACCACAGAACAAATACACCACCTACCAAACCAAAGGCGCCCTCTTCAAATCAGCGTCCCTTTTGGCAGCCAGCTCCTCTCATACCGTTATACCCAGAGCAAACTATAAATCTTTTGCCTTGGACACTACTCACTACCTCAAGTGCATAAAAGTAGCTATTACAACAATTTTAGTAAAATGATCAACTGCTAGAAAGGGATTGTGCTGTAGGTGTAACGTATTTCACAGAGATAGTTTCACACAGCTCCATCCTATTTTTCAAAATTCAAGAGCTTCCCTCTAGCAAGCTTTAAGCTGTTTCTTGTTTTATATCTGTTGATGCTTGTACACTTTGTACTTTGAGGTAATTTTGCTGCCTTTCAAGTTACTTGGGGAAAGATTTTGTTTGTTTGTTTTCTCTTCCTACTGCCATCTCAGATCCAGCTAACAAGAAATCCTTTGCTACAGGGCAAGAGTGAGACATTAAGTCATAATTTCTTTTCCACCAGTGTAGCAGGTATAACTAAGTTGCTTTCTTCCTAAGGCTCCCAGACCTGAGAAAGAGAAAAGACCTAGTCTCAAAGGACTGCATTTCTTGGGTCGTTATAACGTAGATTAAAGTCCTTTCGTCAGAAGGAGAGAACAGAAGTGACTTAAAACTTCTTTTTTATTTCTCTTCCTTCAGAAGCAATGCAAAATCTCAGGCTGTGTGCTTTTACAATGAGACTGAGCAGGGAGCTTGTCCCTACACAGGTAGTGTGTGCATCAACAGGGTATTTTTACTGCAGCGAGTCCCAGATTCAGGTCTGAAGACAACAAGCTGGTTTCTCATCTTGCCTGCTTTTGTAAACTCTAGCAAACCTTCCTGGAGCTGAGGCTTAGCCACAAATGACTGGACAGCTTTTTCCTTTCCTAAGCAGTCTTTGGAGGGAGGCTCAAGCATGTTCACTGACAAATTTGAGAAACTGTAGGAAACTGGTGAAAAAGAAGCAATTCATATACATGTCCTGCCTAAATGAAATATAAGAGCACAAGATTTGCAGAGGAAATAAAAATCTGAAAAAGTAATTACACTTGTTTAGATTAAATACAAGACAGTATTTTTAATAAACAAGCAAAACCTCTGGCTAACGTGTTATTTCTCAGCCTTTCTCTCGTTTCATGTTTAAAATTAGATGTATTTTCTCCTCAGATCCATAATCCTCAATAAATTAACCTGTCCAAATAATACATGCACTGGATAGAACTATATCTTTGATTTCGATTACATTACTTATGGTTGCAATTTAGGTAGCCTTGATTCCAGCCACGGTTGTTTCTGGGGACTTGGGCACCTTTATACTGCTGAGAAAAATCTCAGTTCTTACATGGATCTAGGGAAGTTGTTGTTTGCAAACAGATAAACGTATCTCTTGTTGTTGACAAATTACTTAAAAACACAGTTTTGCAAATATGTGGTGCTGTGTCTATGGTGCATCATCACTCTTTTATAGGGACTATGGACTTAACACTGTTGTAAATTGTAAGAATTTAGTTGTGAATGGGGCAGGTTATATCTGTAAATACAATTCTTAAACAGTCAACAGAACTACAGGAAATGTTACATTAACTGAACTGTTGCATAGATAGGGGTACAGAGGTATTTGGCTAATGTGATGGAGGATAAGGATGTACCCACCCCATATTGCCACAGTTGTGGGGGCGTCAGGATTGAAATAGGTGCAAAATAAAGATGATTTTTAACATTTCAAATTTAAATTACTAAACCAAAAAGTAATTCTTACTTTTACTTTGACTATGGGTAGTACATTGGTACGCTACTAGGTGACAAGCAGATTTTGAAGACTTGTTTTAGTATGGCCATTTAAAATGCTCTTTAAATGAAGTATATCACACTATATGTGTATTACAGTTACAGCACAAGTAGGGCAACTGTGCTATAAATCATTGAGATTAATCTTAACAAAGAAGATGCTATTGACATAGGCAAAAATAAAAGAGTATTTGAAGGTGCTATTACTTCACTTCAATATCCTTATGGCCTTGGTCATGCAATTTAGTAGCATAAATGTAACTCTGGAGAAACTGTTTTTCAAGTAATCTGGAGCTTCTGTATTTCTGAAAAATCAGGCTTTTAGAAATGTGGGATTTCTTCCACACATCCTTCTGGAAAGTTCATTCTTCCTAATCTAAAAACCACAGCAGTAGTAGCTACCTTATGGATACGCATGACAGCCCTTCTGTGTCTTTCTCCTCCTCACAGTTTGTCATTTTTGGACTTGAATGCTGTAGCTTGCTCTTGCTGGACCCCTCAGCATGGTATTTTTCCCTATGCCCAGTCTTTCCAGAATCATACTATAGAAGCCAGTATAGTATCCCTTTTTTCTGGGGGGATAGGAGAGGTAGGAGACAAGGCGAATGTTCTCCACAAACTCCGACTTATTTTTTGTTGGAGTTCCTCTGGTTTAAGTAGAGCTGTCATCAACGCTTGCTAAGTTACAACACCCTAAAGACTCGCATAGTGAGTTGTAATACGTGTTTTCTATAAATCATGCAAAGACACAAGCATACAGCTTCTAATGCTTGTGTGCACCTTCACGCACACACCTAAATACCTTTGTGGATATACAGATAACTCATCAAAACGTACAGTGGTGAAGGCAATTCCTGTATAATGTTCTTCTTTAAGTTACTTGGCTGAGAAGAATGTAAATACAGGATTTGGTATCTGGGACTATATGCACATACCTGTTAAGTAAGTGGGAAGTAGTGTCATCTAGTGGTTAGCTCAAAGCTGAATGGGACAGGAGCTGTAATTCGGTATATAATAACAACATTTTTAATTCTTGCATTGCTGCACAGTGCAATTTAGAGGAAATAATTTTTATTTATTGTGTATCATTGATTCAGCTAGGAAATGGGAGAGGTGGGGAGTAAAGGCAGTTGGAGAATCTTACACTGAAATATCAGAAATATGTAAACTGCTCAGATGGACACTTTTTTTTTTTTAATTGCTAGAAATTATATCTTCATATAGCCTAGAGTAATTTCTAGTATCACTTCTGGATGCAAGAAAACGT
Source organism: Pampusana beccarii (assembly GCA_013399365.1). Taxonomy (NCBI): domain Eukaryota; kingdom Metazoa; phylum Chordata; class Aves; order Columbiformes; family Columbidae; genus Pampusana; species Pampusana beccarii. The sequence goes on along the minus strand of VWYH01003685.1, from coordinate 2,899,337 downwards.
GGACTTGAGCACTTGCTTACAACTCAGGGAAGTTGGTGGTGTTAAGCACATACTCAAAGCTAAGCATATGATTAATTTCTCTGAGGTTTTGGGTTTATAATATAAATCAAGTACTGTCATCTGTTTATCTGCTCTTACTTTTTTGTCAAAAGACTTAAAGCTGTGATTTTCAGATATTCCTTATATAAAAATAATGATAGAGTGTTAACATAAAAGCTAACTTAATCCATGGATGCAGCACTATTGGTATGATTATTTGCGATGGAATCTTAACTAATTTTACCCATTGCAATTTATTAAAATGAAAGAAATGCAAATCTACTGAAACTGCTGAATGAAGGGCTAACCATATTAGGAAGGAGCAGTTATAAACAGGTCTCTTTCAGCTGCCCTTGCTAAAAGGCAACTCTAAAATAACAGCAATGCGTGTCTTAAGTTTCTGCTAACAAAGCTGATTTCTGACCAGAAGGCTAGAGTATTCTTTTTCATCTATTAAGCCCTGAAAGTGACAGTTCTTCTTCATATCCCTAATATTTCCTTTTCAGCTCACCAAGGCCAAAATGTCATCTTTTCTTGTAAAACAAAAAATCAAAGCCAAATGGTTAAAATGCAAAGTTTTGGTTAAACAAACAGTCAGTATTTCAGTGGTTTTATCTGCAGCCTGCAGAGCAACTAAACAAAGCCAAGATATTGTCCATCTCTTTGACAGACAAAGAGCCTCAGAGGTCCAAAATGACATGCCCCGGGGCTGGCACGTGATTAGAGTAATTAAATTAAATAGCAGGAAACATGTTTTCCATATGCCATTGCCTGGCCACACACAAACTGTAACAGTAAATCTTTTATATTACATTGGTTCAGGGAAATGTAGAACCATTTTAAAAATGCATGATGCCCACAAAAATAAAGGGAATATAGTAGCACACTCACCAGGCTCCCTGGCTTTGGTCATTGGCCTGAAATGCCAAACAAGTTCATTCCTTATTTATTTATTATTAAAGGTGCAGCTCAAAATGCCCTGAGCATGTGAACAGTCAGGAAGCATTGCTGGGTTTACAATGGAGGGTAGCACTGATGCTCTGATTCAGAGGAAAAAAAATAAAATCCTCCAAGTAAAGTTAAGAGAAATTTCTGGAGAATCCTATAAATGAGATCCTAGCATATTTCTGTCAGTCTTTTGCAATGGGGCCCTTCAAACATGTAGTAAAGGAACTTTGGCTTTAGTTCTCTTTTCCACAGCAATACGAACTCAAATTTCTCAGTTTTCATGGCCAGCTGTTAAGAGAAGACAGCATGTTTACCCATGCCATAAAACAGTCAGAAGAACTGCTAGTCAGTGGGATCATCTGTCATCCTTGAATTTACTTGCCACTGCACCATTATGATAACTAGAACACTTGCTCATCTATTTCTGACTCATCTTTCAGGGTTTGATGATGCCAAATTAAATCCCTGGTACTTCTGGTTTGTTATGTTTTCTTAGTGGTTTTGTTTTGTTTGTTTTTTTGGGTTTTTTTTAATAGGAGAAAGGCTTTAAGTAAGTTGGAAGGAGCTATTAATCAATGAGGTCGCTGATTTAAATGTTCAGTCCTTGAGATTTTTAGGAGATGACAGAGGGCCATTTCCTATGGATTATAACTTCTGAAGACTGCAAAATACTCTTAACATGAAGAGAATTAAGAATTTGGGGAAAGCCATTTTGCATAAAAACCTGTCCACAAAAGTTTATTTAAATCATATCTACCATTTTCTGTTGCAATATATACTGGATAATTTTGTAACCATTTTAGATATTCCATCTTCATCTATCTTAATAGCTAAGTTTAATAACTACAAGGTGTTCTATAAGATGTTCTATGGTTGCTGCTTTCCCCTGCCTCCCCTCACCATTACGTCCCACAGTCGTGCTGGAGTGAGGAGGCCACCTCTCGCTCTGCTGCCCCTGCTCCCTGGCCGGCCTTGGTCTCCAACCGCTGTCCCTCCCCTGCCAGGAGCCAACCCCACTGTGGAGTGGCCAAGCATGTGTGTTAGGCAGCAGTAACTAAAGGCTCATGGCCCTTCCTGCTCTTACACCTTCTCATCATCACAGATGAAGCAAATCTGGGTGGCTTGGCAGAGGGGCTGGTACACCAGGTGATGTCTGCAGGATGGGCATGGGGGGCAGAAGGGGGTGAGGAAGCTTCTGGTGAGGAGTTATTCACTGAAGGGGAGAAACACTGTGGTAGCTTTGGGCATAACTGTTCTGATTTTGCAAAATATGTTCTTGGAAAGCAGCTCAGCCTCTCACCGTTTGGTGTTTCTCCAGCATAACCCACTTTAGGGACACAAGCTATATGCTGTGAGGAGCCTCTGTCCCTGTGAACCACCACAGCATGCGAAATTTAGTCCAGTAGCTTCTGCCAATGCTAAAAAAACCCTTCAGTTTTTCTGTTGGTGATGCCCTTAATGAATTGCTGAGACCAAAGGACTTGGATGGTGTTATTTTTCCTGTCTGATTCCTATTCCTCGTTCCAAAGACCCACCGTAAGCCCTGAGGACCTCCTCCAGCACAGCACAAGGATCGGGGGTAGCTGCAGTACTGACCAGTAGTTGTTCATTGCTGGTGCTGTAATGGAGATCTGTGCAGAACGTAACAGCTGAGGAGTGGGTCTGGTTTTTGGTAGGGGTCAAGGTGTGACGCAGTATTTTCCAGCTTCTTATTTTGCATAGAGTATCTCTGCTCTCTAGTCAGCTCTTGAATCTCCTTGTTTTGTTAAGGCTTGAATCTCCTTGTTTTGTTAGTCTCAAGCTCTTAGTTCAATGGATGAATTTTGTAACACAGAAGAGCAAAATACACACATATTGGTCCTTCTCGACAAGTTACTGTTGCATTCACAGGATTCTGCAGGTTGAATGCAAATAACCCAGTGGGAATGGGTCCCTCCTTTCCAATTTACCAAATCCTTCTCTATCTCTAAATCCCTCACCTGAAAAGATTTTTTTTCTTTTCAATATTTAGCATCCATACTAAAGCAGAAGAAAGAAAAAATAGGAAATACTAGCACTTTGTAAATAATAACTTGCTATGCCTTACTAGCTGAAGTAATCATGCAGAAGACCAGGTAGACACAGTAGATTTGACCCTGGTAAGAATACGTAAAGATCTCCCAAAAATTTTTATTCTCTAGTGGACCTAACCCACTATGAGTACCTGTCTGTAACTTGATGTTCTGATTTTTGCCATGACACTAAACGTGCACGTGGCCATGACAGTATGAAAGAGAACCAAAAGCTGACTCCTTCCTATCATTGACCAGCTAAGTTCACAGTATCCTTTCAGGCTGAAATGATCCACTTAGTCATGGCCTCTAGGATTTGGTACTGAAAACCAAATCTATGAAGGAAACTGCATTATGAAACTGTCTCTCTGTGCTGACCACCTGCAGCTCACCTTTATGACAGCAGCTTCACAAACACTGTGCTTCTGCAGGTACAGCATCCCACCAGACTGAACCCGCTGCCTCTTCTCTGACTGAATGTGTTTTATGCAAACTGTTTTCACAGCCTGAAAGCGTCTCAGTGGTCAGTGGCTGTGAGAACTGCTTGCCAATGAAACAGGGAAAGGCTCAAGAGTGCAGCTGCTAGATCACTCCACAGAGATGAACCCAGATGGAGCTGGGAACAAGCGTGGGATTCAGTGTGTCAACTGCAAAGCACCTCCTGGTCAGCTCACCCCTGACACAGCTTCTTACCAAAGTACAGATTCTTGCGCAAAAGCAGACCTTGAAAATGAAACTGTTAATGTGCTTTGAGTCTCGTTTCATTAAAACCTGGAGGGAAAAGGCCAGAGAGGTTGAAAGACAGGGTTACTTCTTTTACAGGAGAGAACAAGCAACTATAAGAATGACATATAATAGTCACTAACTTGAAAGCAGTTGACTATAATAATCCAGCTTCTCAGAGAAGACTTCGGAAAATGAGCAGCGTGCTTTGTTAGTGTGTTATCCATCAACATGGATAAGGAACAGCCCTCTTGCTCATTCACAGTCTCTTGATGAAGCAATGAATCTTGCTCCTGCCCCCCCTTTTTGTTTTGCATGTGTTTGTGTTCTCAGAGCCTGCCTGAGAAGGGACGGAAATTCTTATGAAGAAGTTTGCTCACATAGCTCAAAGGGTAATGCTGCACGTACTTTAACTGAAATCATTAGCATCTTCAGCAAAGCCTAATTACATGCAGGAATGACCAAACCAGAGCTATTCAAGTGAGGTGTCCCTGGGCTGAGCCCATGGCGATGGCTCCTCCCTCGATTCATTTTTATTCTTCTCTTAGAAACGCTAAAAAAGAAGATTGAAACTCTCTGTATAAAGTCAGTAGCTTCAGAAAACTAAAATCTATGCAGAAACTAATGGGAAACAATTACAAAAGACATATACAAATGTAAGAAAATGCTGAGAACCAGAAGGTTTCTGAAAAAAAAAAAGGAAGATAGCAAGGGATGTGCTGTTGGGCTTGAGGGACTTCGATGTCATAAGGCAAGATGTCAAAATGGATGAGAAATGAGGGAAACCTGATGACCACCTGCCCCTGTGTGGAGTTAGGTAGCTGAGTGATGGAGCCATGTTCTCTAATGTGTAGTAACTCTTCAACTTGTGTTTTCAGTAGAGGAAGATCTAGGAGAGCAAGCCTTACAAGCAGTTGGTCTCAGTAGCTATCCCTCTGTGCATGGGGGAGAGCATTTTCCAATTTCTGCCTTGTGCTCCATTTGGGTCTGTTCAATAATAGAGATTGGCTTTAAAAATCTGCAAGCTGCCACCTAAAAACTGCCACAGTTCCCTTCTTGATGGGGGCAAAAGAAAAAGACTTAAGGAAAAGTGTTGGAGACTGGATCCTCCAGGCTTCACTAGCTGCTTTATAGAGAACCTGAGCAAAGCCTCCTTAAGCCCTTGCCAGTGCTGTGTTGCTGCCATGTCATAGTAGTAATTTTCACAAGACCCTTTGTTGAGGAAATACAGGCAGTATGAACAGAAAGACCTCCTTGGTCTCCTGGGGCTCAAGAGGTCACAGGCCAGCACACGAGAGGAGACAGATTATGCACTGCTTTCTGCATTAGAGCACCTATGTCTCAAAGGCATTTGGGCTGGGCTGCTCTTCCAGGGCATTAAACAACAGAGCTTTATAAAGCTTTAGCCAGCGCTATACTGCAGTGTGCATTTATTCAGTCTTGTCATTAAGGGAAGGAGGAAAACGAAAGCTTGTGTGTCTGACAGAGAGAGACATTCAGAGGACAAAACAGGATCCATCTGAAAAGTCTTTAAAGAAGCAGCTTTCCAAGAACACATAATCCTCTTCAATGACAATAATGACTGAAATGCTGCGTTTTCTAACAAAAGGGGGAGCAGTAACAGAAGTATCAAGGCGCTGCCATCATGAGTATCTGCAGGAGAAAAAGCAGCATAAACTTGTTGGACTTGATGATTTTGAGGGTCTCTTCCAACCAAAATGATTGAATAAAAAATTTTGGATCAAAAAAGAAAAGCAATCTCAATATTATTCTGTGCGGGTATCTATGAAATGCTATTTTGCAATATGACATGGTTGGTCAGACAATTCAGTTCTTGTTTTAATTTTGTGCTAAGTCTTATTGCTTTCTGTAGCTGAAAGTTTAGAATAGGAGAGACACACAAAAATAATAATCTCATTGGCAATTATTAAGAAAGTATCTTTGAAGTAATTTCTGAAAAAGTGGACCATTTGCAAAGCCAACTGGGAAAGAAAAATGACTTCTGAGTATTCTAATCATTATGCACTTTCACACAGAAGTGGCATTAAAAAAACAAAACCAAAACCAACAAAACCCACCCAAAACAGAACACCAGAGAATTATTTTCCCTGTAGCATTTGATAGAAAACCACATTTTTAAAGACTACAGTTAAAAACTTGACATAGATGGACAAGACCTTAAGAGAAAGGTTACAGAAAACTGGCTAAATATTTAGATGGAGCTTCTTCTCAGGTAGATGGATAACTAATTTTCACAAAACAAATCCAGTACACTGCCCTCCATGCCCATCTTCCCCCTCCATCCAGACAGTCTATGGCTCAAGTTCGATCCCAGAAATGGCAGTGTCAGCTTGTGTTATGCAGGATCTCTGCACTCACAGACTTGTGGAAGGGCAGAACAGCACAAGGTTAGTTCCTCTCTTACTGGCTTAAGCAGCTAATCGAGACAACTAAGGTAGCCTAAAAAAGATGAATTGAACTAGGATGTACAGGACAGCAGGTACAACGTCATTTGAGGGAGGGAGGAGAGGAGGTGGATGTTACCTTGGGAAGCCCGGCATTGTTAAAAACTTACATTTGCATTTCTCCTGCCCTTCACAGCATTTCTCAAGGCCAAATACGCCACAATGTGCTACCGCCTTGGAAGGATTAAGTGTGCAGGAGGGTACTTCTAACAGCATCTCCTCCAACCAACCACCCACTCTTATGTTTCAGGGCTGTGTTAGAGTCAATACAACCACTTCAAGGCAACTACGGAAACGTGAAGTAAAACAAACATCACAACGGCTACGCAGCCAGATTCAAAACATCTCGATCAGCTAATTCAAGCACTGAATTGCAAGTAAGTACCTGGTCCATCAAAACCTGTCCAGTTACTAAGGCCCCTGTGTAGTCACCACAGAGAATTAGATGTTGCTTAAGAATGATTTCAAGTTACTAAGCTCGTACCCTTCTGACTTTCAGCTGCTGATGGGGTCTCTAACAGCTGTGTGTGCCCACAGGTAGCCGGGGAAGTCATCCTGTATGGTCTAGATGAGTTATGGGGCCAGAATCAAACTAAGCAGGAGGAATGTGAAACTAACTCAGTAAATGGGGACCAGAAGCTGGGACACTCCTAAAGGATGCTCCTTCCCAGTCCTGGCTGTGGGCATGGGTGCGTGAGCACGGCCAAGAAACCCGGCCTTTCTGCTGGCTTTGCAGTTTGAGCTAATTGTATTTTTTGCCTTTAAATCTAATTCCAAATTAGGCTGAATTAGAAGAGAAAAAAAAACAAAAAACCCAAACGGAACAAAACCAAAAACCAAAACAAGTACAAAGCACAGAGTCTACCCAATTAAAAGTACAGTGTCTAACAAATACAGTGGTACAATTCCACAAAAATCACTGGGGTTACTGCTCTAGGGCAGAGAAGATAACTTTATCCAGGATGCTCTTCTTCTGTTTGCCTGAGCAGCAATTCAGCATATGATGTTCTAAGCTATATTCCTCCACTGAGAAATGAGGTATAGAAACCTCACTACCACCCAGATGATGGGAACTGCATAAGGAAATCAGAAACTAAACAAATAAATGAAAAGCAAACAAACATCTCTTAAGTGGATAAGTAGGACATGCTGCTAGTGGGACAGAATACAACACGGAAATTAACTCAGTTTAGCTAATTTTGGCTGCAAATTGTGACGTGTTCATAAGCGGGAGAAATAAGTACACATTTTTAGATTGGTGCTTGGGACTAATGTTTATAGATTTTTTTACCTTAGAATGCCAGTGAAGATAAAAACAGGGTATAGTTGGCTTAAGTAACATGTAGGAAGTCTGAGTGATCCTGATGATAATGAAAATGGAACGTAGATAGTGCACGAATGAGTTGCTGAAAAGAAAGGATGAGTGGTGGTGATAGTGTCTGGAGTGCTTCTGCTTTGCTGAGGCATTCAGCTTTTAAGCCAATTTTGTTAATGCCAGAAGATGAAAAAAGGCTAAAGGCAGTGTATCTACATTCCAGTAATGAGTGTCTGTCTTAAATATAGGAATATTATGGAGCACTTTCGCTTATTTAGTACAAATTACTTCTTAATTTGCTTTATTTTTTGGACAACAGGACAGAATAAGCATCTATGGTTCAAAACAAAACCCAACACAACTCCTAAAAAAATCTAGGTGTAGCCTGCAAAACAGGAACGTCATAAATTTAGACCATTTAAGGTTGCTCTTCTTACTCCAACATAAGTATTTAAACAAAAGGCATCTCAATAAAATCCCTATTGAAAGCATGATTTATAGACACAAGATTCTAAATCCACAATAAACAACAGGGCAAGCAGTGTACTATTAATGCTAGTTTTAAGGTTTCCTAAGCTAAACCCTGACTTTTTAATTTGTTTTTTTTGAGGTTTATTATTGAGAAAACATTACTTTATTGGTGTATCAGTGAAAATAATTAAATTCGATTTATGCAAATACTTATTCTTACTTGTTTTTGAAAGCACTTAATTTTAGTTAAAATCACACCAGAATCAATGCTGTTAGGAGCTTTTGCAATTTAAATAAACAGGAGAGGGAGAATGCAACGATTTTCTGAACTCTTTTGGGAATAATAATTCAGGTACTTCAGCAACAGAGGTAGGTTTGCATTACGAACTGTTTCTCTCTGTAGATCTGAAGCAAAGTTCAGGAAATGTCACAAAGCAGTAAAACGTTTAACATCTTCATGGAAGCACTTAGGTGTTTCTCTAAAGCAGGACTTCATCTCACAAAACTGCTTTAAAGGCTGCAAAGTTTGTGGATTCCCTGCTCCCCCACATATCTACAGGTGGACTCCGGTTTTGCAAAGGTCTTGAGGAACACTGAAGAGGTCAGTGTAAGCTCAGTGTCAGATCAACACATTTTGGGTTCTAGGCAGATTTTAGAAATGTCATGGAAATTATTCCAGCTCATTATCTGAATTTTGGATAATCAGAAGCCAAGCAACCAGGATTTGCCTTTACATTTCCAATATAGTACAACATATGATCACGTGTTCAAGACAGATGCCATGATGGGAAAACGAGCATGCAATAATAATATTTCCACATTCACTAAAACTTATAATGGCTGATGTAGGATAAAACAAGAGACTGAAAAAAGACTTTGTGTAATCATTGTAAGAATCACGTAATAAAAACCTTGCTTCTGAAAGCCTGAATTGTTTCAACAATGTGTAGTAAACATATTTAGTTATACAAAGCAAAAGCACAACTAAGTTATCAACTTTACACAAAGTCAGATATCTGAAAGGGGATCTTTTAAAAAAAAACTTTATTTGAGAAAGGAAGAGACTTATATCAGAAGGCAAAAAACGGGAACATACAAACAGAATATATTTACAACACAAAACAAGAGATCACCTCTAAGGGTGCAAATTATAATAAATACAGTAGATTTAAAATGTAAGAGACAATTATCAATTAGAAATGTGGTTGTTTAAACCCAGTTTTCCTTTTCACTGGTTCCAGGTAGTTTCTCTATTTTATTTTTTCTATCTAAATTTGAAAGATTCTGAAATTAAAGTTCACTAAAGTTCACTACTGGGGTTTCTCACCTGAATGACACTATAAAAATATCTTTTGTCCTTTGCGAATACATGTCTTTGAAGTGATATTGTACAAGAGTCTCATCATTTGCAAGCTTCTCCCCAAATAAAATTTATTTTAAAAGATGCAATATCCCTTTTTGTTGAGGCTGATGTTGGGTTTTAAACAAAATGAAAATTATACATAATGGGAAAAACATGTAGTGACTTTTTCTTTTAATGTGAATGTGATTTTTTTTTCATCCAAAGTGGAGAAAGATTTCTGTTCAAATATGAAGCACATTAAAATCACCTATATTTTCTCAATAAGTCTTTCATATCTAAGATGATCTTTATATTTCAGGAGGCCTTTCATTTTATAGCAACTATTTAGTCACTTGTTCGTAGACTTTCTAGGAAAAAGGATAATGTATCTTTAGAAGTTGCAACATTTTAGAAGAGATTTAATAGTATTAGAGCATAATGTAAACAACACATGCTACTAACATATTTTAGAACAATTTCTACATTTGGCAAAACAGCTATCTCTTTTGAAACAGGATACTGCACCTTAAAATACCTCAGCTTTAGAAATATAAATATTTTTAATAGAAAAAAAAACCTGACAAGGATTCCAGGTCAGTTTGGGATTATCCATATTAAAGGGGATCTTAATACAATGAATCTTTAACTAGCTTAACAAAAGTAAACCTATAAAACAAGGTAAACATATCAAAAGGGAATATGAAGGAAATGTTTCACTGGAAAGCTTCCTTAACAATTTCCCTACTCGCTTTGTTATTTTCTTTGACAATAAATCAATTCATAGAGTGCCTTTAAAAACAGAGGGAGCGCTGCCCCGTCCCCCTGCCCCGCATTCCTCAGCACATGAATCACTTGGGCTTCCTGTTTCCATAAGGCATTTCCTCTCCCCCCTCCCAAAATCACTTTTCTGCAGGAGAACAGCGGGGACCTGACAAAGTATCGACTTAAATAAACAGGGCCCTTGCACCGCATCCCGCCCCGCTCTGATCTCGCAGCCAGGGAAGGGGACCCCAGCTCGCCGGCTGCACCGCGCTCGACCCAGCGCCGCTCAAACGCTCGCCGACAAGCTGAGGTTTCCTTTCGCCAAGCTGGCATTTAATGCACAGCCCTTATTTTTAGTATTTGTCCGTGAGACCTAGCGGTAAAGGTTATGCGGTATTGTATGATTAGCCTTTGTTAAAAACGACACAAAACAAAAAAACCACAAGTGATTGGATATCGGATGATAACAATATCCTAACAACTGACTGGAACCTAATGCTGCATTTTGCTTCTCATTGAAGGCTGGCTCTGCGGATAGTATCATCAAATAAGACAGAATGAAAAATTAACTAAGCAGTGCAAAAAACAAACAAAAAGCCATTTTTTTAAACAGCGTGCCTTGCCTTGCTTCTTTACATCCACCTTGTATTCTCCTCTGAATTACACTTTATACACCAGCCTGGGACCACTGATATAGCAGTCAGTACCTGTCTACTGGGGAAAAAGTTACCCTAATGTTAACAGTGTTCAAGACTACAGTATGATACAGTATATACAGATAGCTGAAAGCAAAAGTCAGAGGATTCAAAATCAAAGAAGAATGTTTCATCAATCAGGTCTGGAAACTAATTCCAGCAATTGCTGATCTCAACAAGCTACGTGACACGAGTTCTCTTTCACTAGAACTAAGCGATGTAAGGTAATCCTGAGCTAATACAAAGTCTATCAGCTATTATGCAAAGATTTATGTAGAATAATTGACTGCAACAGGTATTTTCTCAATTAGTGGCCATAAGAATGAGCTTTTCAAGTGTGCATACAACACTTCTGCCTCTGTTAGATTATTTAAACAGTAAATCAGGATTTGCTAGATCAGCGAATCAAAACACAACTGCTTATCGAAGCCTAGAAAATGCACATGACGTTCAGATAATAACCTTAATTACAAATCCTGGAGCTATATCTTTGCCTATTACCTGTTGCATAAAAGCAGCTTGCTCCCCAGATTCCATTTGCTGGGTTTGAACATCCTCATCACTGTCCGGCGGCTCCTCTTTGACTTTCACAGCCCCCACCTGCTGTCCTATTCTGTCATCCGCAGCAGCGCCGCTGCTCTCGGCCCTAACGCTGGCACCGCTGGCGGGACCTCGCTCCTCCTGCATCGAGTGGTCGCCGTGAAGCTCTTCTTCAGCTTCCTCCAGGTGACTGCCAGGCTGCTTCAGCTGCTCGATGGACTTAGAGAGCATCTGGAAAGGGAAGGAGGGAAGGCAGTTATTGACTCCTTTCACTGATGCCGAACACGGAGAAGCATCAGACTTCAACTGACAAAGTTAAAGCTCCTGCAGCGAACCCAGGTAGTGATTCATTGCTGAAATATTAACGTACAGGGAAAAAAGAACCAAAGCTCCTAAGGAAAAGGTCACTTGTTTTTCTGCAGTAGAAAGCACCACGTATGTAGAGCGTGCTATACTGAACTGAAAAAGAGGCAGAATACTGAAAATGATACGCATCTCTTACACTGTTACAGCTGGTTACTAAGAGAAATCAGTCTCCCTTCATCCTCTTCAAACAAATGAAGAAATTTATTAAACTATATTACAGTTCATCTTCCACTATACAAAATAATAAAGGAAGTCTAAGGTAAAAGACAGTTAGTAATCTGGTTAATATTTGTTATAAGCAAATGAGGGAATGTTCACACAAGCCCCTCTATCAATCAAAGCACCAAGGCTCTGAAAGGCAACAAAGGAGTGGTGACAAAGAGCTGGTGTCAGTCCCCTCTCCCGTGGCACAAAGATACCACAAGCACAGCTGTCCCTGACTGGTAAGACTACAGCTTTCGTTGTGCACGGTACACGTATCCCAGTTTCAGCAGTGATGATATAACACAGCTACCCAGACAATATTGGTTTTACACCATTAACTGCTATTGTAAAGCTCTGCTGAGGTGCCAGATGCCTGAGTGTTGCAATCAAGTACGTTTTTATGTTTTACTATTTAAGATGCAGCAAATGTAATCCAAAATAGTCCAGATGTAGCCAAAAAGCCAAAACTGAAAAAAATCCCCACTTCGTTGAAAGAGGCACAAATCAGGCACGTGAGTAAGCATCTGCAGAGTCAAATGAGTAATTATCATTTATTCAACCGGCCCCCTTGATTTGTAACACCAAGGCCAAGTATACTAAGAAGGGAAAAAACCCACACCTCTTACCATTATTTTTACATACTTTGCTCTTCCTATCTGCCTTCCCTACCAACTATCAAGTCTTTCAAATGGAATTGTAGCTAGTACTACATGCTGAGTTACTGGAAGGCTTCTGTACAGCTATTTTTTGTCACAAACCATGCACTGTCTAGTTTTATTCTGCTTGCTAATGCAGATAGAAAAACGCCACCCTAGCGAAGGGCAGGGTTGTCATGTAAACTATGATCAAGAAGCTACAGCTGCATGCAGGAACTCCCACAAAGCCAACAAGAGTTGAAAGATCTGTTTGCCCAGTTCCAGTTGATGCTCTGATGCATAAGCCTTCCATCAGCGGAGAAACAAATTCCACATTGGAAGTCTACAGGCTTCGGTCACAGCAAACCTTCATTTTCGAGGAGTAATGAGACTTTAATGGCTTACTAAAAAGAAACAAACAAAAAATCCCTTTTCATCGCTGTAGTAACTGGCAAATCACAACACGTGTATCCTGCCTGCTGCAGGTGGCATGCTGTAAGCTGGGGAATCCTGACTGCTGTAACTAATGCAGATTGTCTCCTTTTATTAAGCAGCACCTGGAAAGTTTCTCGGATCAAACCCATAAATCTCTCCCAGTTGCTTCTCAGGGGATGACACTGACCAAGAAGGCACTGAAGCTAACTATGTGTATTCGGCTCAGGTACACTTCTCTGTTGCTCAGTTAAACACCTGCGGGCAAACTCCCTCCGCTCCTCAAGCAGGAAAAGCAAGGCAGGGCTGGTTGCTTGGCCGGCTGTGAGCAAGCAAACACGAGCTGAAACATCTGTGTGACAGATAATCATGTACAGCTACGAGAGTCACTGATGCTCATCCATCTGTAAACCATTCCCTGTGCCAGTTACTTGACATCAGGTGGGTTATTCTGCAGGGGAAGCCAAGAGAAAACGAGTGCATGTCCACAGCAAAGAGACATATTTAGCTCATTACTGCTCTCCTTTCTTTTATGCTTTTTCACTCCTATGTCAGGCTCTTTCTTCTTCACGCTGCTGTGTGGCACTGATCTACTGATGAGCTTTCTGGAGAAACACATGATGGACTGCAGTACATAATCTATATGTGGAACATCTTCAAACGCTTTTTGCATGTCATCAGTGGAGTGATGCAAGCACATGTAAGGGGGCTGCGGAGAGTGGAGCGGTATTTGTGTGCATTTCAATTTGCAGTGTTCCTGTTTCGGACACTGCTCCCAGCCCATGGAAGTCAGCAGGCGGTTAGCTCTAGACTTCTGCAACAGAAGGAGCTAAACAAATTAAATTTTCTAAAACTCTGTGAAATTAAAGTCTTTATATATTTACACAGTAGATTTTACAAAGTGCAATCATATTATCATCTTTACTGCAAAACCTTATTAAAACCACCCTTTACATTGTGACTTTACTCAGCCTCAGGCAAGGGGCTATGAGGCACTATAGTCATGTTCTCTTGCATGACAGAGCATGAGAAAACGGGGTGGTTGTCATGGTAGAGGCAAAACCTAAAAAACACTCCTGCTGCTCAGTCTGCTAAGCCACAGCTGACTCATTTCTCTGTATCACCATCATGCTTTCATATTTGTTAAGGTGGTTTTTAAAGGCAGTTTGGCCCCATCTTATTCCAGTAATTACATTAGTAGCATTACCAGGAGACTGTTCAGCTCTTCTAAGTCAGAAACATCTTATTTTTTATCTTCTGGTACCACCGTGGAAAATTACTTATCTGGAGACATGCAAAGATATCAGCTTAGAGTCAATATTTCTATCTTATCTCTCTATCTAAAGCTGGATTACATGGCAGAAAATGACTCCTGAATGAAACACTGCTCAAGCCCTTTCGCTGTGCAGCTGGATACTTCTGCTTACACTTCACGTTTAAATCTTTCACTTTAAATCCTCATTTTTATGCATATATTTGATATTGGAAAAGTGACCGCTTAATCTAAGTTTTAACAAGACTAGATTTAAAAATAATAATAAGCCCATGTTTTGTTTCACTAATAAATTAGAGTTATACAGATTGGTCTTCTTTAACCAGCAGACATTACTTTATTGGTATTCCAACTAAAGGAATCACTCAAAAAAAATGGTTTCATGTTAATGTAACCTATATTTTTTTTCTCTTTTATTTTCAGGAAATTAAACTGTAAGGGATATGCATGAGCCAAAGTAAATAGTGGCAGCAGGAGAGGAAGCATTTACAGACATCAACTCTGTTGTATAACTGCAAGAGTCCAACCAAAAGAGACATCAAACGCAATATAACCTACTTGCTTCTACAGAAAAATGGGAGGCTAAGTATGAATAATCTGACATTGCAACAGACCATTTTATAAGTCCTTCAGTTGCAGCCCCTGCCTTTGTTTCTCCTTTTTAATGATAAGCTCTTGTGAAAACACCATATTTTAAATAAAATATCTTTACAAAGAGACAAAGCACAAAATTCCGCAACAGCAATCCCATACGTTCCTTTCCTTAATGAACTGTTTATTTTAAATACATGGCGGCCGTTTCTAAGAAGTCACATATGTACTTACGGAGCACACTTTTTCTCCTCTCCTGTGGCTATAAGATTACTTTGATCAGGTGTGTATGTTGTTACACGTACTGAAACGACTCGGCACCTGCTTGTTTCTGTTATTCATGTAGCACAGCATTTCTAAGGGCTTTATTTATCTGTCAGAATCATTCTTCTGCATTGTGGCTTAAACACTAGTTCTCAATAAGGGAGAAAAGACTCTGGGCATTTTTCAGTTCCAAACATAGTCTACCATTGCTATAGTTTTGTCCAAATAATCCCCCGCTATAAGCAATATTTGAAAGAAGAAATGTTCTACCTCTCGCCTTCAAAAGACACAAGTCAGCTGTGTAAGCTGGAAAACCAAAACTTCAGTTGTAATATATTTAAAGAAACTAGATTAATTTACCCCAGCTGAAGCTGACTCAGTCTTCTG
This sequence comes from Pampusana beccarii, assembly GCA_013399365.1. Taxonomy (NCBI): domain Eukaryota; kingdom Metazoa; phylum Chordata; class Aves; order Columbiformes; family Columbidae; genus Pampusana; species Pampusana beccarii. Next base: position 2,883,834 of record VWYH01003685.1, on the reverse strand, counting down.
TATTTCATAAAATATCATTCAGAGAAGTGAATGATTAATCTGCGTTTAACTGTACCTTTTCAATATTCCTATCGACAACAAATAATCTTCCTACTTTTCCATATTATTTTTTTTTAACAGATGTTGGTCAATTACAATCACCATCCAAAGCACGAAGAAATTTTCACTTCCTATATATATTTTCTCATGGATTTTTTACTGCACAGTCTTGCCCAGTCACTGATTCCCTACACAAAGATGCTTTAAACCAACTAACATCCTGGAATGAAAACTGAAATTCAGGTACTTCTTATCTAACATTATCCATACTGCTCCCATACTTTCATGCACACTACCAACTGCCCCATTATTTTAACCTTTACTACGCTAATACAGAGAAGGATTTTACCATTGAAAACAAATTGTCAAAATGCCATGAATACATTATTTTAAGAACACATGTAGGGTTGCCACACTGATCCAATGAAATCTTGGTCCTAGTGGAGACAGCGCTGGTTTAGCTTTCGTGGAGAAAGGGCTTTATTCATCATATGTGACAAAAAGAATCTTTAAAGACAGAGGGCTTTGTTAATATACTTCTTACATAAAGATTTCTGAGATTTTTCTTGAACACAGGCTTCTGCTAGGGGCCTTGAACTTACATCAGTTACATCAAAATCACCCTTTTTTCTGGAAGTCGGAGGGTCAAAGCTTTCTAGATGCAGAGATACACAAATAACATCAGGGTTTTAAGGTTTTTTATGTAGTAATGGTCTTTTTGTATCTAACTGCAATAATTTTAGCTGGGGTTTTCAGACTTTTGATTCCCTTTATTGAGCAGAATGAAGATCTGCAATGGCGATCAAAAGGCCTTATGAGGAAATAAGCTGTCATTTGGACAGAAGTATATCAAAGCTGACAATGGCAAAGATGATCTTCCCTAAGACAAGTGGAGTTCAGGTTACTGCACAATCATTATTATTTTTAGCCCAGAAAGCTGGGACAAGGGTTTCTCCCTACTTTTGGCTGGGATATCAACGTTTGCAGAATGTTTTCAGGAGGTCAGCATACTAGATCCCGCAGGTATAGATGTCAGACTTCAGTGGAGACGGATACCGTTTCCCACATCAAAAGCCTGGCATCTGACAGCTGACCAGAAATAATCCATAGGGGATCTTCTCTTTGTTATTAAGGACAGAGGCACACCTCGTGGCAATGATTTGTTTCTTTTCAGAATGGAAATGATCCATGGGAATTCTTTACCTTTGACCTATGTTAGATTTTGCTTATTATCACCCTCACAGCAGCACAGGCTTGCTGCTGAAGTATATTCTTTTCTCAAAGAAAAGAAATGGCTTTTTAATACAAGATAAATACAAGATCAACGAGGCAGGAAGAAACTCTTCCTTTTCTGTTGTTAAAGAAAGATTCACCTATATGTCTGCAAAAAGATCTGACCAAAAATTATCTTTCAGGGAGTGCTGACACATGCCATATCATCTTAGTTCAGGGCAAACATTCAAATACTGGGTTTAGCTGAAATATATTAAAGCCTTAAGTACCTGAAATCCTAAACATAAGGAAAAAAGGAAAGAGAAAGGGAAAAGGAAAAGAAGGTTTAACATGTTCTAAGCGCTTGATCAACTGGCAATTCAGTCTTGTCAGCTTAAAAAGGTTCTGGTCTTTCTCACCAAAACTTTTAAGACAATGTTTGAGTATTTGTTATCAAAAGCAAAACAAAACAGAAAAAAATCAACCGACCACCTAAACAAAAAACCCAGCCAAACCAAACCCCACTGCATTTTTCATGACTGAAAAGGAGGGAATTAGACCTCTGTGAAGATCTCATTATACAGCCTATGAACAGAAGAGTAACGGACAGAACAGTGGAAAATAACAAGTGCATGTATTCACTTGATACATGCCCAGATTTGGCCTAGCAAATGGGAAGATATTGTGTTGCTTTGCTACGTGGTCCAGAATATCTATAGTTTTAAGGCTCAAATAACTTTGCAGAGTTTGACTGTAAAGCCATGCAAATTATATAATGAACAAAGAGCTTCAACTGAAAATAGAGGCAATTTTTAAGAATGAATGGAATATATTCCATCATGCTATCAGAGTTCAAAAACCCTATGAAGGTGTAGGTGTTGAATCCAAACCTTTAGCTTAAAAGGTTAAAGAATATAGCTTTAAATTCAGTACTCAAAAACTACTCCTTGATTTTCCTCACTTTCTTGTCTATGGGCTGCCCTTAAATTCCAGTTTTAAAAAATAAAGTTTCTTCTTTTAAGTATGTAAGAACCCCTCCTGGCTTTCAGTATTCTTGCAGAGGATAGACACATGATTAAAGCACTGACACTTTTTAGTAGTATTCATCAGAATTGTTTTTCTGAAAACAGTGCTGCAGAAGAACCTGGATGCTGCAAACTGTGAAGCCTGATGAACCACTTTCATTCACAGATAACTCGCTGCTGCTGTGGCTGCAGGACAATCCTATTCCTCCTTGGGTGTTTGCTGCTCTGATGAGTTCCTGTGCTCCCGATGAAGGCAAAGGAAGTAGGTTATGGAGGTTTGAGGCAGCTAAAGGCCCTAGGATAAACTTAAGTTTCTACTATCTGCATATGTGTACAGCCTATACTTCAGAAAATAAAAGCTAGGTTCACCAGGTTTTAAAAGACGGAATTCTATCTCTTCATCACAAATAACCATGTGAGAATGAAAGCGTATTTCGCATATGAGAGGGAATCATTCTCTTTAACGTACATTTTCATTGTGGTTTAACTCAGAAAATAAAAGGGTTACTGAAACAAGCATTATCCCAAAGCAACTGCAGTGTTTTCACTTCCTTATCCAGCCTAGTTCTTGTGAGGTGCAATGCATTTCTAGTCCTATGTGACTAGGGATATGTATACGCAACCCAAGTTTAATTTTCACATTCAGGACAAATGTCCCTATATGCCATAGCACATATCCCCAAATGCCATGGTAGAATTTATGTCAATAAGCATATGATCTAACAAAAACACGTCAGTGTGGTTCCTTGCTTTGTGAGGAATGCATGAACTGATCGGTTAGTAGTGAATATCCACAAACAGCACAAAGACTCAGTACTTTACTGGTAAAAATTCTTTTCTCTTCAGACAATTGAGGGCAGGTGAAATATTTTCAAAACCTGAGGCTACAAGATATACATATGCCATCTTGATTAAACATATGGAATGCATACTCAAAGAAAAGCCAACTGGAGTCCTAGTTGAGTAATCAAAACACCCAAGCTGAGAGGGGTTAACATGCAAGGATCAGCTCTGAACTTTGAAGTTTTCTGGTCTTCATTTTTCCTAATTAAGACAAGATTTAATAACCAAACCACTGTATAAACTATGTACTTAAACTCTAGGTTTGTTTCTAATTTTGTTGGAAATTCTTAGTAGATTCCAAAGAATCATTACTCCCTGGGAAGTTCACGCAGTAAGGTGGATTGATTTTTTTTTTTCTTTTCTCTTAAGCATAAGGGCTGAATGCCCGCTTTTCATCTTTTCTTCTTTGCCATTGTCTCTTACATATAGTTATTAAGTAACCCTCAAACAAAAGAAGACAACTAAAGATGCATGATCAGTGTCTTTGAATTACTAGAGGAATTCCAGCAAAAAACTTTTGGAAAGCTATGCAGTAAGTGCAGAAAAACATTCTCCAGATAAAAGCATTTAATTACTTGCATATTTCATTCAGAGAAGGGAACAGCATCACATTTGTTGTAGAAGCATGAGCTCCTGATAAATCTGTTTAGATTCTGCTGTTCTTTGTTTATTAATGGATGGTCCCTTTACTTCTTTCCCCCTCTCAGAATAAGGTGTTACTCTACAGGGCAAGAGGGGTGCAATTCAACTCTGCATCTGATGTTAGCAATAGCACATTCTTGTCTTTCTCCTTATGTGGTAATTTTATATCACCATATAGATTGCAAACTTTCATGTTACTAATTGACTTACAGAGAAAAGGTTGGTTTGATAAAAACTGATTAAAAATTTCTCCAGATGTTAAGTTTCTTACACAAAAAGGATAAATTTAATTAGCTGATTGAGTTCAAATGAGTTATATATTTATTCCAAATACTAGTCCACAATGAGAAAGCTTAACATACCATTCAAAGGCAGCTGCATGGAATGATTGCTAAAGCTAAAAAGTGAACATTAAAAAGTTAGACAGGAATCTACTAATCTTTAAGGCATCATTTAATGTTCAACAGGAAACCACCTGCAATTTAAACCTGTAAGATGCTTTGAACCCTATTTTGTTGAATTGTATTCTAACTGCTGTCAAGAACAACAAATTACCTTTGTAGCATGTTTCAGAAAGCTGAAAATGAAGATCTATACACTATACAAATGTATACATAAGCTATGCTTAAACACGATATTTCTGCACGAAACTGTCTACTGACCATGGCCACATGGAACCGATGCCTAAACTTCCTTACTAGTTTTCAGCCTTCACGTTTATGCAAAATTCCTTACTTTGGGAACTCACCTTATTCATGTGGATCTGCTGCTGGTACTGTTTCTGCTTCTCCAAAAACTGTTGATGTTGCTGCTGGATGACCAGCTGGGCCAAAGTACTCTGAGGAAGAGGAGCTGATTGGGTTCGATTCAGTGGCCTGTGACGAGGCAGTTTGTGAGCAGCTCTTATGCCAGGTGAGACTCTCTCCTTCGCTGCTAAAGGAGACTGTGGATGAAGAGGAACTGCTCCTGCAAAACAGGGACATTTCACTCCCGCGTGAAGAACAACAAACTAATCGTTCTAATAGGAGAGAAAGCTTTCAGTGAGAAAAGGGGTGTATATTGCAGAACTCTGCATCAGCGCTGATGCAGCGGGACATGTACCACGTGCCTCGCCACGCTGGGAAGTTCAGCAGCTGCAAAAGAATGTGATGAAGTAATCATTTTCCCTTTTCTGTAATCATTGAATTCTTTCAGGCTAACAGACTGGAGCAGAATCACTAAAGGAGGAAAACAAAGATAGTATCCTTTTTTCTCCCACCCTTTCACTTTTCGCAATGGTTAGGATGGATACTATCTGTATCACCACATTTAGTTTAAATTATCTTAAATTATGATTGTGTTGAAGCCTTGATCATTACCAGTCACAAGAAGCTTCTGCTGTCTCATTTGTTCTTTCAGTAACAGATGCTGCAAGAGAGCTTGGTGGCTGCTATTCGGCTTTCCCTCCAAAGCAACGTGAGGATGAGTTGAGGACGGAGGAACGTTCCCCCCGTACTGTCCAGCCAAGGCCACTCCTTGCCTGAGCGACTGGGTCTCCCCCTTCTGCTTTTCTTTGAATGACGATGAAGCCTGTCAAAGAACAACAGCACTGGTAACTGCTTTTCATAGACCTGGCCATTTATATCTCTGCTTGGTTAGATGGTCTAGTGTCATACTTTATGAATAGATACAGAAGAAAAGGTTAATGTCCTTATCTTACACTGTGATTGTGAGATGAAAAGGAAGAACATGCCAGTTAAATATAACACTGTGAGAAACTGAGTAATGAAACCACTTAAAAAAAAAAAGGTAATAAAAGCCAAAGCATAAGGAACTACTAGTTAGAACATTATTAATGAAAAGAGAGGACCTATCCTTAAAATTCCTAAAGACCTTCCCACAGCCTCCTGCACAGGAAAACAGGGGATGACAGGAAATAGTTTCCATTGAGCTTGGAACAGGCAAGGCTTGGTTTTTCACATAACTTCCTATCAGACAGCAAGCCAATCAGCAAAACAAAATAATTACCTGTAGTAGTGGGAAGCTATTACTTTTCCTGGAGCACTCCCTGACTCCCTGAAGGACAGCACAAATGTAAGTTTTACCCTTTGCAAAGTGAATTTGTGTAGTTAAACTCTCATCTACAGAATCATCAAGAGCTCTCGTATGTGTGTGGCATTTCAAAGCCCCCTTATAAATTGCAGTTATTGTTTTTTTAAAGCTTTTGGAAGTTTTGGCCCTTCAGCATTGCAAATGTACTTTATATTTCTTTGTTGTCTAGTTTAAAAAAATTCTTTAAAGAGCAGTTAAAGCAGAATAACAATTTTTACAGAAAGAATAATAACAGAAATAAGCATGTTGAGGCTTGCAGATAACCACTTATGGTACGACATGGTAAAAACAGTATCTCTGATAATCTACATTTAAAAAATTCTAATGAGGCAAAAAAAGTTTTTCAGGAATATTTTTTGGGTGTATGCTTACTTCACACTCTGCTATCACCCTTCCCTGAAAAACAAACACCAAAGTAAACTTTACATTCAATTTGCAACTGCTTATTCTGGTAACAGAAATAAACATTACTTGCATAAATCAATCCCTTTGCTTTTTCTAATGCCAAAAGTAATATTTGCTGCTAGATGGCCACATCAAAAGCTCATACGATTTGAGTGAGAAAATGAAACATATTTTATTTCCCATTTTAATGTTATAAAATTTCTTTGAAGCTAGTTATATTTTTTGTGAAATAGCTAGGAAATTTTGGATGCTATTGTCTGGAAAAGTAAGCGATACTTTTCATGATTAGTTCAATTTTTCCATCCCTTAAACGCAATAATTTGCTTATAAATATCTCATGAAAGGCTTTTAGAGAACTGATTTAAAGCTTACACAATTTTCTTTGCAAAGTTCTATATCTGATGTTAAAATGTTGGATTGCAACAATTTATTATTGGTGAGAACAGTAAATGTACTGAGAAAGACATCAAATAACACAAAACTTTAACTTGACACTACATTTAGCACTTATAAACAACCGTGGATTGTATAGTTTGATTTTTTTTACACCATGGAAAGCTGTAATTACACCCATAGTAGTTTTATAGAAGTTACCAATTCACATTCTAAGAAATTTAAATTGCTATAATTTCTTCAGAATTTAAACACCGTTGTATAGAACCACCATACCATCTATGTTGGTACTTTTACATCTTTTTGCTGTAAATCAGAAAAGCTAAGTTTTTACCAGTGACAAAATTTTCAGGTATTTTACTGAGCCTCAGATTTCACCTCTAGGTTACTGTAACTCGGTCTAGATCTAAAGATCCCATCCATCAGCATGGATTTCCATACATTCCATGTCTGTGTTTTCACACATTTCACATATTAATTTAACATTTAGCTCTAAATAAAGGTAATTGCTACAGACTGAACAAAAGGCATGTGAATATAACTTGTCATTAAAATACGAAGTGTTGTTCACATATTAGCAATTTTATTTGTCTGATGATAGCACACCCCTCAAATAACCAACCTAGCTACAGGAATACTAGATTCTTCCCTTAGAATGCTTCAGTCCAGCTTAGGTTGCTACTGGAATTTCATAACATGTCACAGGTGCTGTACTTTCCCAGATAGGGTTGATCATGTAATTTGAATTTTTACACTAAATGATCTCCTCATATACTTCTCACCATGTCTGAAATCTTTTATCTGATTTGCAGACACAAGTGCAATGCATGTAGCCCATAATTAGATAAGCTCCTCACTGGCACTTGTTTATTTGTGATTAGGAGTGATTATTGCTTTCAAGTTGTGCCCTTAAATATTCAGATGTTGCCCAATGCAACAACGGTTCCTACTTGGAATTGCTTATGTTCCAAAATGCTAAAAAAAAGAGAACAGTCAGAAAGTAGGTTTTCTGGAAGCCAAAGTAGACAGGAAGGCTTGAGACTGGTCACTTACACTGATTTGAGGTTGTACTGCTGGAAGTCCCAAGGTAATGTTGGGCAGAGAAGGGGACGTGTACAGACTCAGCAAGTTCACTGATTCATCCTGTATCAAAAGGCGTTGCTGTGAAACCAGATGCTGGAATAAAGGGGAAAAACAAGTACGTATAATCTCCAAGCTTTTTATCTTGGTTACTTCATCCTCATTACCCTGCTACATTGAAAGACAGTTATGTGTCATGCACTGGTTTGCAAACCAATGGGGTTCAGGTAAGGAAAAGTACTGTCCCTGTGACAAAGCTGTTGGTATTTCTTTTCTTAAGAAAACAACTGAAATATGTCTGGGATTATCCCTTGCTTAGTAAACAAAATTTCCATGCAAAACCGAAATCTTGAGGATTCCCAGACCATCTCTTCTCATTAAATTCTCATCAGCTCAACATCAGTTCTTCTCATCAACTGCACTTTCACTACTAGAAACTCAGTGGGAATTTAGCCAATGAACTAAGGAGTATATCTAGCCAAATCAAAGGTGTCATGAATGTGGGTGTATTATACCTTTACTACGGTTATTACAAATTTTGTTGTAAGACATGAAATGTGGTTTCTACCTAGTCCATGTATTTTCTTACTCATTGTGATACAGGCATCTTTCAGGCACATTACTTACCTCCACTGACATGGGAATTTCGGGTAGAGAGTGAGGCAGATTGCCACATCTGCCATTTAAAAAAAAAAAAAAATCTACTCTCTCTCTCTCTGCATATATACAAAACCAGCATCCTATCGTTCTGTGATGGTGTGATACCCCTCACAGCCTTCCTAATTCCCTTCAAGTTAAAATCTTTAACACTTCTTTTGAAGCCTTATGATATAATTTTCAAGGACATGGAATTGCTGACAGATTTTTAATTACTGTCAAGTAAAACCAGACTTTCTACAAAGATCACCCTCTGCCTTTCCATTCTAGATTCATTGGGAAGAAACATAAAAAGTTACATTACCACAACAGGAATCTTTTTGAAGCCTTTGCCTTTCTGCTTTAACAGTCATGTTTTTCAACATGTGGTCTAGTATAGTTGCTTGAATTACATTTTCTGTTTAACTCTTGCTTCCCTCTCAGAACTTTAACACAATAAGAGCTACAAAGGTCTTATTAGACTTAGGAACTCTGGCATGATATGGTCCCCAAGGGAACAACATCCTTGAAAAAGAATACCCTGTGTAACAGTATGACACAGTGACTGCTTTCTTCCCAAACAAAAAGCATATGGGACTCCAATAATAGACCACCTCCAAGAGGGATACTGCACACTCGAGCTTTGACTAAAGTAAATATAATAACTTGTCAAGCATGTTGTGGGGAGCTGTAGATTTTCCCTTGGACAAACCTGGAATATCAATTAACTCTGTAAAATACTTTGTGCTAATACAATGCAACTTCAGACCATCAATGAAAGGTGGTTAAGCACAAAAACACAGGATGTTATTCCAAAACATAACCTTCCTCATACAGTTTGTTTGGAGATACGACCTATCACTGAGACAATAACAGTAGAAGTCTATCTCTGTAATTTTCTTTTGGTACCCAGGGAATGTCAATAGATAGCATATGAAACAAAGAAGCTTCACTTGTATATTGCATTAATTCCTGACTAACAGTGTCTTGCGTTGATAACATCCACCTTTGACCACGAATAAAACAAAGTATGTCAAGACTGTGGAGATACTGTTGAGGGAGAGTACAAAGATTTAACCGAAAAAAGACACTGCAGCCACTCTAATGTGCATCCTAGAATATAATCAAATTTGTAGCAACTGCAGCATTTATACAGAGCCACTTCGAAAATGCATGTTTCCTTTTCGGTTTTCAGAATGCCACTATTACCTTCTAAAATTTGAATTAACAAAGGTAACAGTGACAATGTGTATAGTAGTAAAGCACATTCCAACTTTAAGGTCAAGTATGATTGTTTCACAAAGCAGAATCAATCGCGTTATGTAACATAGGAGTCTAATGTTGAAAACAGGTATTTATTACTAAGAGCATTTCCATCCAATTTTTAATAGTGCTAACAATCAGCAATTTTCATTTGGGGAGGTAACTGATTTGTAAAAACATTTTCAGATAATATCAGCCTAAGTGTCAGTTAAACCTCATCTCCCAAAAGAAGTTTAGTAGCCCACCTGCAGAGATCAGGGTCCTGCATATGCTGAGGCACGGCCCCAGCTGCAGCTTCTCTTTTCACACAACAGACAATACCTTGACATGATGGCACAAACTGGAGTTGCCAGCAGTGTCATTTGGCAGCACAATGGCTAAACCATGGCCCTTCTCCTACATGAGGACTTGATGGTTGGGATTGGCACCTAAATTACCCCGAAGATGAACTGCCTTACTTGCTCCCCTATGTACTTACTCATTGGGTCCATGGAACCTGCTTCCTGATGCTTAAAATATCCCGTCAACAGAGTTACTCTCTTTCTTAAAACAGAGTACAATAATTAAATGTAACAGTGCATGTTGATCACCAAGTAACCATGATTAGTTATTGTACTTCTGGTTTGGCACCAGGAGCTGCTGAGAAGCAGGAACACCTGTGTTTATATGTGCGTTTATACCTCAGGAGGGCAAGAGGAAATGGTTTGGCTTTAATAAATCGTGGATCTACAGTAAGGTTGTCAAAGCTTTGAATATTCGTAATTACATTCTTACTTCTTCAGGCTTTTGGGATGGGTTTTTTGCTAATTAATTAGACTCTCTTCACATATACTTGAAGCAAAGCTCACCAGCTGCTCAGAAACCTACACATTTTGCCACTAGCCACTTGCAAAGAGCACCTCAAGGAGCCGAGCATTAGAAACATAGTGCTCCGGGTTTGCACAAAGCAAGTACACGTTTATCTGCCGTGCATGTTATTTATGTCTCTTGTATAATCAAGCGATATTCTAAGAAATGTTGCTCTGCAAAGCACAAATGAAAGAGAAAGAAAACTATGTGAAGCCTGCTTACGCCAACTGGAAGCTTTCCATTGTGTTCAATGGCTTTTGACCAGGCTGTGAACGCCTAAGATTAATCACTTCACTTGACTAAGGCAGGTTGTCCCTCTGAGCTCAAGGGACATGCTGCGCAGGGGCTCAATCCTGCTTGCATTTCTCATGCAAGTAAGATTTAGCCCCAGCACAGCAGGTGACCTGAAAGTGTACGGCATGCTACAGGAGACAAATAGCTACTGCAGTGAACCTTGATGATACTGGAGACAACTGGGCCTAATAAAAACAGCATTTTATTTATAAGGTGCAATTAAAATCTTGAGTTTAACTTTCAAGTTTCAGATAATGAGATCAGTGTTTTAACAAATGGTACTGAAGCATTAAGGGAACTGTGATAGTAAAAGATCATCTGCAAAAATGTAGCATTTGCAGTGTACCTTTGTTCATTCAAAAAAAGGTAAATGTTTACTGTCTGCTCTGGAGGGTAAACCACTTAAAATCTCACTGTTCAAATGGATATGGCAAAAATACTCTCAGAAACTGTTTCACTACTGATAAAGCTCTAATTCTGTCTATGCGCTAGAGTGCAATCATTTATGGTATTGACTCATGTTTTACTGGTAAATGGCTCTTTGTCATAGCAACCTGTTTTCCCCCAGCAAAAAGTGTTTTTATTTGCTGCCATGAAAACCACTGCTATCCACCCACTCAGATATGAGTACAACACTTACTGCAAATGTCACAACAACTATTATGAAACAACAGCAATGTGAGTCATGTGGGATTACAGCAAAACAAGTGATATTTTGGGTGATTTTGGAACACTTATCCTATTATTAGAAACTTCTGTACTTTGTGTATCTGATGAAAAATTGATTATACAGCCTTTGAGAGTTGGCAGCTAACGCTAAACTAGCAAAGAGATATACAGGAAGTTTGGCTGCTGTTAAACTACCAAAGAAAATCCCACTGAAATCAAAATGCACTGAAGTTGAGATTAATGGAAAAACGCTCGAGCCCACAGGACCACAGTATTAAGAGTCAAGTAACCAGAGAGGTAAAGAAATCCCCGCCTGGCTCCAGAAATGAAGTCAGTAGTTTCAGCTTCTCAGCAAACTTCCAGCAAGCAAAGTGACCAACTCCAACACACAGAGCTCAACTTCTACAGGAACTTTTGAGGCTCATTTGAGCATCTGTGATTGTATGTTGGGCCTATAACTCCTGATGCCTGACACAGTAATGGCAAATGAGATGACATGCAGTGTTTCATCAATAAACAGAATATAACTCTGCTGGTTCTTGCTACAACCTTTCCAGATCTCCCGAAACAGAGATTGTCAGCCTGACCAGATTGTACACATGTCTGATGGTGGTTCAACACTGTGGGCAAATGTCCAGAAACTGTAACACGCAAAGTAACAATCACCGTATATCAGTCTGATACATTATTTCCTTGCATTTTGAGGTGTCCTCCAGTCAATAAAAGACCAATTTGGACGAGATTTCCTGTTTAATGCTGCACTAATATCCACATATCACAATCTTTTACCTAAAACATTCCCAATGTTAAAATATACCATTTAATTCCACTGAACTAGGATCTGATCTAATCCAAATGATGGATCATACTCTGCATCATTTAAATTTCTTTGCAATCGCATAAGGGGGGCTATGAGGCAAGACCACATGTTAGCCATCAATGCAATTTTTTTTCTTTCTGGTTACGGGCCAGAGAGAGGCTACTAATCAGTGTGCAGAGGTCACCCACCTGCCCCTTGGATCATAGTTCACACACACAATTAATTCATTATGGGGAAAAGTCACTGCTGGAGGTTGAACTGCCCATTCCATGTTTTTTTTTGAGGTGCATGTCCTGCCACTGACCTGGAGAAATAGCTCCATTAGCTAAAACTCTGTTAAATCCCATTTTCTTATGCAATTTCTCTAACATAAACAGTATAAACCAACAATTAATAGAAAACCTTGCCACCAAAGCAGAAATTGCTGTCAGTATAGGCACTGCATACAGAATATGGCGGAATTTGATTCTCTTTTAGTTGCATTCATTTTTTGTCCCTTTTCAATACTGCTACGGAAAGAATGATTTAGGCATGTCAACTATGCTAAATGAGGTTTATCACAACTGATTTACCATCTGCATTCCTGTTGTTATAGGCATGTATGTATGAAACAGTAAGGAGTAGATAAGATTCCTTCTGTGTACAGTCTGGCTTCACAAAATGAGTATTGAAGACTCCTTGCATGTCAGCTATGTTGGTAGGTACTGCCCTGATAAGGAAACTGAAGTACTGGAAAATAAAAGGCAGATGTGAAAAAGGATTTAGTCACCTAACTCTGATACTGTAATTCAAAAAAAATCTACTTCAGCAGCCATCTGAACTTGGGACCACCGTAACTCAAAAGTGCTAGGGTCACCAATGCCTAAATCACTCTTTTACATGTGAAAGTTCTTCATCAGCATTTAGCATTGCACACCTCTTCAGGTTATTCCAGAAGGTATGTTCTGCAACACAGATGCTTCCATAGCTTCCTCCCACTTTTCCAGCAGCATCACTGCTGCTGTTGTTCGGACTTTTGTTACCAAAGAGTCTCCTGAACATGTATCTCATATATGCTGGCCTCCTGAATATGCATCTCATATATCAAAATGTATCTCATATATAACATACTCTGATGTCAGCCTGCAGTGTCCTATCCCTGATAATTCTATCTTCTGCAATTACTCTGCTTGTGAGTATCATCAAATTGCATTCTTAAATCTCTCCAGTCCAGAAAACTGAGCAATTATCTATGCAATAAAGAGAAGAAGTCATACCTCAGCTTGAATGTTAGGTGGCAAAACTGGGGTTTCATTTTCTGTTATACTGCTAGTCGGACCATTGCTTGGGGAACTGGGACCTGATCCAGGGGAGCTGCTACTGACTGAGGATTCTGAAAAACAAATTAAAGATACATGATTTTCACACTGGAAAGGAACATATGATCTTGATTAATTGTATCCTCTTTATGGCACAGGTTTGTTTGCTCTTGAAAAGTATCTATTGGTTATGAATGAGCTATTTACTTACATTAAAGAATTTTAATACATGTTCCATTTCTTTTCCTTTTACAGTGCTAATGAGAAAGGATACTCTTGGTCTTTCCCATTCTGATCTCCCTCCTACACAAAGGAAGAATTTACTATTTATTTTTTCCACAAAGATGGTATGATACTCAGTATCAGGCAGAGATACAGATATAGAACTTGTAATGAGTAAAAAGAAAATAAAGTATTTTCTTTTTAATTGCAAAGAGTCCTGCTTCTGTAAAAGATCAAAATGACAGAGATAGCAGGCTTGCAAAGGTCATGAAAACATGTCGTCAATTCATGAGACCTACTGCCTTTGCCTTTCTGTTTAGAAAGGGGATGAGCCCCTTGTGGAATCATCATTACATATGCAAGTAATGATGGTAAAATATACACCACTTTCACTATATCTTTAGCACAAATATGAAGGAATATTTAAAGCATGCAAAAATCTTAATATAGCATTTGAAAGACTGTATGTTATCTTGATTTAAAATTTTGTAAATTCTGTCTAAGATAAAGGAGAAGAGGATGATCTCGTTGTGTGTTGTTGTATTGAGTTATTCTAATCCTACACTGATATAAATTAAATTTATGTAATGGAAGCATTTAACAAGGTTAAAGATGGAAGAACACAGCATTAGTAGAGGTAAGCCTATTTCAAGGGATAGCTTACAAATTAAAAAACTCAAGAAGTTAAAATAATTAACATCAGAATATGGCAGTAAATACTCTATAGCCACTTCTTTGCTTCTTCACTCTTTCTGCCCCAGTACACATGCAAAATAATACCTCACTTTGAAATTACTGGGACATTTCCTTGCTGTTTCTTGGACCTGTTGCTCTTACTACTAGAGCTGTATTTGATTTACTGATGTGAATCTGTACCGAGCTATACTAACTGGTCAAGTAAAGTTCTTGCATCATATTCTCACTAGTTTTCGTATAAGAGCAGAAACACAAACTTATTTTATCTCAGTTTTTTTAATAATTACAATAGCACATTTTGTATAAACAGGAATCTAAATAGAGGGCTATTTTCAGTTAAAAGAATTTAAAAAAAGAAGAAAAAAGAGAAAAGGGCTTCAGCCAGAAATGTTTGATCAAGGAAGTTTTAATTAGGAAAAGTGCAAAGTGTCATATAGCTGATATTAATAATTTTAATGGCAATCTGTAAAGCTCCAAATTATTGTCAGAGCTAGGTAGAGACCACATCTATTTTCAGGTTTCTGCTCTTTCAATGGCTACAGAAAAAAAATACTGGGATAAATATTTTGCTTTATACCTTAATTGTGAGCATACAAAATATAAAGAATTCAGCTGAAACTAAGGAAGTAGAGAACAAGAATCTCATAAGAGCTCCAGCAAATGAAAATAATAGACCAGGTATAAAAAAATCTAATCTGGAAACAATTTATAAGGAAATTATTTATTTACTGTCATACTTACATTCACATCCGTGTCCCAGTTTTACACAAGATACTGTGCAAAGTTGTCACGAGAACTGCACGTATGAGGACACTGACGTGAATTTGTTCACGTTAATATTCCCATCTTGGTGTGACATAATCCTGATATACCAAATGAACTCAGGTACATGTCTGATACACTACTAACAGCTGGTTGCATAAACACATGGCCTGATTGTAACATCCCTTGAAAAAGCCATGAAGATACCAAATACTGACGCAAAGTCAAAGCAAGAAACATCAGAATGAGGCCAAATACTGTAAATGCTCCTTCAAATCAACAGGTAAGGCCTTGGCAGCATACTAGGACTGAAAATGAGAGGGCTTTAGGCTATTTGGGAATGTGGGTGCAATTCTGCAAAATAATATCCATGATTTACCACTCTGCAATACCAAACATGTGAAAGAAAGCTTTAGCATCCATGGTTCATCCACCCTGTTACTTTTTAAGTTCAAGGACAGGAAAAATATTGAAAGCAAATACTATTGATGAAAAAATTTTACTTTTTTTTTTTTCTTCCCTTTTAATTCTCCTCTACATGTATAATTCTGTATTTTAGAAGTTCCCTTTCAATTACTATGAATAGTTACTATCTTCTATGATCAACAATATGTCACTGAATATTTAAATGCTTCAACTCTGTCTTCTCAAAAACAGCTTAGTGAGCCCTTACATCAAAACCAATTATCTTGACATTTTCAAACAAGTGAAACCAAAGGATAGGGCCAAACACAAGATTCCAAAATGCCCTTGATTAACCTAAGTAATACCAGATATGTGTTTTTACGCTTGCTAGTAGCACCTGCATTTTGCATGGGAGATGGGAAGTAGAAGATGCAAGACCCAGAATAGAGAAGACACAAATTAGGGGAAGAAACTACGCTTGTTTTCTCCTTTGATGTTGCTTGCCATCAACAGTCAACCATTTATATCTTCTTGTACTCGCTGTCGTAAAGTACCAGTTTCCAAGCTGGTTTAAAAGCTTTCAATTGACAATGACTTTTTAGTAAGTGGTAGAAAGCTGTAGATTACAAGCTAATTATACACAGCCATTTATTTAATATAGCTTTCTTTTCAGCAGAAGGAAAAAAAAAAAAAAGACAGAACCTCCTGTTTAGCAAAGAGGTTCAATTCCAAAATATCACCAGTATTCTGTGAGCAGTTGCAGCTGTTACAGAATTTCTTCATTCTTAATTACCTGTCACCTCGAAGAGTCGCTTCTTGAATGAACTGACATTTCCGTCCTTCCTCCTGAGCAAAGGACTGCTTCTCCTTTCTGTCACCTTTTGTTTTAACCTTGAACGTACCTTCAAATTGGGCTCTGAAGCTGGAAATGAAAGAGAAAAAAAGAACTTATTACAAATAAAATTACTGCTTTGTGTCAGATACCACTGACACCTTGTGTAGGGCCTCATCTGATCCTAGAGGCAGAGATTTTACTGCCTATCCTCCACAGCCACTCCTCATACAACTCCATTTTAGATTGGAGGCTAGGAAAGAGAAAAAGAGAGCTGAAAAGCTTTGGATCCCAGTATTTTCATCATCCTATTTCAACTCTGAATTTAACCATTAATTATTGTTTATACCATAAGTTTTAATGAGAGTTGAATGCAACTTTTATTCTACATAATTTTTCTCTCTTGTAGGTGAAAACTTGGATGGAAATACAGCTTGGAACTTGGAACCTTATAATTGGATTATGGTCTGATGACAGAAATAGAGAGAAGCCTCCACGGGTGCCTTTTGATTTCTCTTAGAAATATAAATTACGACAAGCCTTGCTGGCAGAACATTTCTTGGTCAGCAATTTTGGGCCCAGAACTTCAACGTTTTCTGAGTAACACACCAAACAACTAGATTTATGACAGTGTCCTAAGAACATTTACACAGAAAAATATAAGCTCTGAAAATGAAGAAGTAGGATTGATTCCCAGAAAACCTAGGATTATGTTTAATGCACCTTGGGCACGCTCCACCTTTGTTTCCTAAATGGACATGGTCTTTTCATATGAAGGCCAGAGATGAAGCCCTGATGTGCTTTTTATTTTGTGATATTTTTAGCATGATAAAACATTTCATGTACTCATTTATCTGTTCTTCTAAGTAAACCCTCTATCAAAGACTGCTGAGAGCTAGCGAAAGATAAATGTGGAATAGACTTTGTTTATATTTCCCTTTCTGGAACTGAGGTTTGGCTAAGCAATATCTCAAAATAGAGAGAGCTGGAAACTGGGATCAGTTCTCTCTCCTGTGCACAGACATAAGCCCAGCCTCAAAGAAGGAGCAAGAGTTAACAGGAAAACAAAATAAATGAAATCTTATAGAATCATAGAACTGTTTAGGTTGGAAAAGACATTTGAGATCATCAAGTCCAACTGCTAACTGGACACTGCCAAGTCCCCCACTAAACCATGTCCCTAAGCACCACGTCTACACGTCTTTCAAATATCTCCAGGAATGGTGACTCAATGCCTTTTAGACACCTCCAGGGATGGTGAATCCACCACTTCCTTGGGCAGCCTGTTCCAACGCTTGACAACCTTTTCTGTGAAAAATATTTCCTAATATCCAATCTAAACCTCCCCTGGTGCAACTTGAGGCCATTTCCTCTTCTCCTGCTGCCTGTTACTTGGGAGAAGGGACCAACACCGTCCATGCTACAACCTCCTTTCAGGTAGTTGTAGACAGTGAGAAGCTCTCTCCTCAGCCTCCTTTTCATTTAATTCAGCATTATATCATTTGTCCCTTCAGGACATGAACTCAATAATCCTACACTTCTAATCCCAGTACCTTCCCGGTATGTACTATCACACCTCTGTTTCCTGCTGTCTCACTTGTTCCCTCAGGGCAACGTCCCTCAGGGATGCTCACACAAGACCAAAGGGGCTGCACCTCTGCCTGAGTGTGGCTGTAACCTGCGGTACCCACTTTTGTCACGTACTACATCACTCTCGGCAAGTGCTCCCTTCTAAGAAGCCCGTGCCTTGAGTACCTTTCAGATCAAGATATAAAGGCTAGCACAACACTGGAATTATTTAAGAAAAAAAAATATTAACAAGAAATTTATTTTTTAATCACTTACTACCATTGTTAAGACCAATGGTTATAGTGACGGAGTACAGATTTGTTTGCTAAGATACCATTTGCTATGAAACTGAAAATATAAAATTTAACAGTGAGCTAATACTACACAGATCTCACCAGGTATGATGAAATTTGGAAGAAAAGCTGCTCACTCCTTTTGCACTTACGGTTATTTCGATTTATACTACTCCGTACTCTTAAAATTTAGAATATTTCCATACCTGTGACAGACTAATGTGATAGAAATCCTCTGAAACACTCACTACACTCTGTATGAATGTTTCATGCTCAGTCACAGTGATTGCCTTTCTATTTTTACCATATTCCCATCACGTTCTGCAAATGAATCAATCATATAAGCATAGAAGGCAGACTTTGATGTCAGTGTCTGAATTTATGAGCCATGTAAGATAGCCCCTGCATGAAAGACAAAGATCATTTCAAAATGGAAATAATCAATTTTAAAATGAAAAGGCATGGAGAAGAGTAGGTTTTAAGTTTTAAGATAAACCTCCCAATAAAAAACAAAGCCCAGGTTTGAAGAGTGTTTGCTTCCAATACCGGCTTTCTTGAATGTCTCTCATGAGACACTGCCAGCTCCTAACATGGGGTACCAGCTAGGACGCATTGGCTGGCAGTAAGAATTCAGGTTTCAGTGCACTAAATATATAAAACTAACCAGTTTGAGAATGTTTGCTCCAATGGACAAAATGCAGAACTGGAAAGTGGTTTCTTGATACCCCTCTATGGCTAAGGCATTGACTTGGTGTGTGTCTGTAGAGGTCACTGTACCATCCTGCTCCACCCAAGCTGAAGCAGAATTATTGTTGACTGCAACAGATATGGATCACAACAGCAATCCTATGTGCTTCAGTGCACTCTTACACAAAGGCTATAATAACACATCTACAATCGTCAACTCTCTTCTGATAGGTAAAAAGCAAAGATTAAGTACTTTAAGCATCACGGAGAGAGCTGTGGATTAAAATTATAAATGTATATACATATATATAGAAAGAGAGACACAGACTAACACAAAGCACATACATGAAAATACTTAGAAATTATGTTAATTTGTTAAACTCTGAAATGCAACCAAGTGAGCAAAGAGTGGAAAATAACTCTTTTAAACATTTTTAAAAATTCAATTGTTCCCCTAGAATTTTCAAAGCACTTGGAAAGCCTTACTGGCAAATAGTGAAGAATTATTATAATTAATTAATCTGCCTTATGTTTCAAATAAGCATTTAGTTCAACACTTTAACTAGTGGTTCTTAGAAGTGGTCTATAGAGAAATAATGCCCAAAATAACTGTTTTGCATCAGCCACCCCTGTATTTCTGCTGCACATTATTAACGCCTTTGCTCAGCTTTAATTAATCCACTGCCAAGGTTGACTATGCCCATCACCCAAAGGCACTCTCAGTGTGGAAGAGGAGCGTCACATGGGGAGTCAGTTGCAAATAACTTCTGAGGCTAAAGCTTTACTCATCAGCGTGCTGCAGGGTAGCTTCTTCATGCAGACACAAGCTCCTAAGAATTAACCCTTTTTTGCTTCATTAATATCACAAAATCATGGAAGGTCTTTCCAGACCTTCACACACTCTATTCCTTTATGCAGAGATTCAACCATAAACCAAGACACTGATTCACCAAGATAATTAATGCACATGGCTTTCTGGCTAAACACACTGGGGTCCAGGGCTCAAAAGCAGATAAACTCTACCCAACACAGGACACATCCTTTATCTCACCTTGCTGAGGAAATAGGTCTCTCTAAAGTGCTGTAGGTGCTGAATGAGGTGGGGTTTGCTGGGTTATGTGGCTGCAACTATAGTGTGCTGAACCATCTGAGCATGGAGCCAGAATGCCAGACACAAGAGGAAAACAAAAGCACACAGCCAGGAGTGTGGCAGAAGACGAAACCAGGACTGTACGTTTTCATGCAGCAGGCTGGCGGGTTGGGCTAATCCTGCTAAGAACCAGTATACATTTGATATTGGTCTAATTGGTCACTGTTAGCCTAGCCTCTTCGCTCCGCAAATCTTTGCACTTCTGCTACACTTAGCACTTTGGAACAACTAATACTCAGTTCCCACTTGGAGAAAGGGAAAATGGATTACTTGAGAGCGCTTTGTTGCAAAGAAAACAAAAAGACACAGCTATTTTCTCTGAAGGCCATCAAAGCCCTTGTCATTGATCTCAATGGGCATCAGTTGATATCCATTTGAGCAATACACTTGAGTAGATTTCAGGAAAGAGTAGCCTGAAAATGACTTTGTTTGTGTAATTGCAGCATAGTTTGAAATAACGAGATGTTGCACTAATATGGCTGGTTTAGTCTCATCACTGTTACCTGGATTGTTCTCTTTTTAGTGCTGACACTAATGAACTGCTGTCACTCTTTAAATGACTGTAAGTGGGAAACAGGTATGAAATACACAGAAAGTATTAGCTGAAATAACAACAGAAGATAACACAGGCAACCCACAGATCAGTTACCTAACTCCTTGGCATGGTTTGTAATAATCTCTACGGAACTGAGAACTTTGGTCTTAGGTAAAGAAGAAAGCATCTCAATGATTTTTCTCATCTTTCATGGCAGCTTCCTATAGCAGGAAAGAAGCAAGTAACTGACTGTTAAAAAAAGAAAATATGCAGGCTTCTATATAGGTACACATTAATTTCATCACAACCATCACCACTCAGGTGAAAGAAAACCATTCTCTCCTGTGTAACATGATACTTAAACACAAGCATGAAAGATAGGAAAATGTCATTATGTCCTATACTCCACTTTGCTTAATGTTAGTAATTTGCAGATACTAGCATTAAAGAATATAGCCTGGGGCTAGATTGCTCCCAAATGAGCTGAAGCTTTTTTGACTGGGCTTTGCTTCACTGTTTCGTTTTATTAAACTCACAGAGATATTTAAGAAGAGGGGATAAAAATCCTTTCTACGCACGGGGGGGAGAACATATATATGAAGGGAATGTAAAAGATAATAATGCACTGCTTTCTGATGGTTCCTGGAACACAGTACTACTTTTGTATCAGAAAAGCGTGTGCCAACTTCAAACCAGCAGTTAATGAAGCCAGGCAGGAAATGGGGGATGGGAGAGGGTGCACAGCGAGCAGGTCCCCATCTCGAGGCTAAAGCCGTGTAGAGGAAACCTGAAGAACAGAAAGTGAGCTTTTGTCCAGACTTCGAAAGGCTCTCAAGTGAAAGCATTTCCTTTTCCTCACTGGCAGGCTGGCTCAGAAAAGCTGTGTGGCAGCCGAACTAAATGATGCTAAATTTGGCTGCAAAGATTCCAACAAAAGCACAAGCAACAGCGGCAAAATTTACATCTTACTTGAGAATGATAAATTGTTCCCTATTGCCCAGGCACCAGCTGTTATCACTACGATCATTTTGAAACAATAACTTGGACTTCTCTAAAGTATTTAAGTCAACAGAAACAATTAAGAAACAAAGACTTCATTATCTTCAAATAAATCTTCACTGGTATTCCCTCTTTCACTTTAAGCCGAAAAGGGTCATATATTGTACTGATTTGAATATATTCTATGCTGTACTCCACGGAGGAGTTACAAATGTTTTTTTCCTGCCTTATATCTAACAAGTATGAATGAAGAAATACACAGTCAAGGAATCTTTCTTTTTTCAGACCACATAGGTTGTTAATTTTTACACTATTTTACTAGAGACCCATGCACAGATAAGCATTATGTGCTTTACAACACACAACCATGATAGTCCATGCCTGAGATAGCTTAAAGTTACAGAACAACAGAATGATGTACCAGTATAGACCATCAGAGGTATCAGAGAAAATGATGAGATGGTGCTGGTTAGCACAATGGTGGTATTGCCAACATACTAGTGGTTCATCCTTTGTCAAATTTCTTTCTAGCACTGTGGCAACTGACAACTTTCAAGACGATACTAAGTGCAGATAATAAGATAACTTCAAGATGTCTGTTGTGATTTTACTTGAAACAGGAGGGGCAGAATGGGAGAAAACATACTGTGAAGAGATCCTTATTTGGTTGGCCCCATTGCATAGCACAACAGGTTCCTGGTCCACTCTGTGGGCTCCCAGACACCATGGCAAAAGACATAAATAACAAACCGGCCTGCCTGTCTATGCCTTGTCAGGACCTGGAGATCAAAGAAAAAGTCAAATCCACCTCAATGCTGCACCGATGACAACAGTCAGAAGAGACAGATCTAAAGCTCCTAAGAAGCCAGTCTGAGGGTAGTGGGCTAGGGAGAAACTTCCCAGTTTCCCCCCTAAGGGATGTAGGTAGAATGAGAGGCACAAGATACTCTTATGCACCATCAGAAAGGACAAACGAGGAGATAGGTTTTTTCAGCAGAACTACGAATGCAACGAAAGCCAGGCAGAAAGGCAGAGAACATAGGCCAGGTACCAAAACTGTTTCCAGGTTCCTCAGCTGCTTTGTGGAGAGCTGCAGATGAGTTTGTCCTTCTGAGAGACCCAATGGTCTCACAGCTTTTTCTCTGCCACATAAGGTTCTTGCAGACATGTAAACAGTCCCTGCTCTGCACAATTTCTGACTTCTGCTCTGGCTTCCTGAAGGCAGCCACAGACTGTTCCAGCCACCTCCAGAAAGCTGAATATATTAGGCACGGGCAAGATGAGCAGTGACTTTTTGTTTTCGTACCTGACTGACTGACATTTGCTGCAGAAGGCCACGTCCTGATATGAGACAATAGTAGAAAATGAACACATGGGACATCCTCCCCACTATCTGACAAGACAGGGAGATACCAGCGTGTAGTACAATTTGGTATAATAGGTTCAATGACTTCTAAGTTCTGGTAATTTAAAATGCCGTTTCTGAAAGAGTTTTAAATTAGATGCGTAAGACTGAAAGCTATTTACACATGCCCTCTAAAGCTCTTCCAAGAACTACACGGACCTGACCACTGGGTGGTCCCAACGAGGCAGGAGCACCAGATACAGCAGAACAGGATGGAGACGCTTTGTTTTTCTGGCTTGCATCACCTAATGTGTTTTCAGCATATACTGAAACTGTTTCCTGCACAGCCACTCGCTTTAAGGGGAGTGCTGGTCATATGTGAAACCCTTTAGTCCTTTGCTTTATTTTACTTTTGTAAAAGGTAGAATGCTTTATTTATCCAAACTAAGGTAAATATCCATTCCCTAAATAAAAAAACAGGTTTAGTGAAACACATGGTAAAAGAGTTAATTAGATTAGAGGGGATCTTGCAGCCCTTCAGCTCTCTTCGGGCTAAGGAAGCCAGTTTAACAAGATTAGCAATTTTTCATTGATTTCCTAAGGAAGGTTCAGAAATGAAATATTCCCTGAAGCGGTTTTAAATATCTAACTTTTCTTTGTTATTCATTGCAGTTGGTATGAAACATTAAATTTCTATTTTATTATCTATGCAAACAAGTGTCCTCTTTCTAGGAATGATTTATTGAGTTAGATGTAGGAATTAGTGTATTGCTGGCACTTAGCCAGAATTAAGAGATCTTTATATTTTTCGTGAAAAGCTGATCAGCGTTATATATTTCCTGTTGATATTTATTCTGCACGTAATCTGTGAGGCAAAAGAAGAGGTCTCTTGCTAGAATTCTTAATAATTTCTATTCCTTAGCACAGGAACAGCATCTCTTTGCATTTGCACCAACTGAGCTATACAGAGGTTTCAATGAGGCCATGGTTTCACTGGGCTTCTTGAGTCCTTATTACATGTCAAGTTCTCTGAAACTACGGTATCTTATTGCTATGACAGGTCCATCTTATTCTTCTTCCATATAAACTGATATTCTTCTGGATTAATAGAGGATGAAAAAGCAAGTATTACTATACTCTCTTGAAACAG
The DNA here is from genome assembly GCA_013399365.1 of Pampusana beccarii. Lineage (NCBI taxonomy): Eukaryota > Metazoa > Chordata > Aves > Columbiformes > Columbidae > Pampusana > Pampusana beccarii. The sequence goes on along the minus strand of VWYH01003685.1, from coordinate 2,859,630 downwards.
AGAATAAAATAAAACCAAAATTTTAAAATTAATTCTCATCTTGGCTGTACATCTTCATATTCTGTTTTTTGGGGTTTTTTTTGTGTTTTTTTTTCACTTTTATAGCACTTATGGGAGCCAAACTGCATCTGAGTTCTCAGGTGGTGTAGCAGAGAAAGAAGATGAAACAGGCTATTTAATAAAGGGCATCCCTCATTTGAATGGTAATAACCCAATTTAGATATGCACCACTGGCAATCCTTCTGGTTAGGTCTCCACTGGTTATTCTTGCCCTCACTTCTGACCATATACACCAATTTAACCAGGAAGAAGTAATGGGAATATAATTCCACACTTTCTGCACATACAGCAAATCCCATTCTTCAGCATAAATCCTCCTCCAACAGCCACTGAATCACTAATTTTGCACAAGAAAAAATAACGTTCTTCAGTGACGAAGCACCAGATGTAACTCCCTAACCCCAAAAGTTGAGGCTTTTGCAGGCTCACAATCTGATCGCTAGATACATTTTAATACATTTTAATTACATCAATGCACTTTAACAGAATAATCACGTTCATGACTACGTTGTTCCTCAAGCTCCATACAAGAAGGAATTAGTTAATAGGGTGATTCAATCCCACGTATTTTAATCTAGGAAAATATCCAGCAGTGATAAATCATTGATGGCAGGCAAAAAGTATAATATTTTATCAACCTTCAGAAATTCATGATGAAACACCCTCCCTTTCTTCCCTAGTTTAATGTGACATCGATGCCATCAGTAGATGAAAACTGGGCAGGTCTAGATTGCTCAAGCATACCATTCAGAGTTGTCCAAAGGCAACAGTACAGGATGCCAAGAAAACAAAAGCAACCAAAACACAGTATATCTTGCTTTCCTAGCAGATGAGAAATCTGGGCCAAATTCAGCTCAAGAGTAGGAAGACACTTCGGCTCTGCTGAATACAAGTAAAGATAAAATTGGCCCACAGGTTGTTTGGACTTTCAAAACATGTTTGTCTAACTTGTGTAGGAAAGACTGACTTTGTGAAAGGATCTCTGAGTGTTAGGTGAAGTGGGGAGAAAAATGCCACCTTAATTAGATGTGGACACTGCACCTTCCCTAAGAAGCTGAATTAAAACAAGTTTACTTTTAGATAGGTTCTTTATGCTCTGGGATATAATTCCAGTCCCCTACAACTTAATTAGCTAAATATACAATGTAACCTTCCATCTGGTAGAGTAATTTAACAGGAATAATTGTGCACCACCATAACTCAACGAGACACTGAGGAAAACCATTGAAATGCTATTTCCTTTCCTTTGGAAGAGAATTATGTACAATTTCAGCATGCTTTGCATTTCTAACAGTTATAGCCAACAGGGAGGTATCACTCTCATTTATATTACTTTCCCATGAGAAAATCAAAAGCAAACTACAAAGCTTATGCCATTGTTCATGAATGGCTCTGTAATACTTACTTGGCTTTAGCCAGAACATGTTATTTGGCAGCTAAACCCCTTAATTAGAATTGTGGGTTTGAACAGATTTTTCAGTGAAACTATGTTTTGCAGGAGTTTGGAGAAGTGCAATCTTTACTAACCAACCTCTTCTATTTTGGATGATCCGATACCATGTGATTTCCACTTTTCACTTCTCTGTTTCTCTCTTTTTGCCATCTTTTAGAAGTTCTTGTTTACTTTTCTAAAAGTTTTCAACTGTCCCTGCCCTAGATACAGTGGAAGAAAAATCCTAGTCCAACTGAAATCAAACAAGACAGTTTCTACTGACTTCAAAGAGTCTCAGATTTTATATGCAGTATTTTGTAACTTTTTTATCCAGAGGGAATAGACTTTGAAATGCCCATTAAAACCATTCCACTTCATTTTCAATGGACGTTATGTTCTTAATATGCTTTAGATTTTAGTACTGCTCCCTGCTCTTATTTAAGCTGCTTCCTTTAGGTTCAAAAGTCAAAAAGGTGTCTAGTATCTGATTACCTGCTTATCAAAAAGTTATGCAAGCTATTTGTTAATGCTAATTTATAAAACATTTCTGAAAACATACACAATTTGTGTAAGAAAACCTTTATGTAACCACATGAAGTAGAACCTTGTAATTCAATTTCGGCTATGCACTGGGCAGTAAAACAACTAAGACAGCATTTAACCAAGATTGTATGATTAGTCTAGCCATCAAGAAGGTTCAGTATCTAGCACTACAGAGTAGTTACTCACAAGACAGGAAGTGATGTAGAAAGCAGTAGGTTTTAAGCTAAAACAGAAATACTGTGAAAAACCTTTATCCAGATTATCTTGAAACTGAGTAAGAATCACCCATGTGTAACACCTTTGCTTCCTGAGATTCGAAGTAAGCATTAAATAAAATATACTAGAGAAACGATTGTGCACTGATAGGAAGACTATAATGGTCTTTACGGGAATGACTCCTGCTGAATCCTGGTGCAGGCCTTGGCAGCTTTCATGATACCAAAGCATACCCACACAAATGCTTTTCTTTCTGACAGTGTCATTAAGCCTACCCTAGCATTCATTTTAATTTAGTTTTAATGTATCTAAAAAGAATTCTCCTCTAACTCGAACTAAATTAGAGTGATAGGGCACCCCTCCTCACCCCAGCTGTTGAGGCTGCCGGGCCCAGACGGACCCGAGATGAGGGCAGCCCAGCACAGTAGCTGCAGTAGTTTTACACCTCCTTAGAGCTGATGGCTCCCAGGGGCTGAACTCTGCTTGGGCCTCTTCGTTACACGAATTTGGAAGAAGCTGTTAACAACAGTTTGCTTCAGATCCACTCTTCAATTGCAAGCAGAAGGTTCTTCTCTTTCTAAAACCTCTTACAACTAATTACGCCCTCTCAAGTTATTGACAGTGAATTTAGGAAGGCTAAAAGAGTCTGGTGATTCATGGGAAGAGAAGTCAAGGAAAAGAAGGGCTGGAAATCAGGGGTTTGTGTTTTTTTTCCCCCTCATTCAGTGATATGCACTGGTGATTTACTTTGGGCACATCATCTAGTTGAAATTTGTCAAGAATGTTCATTAACCCAGGAAAACAAGGACTCCTGAGAGGCAGGAATTCTTAGCATCTCTGAAAAATGGGATAAAATAAGGAGAATCATACGACGTTTGCCTTGTTTCCCTTCTTCAATAAACAAAGTGCCTGTCCCATTTATTGTGCTCACTCACAAACTCAGAGAAAATAATGCTCCTCTCTACTGAGCTGCTTCATTTTGGCAGACATGGTAATTGAGGGTTTGTGGTCCTCTAAGCCTTTTTACCAAAGACCAAAAGAAATCCAGCTTTTTTATATACTGTTACTTCACAGGAGAATGTTTTCGTAGAAAATGCAAACAGAAAGGGAATTCGGTGGCATAAAAGGGAAAGGGAAAATACATTCATACACGAAATGTTTTACTTCTCCGTTTCAACTGCTCTGATAAATTACTGAGTCACTAAGTGCAGAAAGAATAGTGGTAATGAAAGATTCTAATTAATTTCTTTTTTTAAAAAAATTGCATTAGCTGAGTTCTCATTCAGGAATCTTTCACTCTCATTATATAAGAGCTATGCTGTTCTACTGCCTAATCAGGTTAACTTAATACGGTTTTTCAAAGTGATCTTCATGACTGTGCAGCACAGCCTTCTTCCTCTCTTTCATCACAATACTAAACAAACCTTCATCTCCTCTTTTATTCCTGTATGAAATCACATCGTTTCCCCCCTCTGACCAAGAAACTTGCACTATTTGCTATTTAAAATAACCCATGCTATATTTCCATTAAGAATGCTTCCAATTTTGGAAAGCGAGCTACAAACATCTAAAATAGTACTAATCTTGAGTGATCTTCAGGTTCCTAAGCAAAGTGCAAGTTGTAAGCTTACAACTCCATCAGCAAGGAAAGATTCAACTGGCATAAAACCAAAATAAATAGAAATACTGACTGATGTTCCCATTCTGCCATGATTATGCTAAACTCAAGAAAGAAAAACAGTTTATACTTGACACGATGATGTCCCCAGAAATTTCTTCCAACAAAAACCAAAACATGAGGCAAAATACAGAAATTCCATCTATACCAACATTTTTAAAAAGCATGCAGCTTTGGTTAGAGAGCTAAACTTTATTGGAATTTACTGGCTTTTGCTGGTTTGCATCAACACTTGCACAGAGAAAACATACTGTTACAGATTGAAGAAAATGAAACTGTTATGGCCACTTGCCAGAATTTCTGCATTTATTTTGACAAAGTAAAAAAAAACCCAAAACTAAAACACAACAAACAAACCAACAAAAAACACCAAAACCAAACAGAAAGCACCAAAAAGCTTTCCTGGAAATGAACTTCGACCCTACCAAACCCATGTTGTTTGCTACATTTTTTGATGAGTAACCTCGTCAAGCAGATAATATTTTCCCAGATAGATAGGCATAGAATTATGGAAATCAACAATCAAAGTTCCCCATATTAAATAATCAGGTCTTGAGAAGTGCACAGCTCCCATCAGAGCTCTTACAGCAGTCAGTATGAATTTCAAAAGTGTTCAGTAATAGGGAGGAATTTTCAAACCTCTCTGGGTAATTTAGACGCATTAGTCTCATTGAAAGTTAATGAGCCATGTGCTGCTCAGTCTTTTGGGTGCTTTGCAGAAAACACAAGTTACGACTGGTATCCATGGTGAAAGTTGTAGGCATTTTTAAAATTTGATCTTATGCTGTTTAAGCTACAGATGTGTAACTTCTCCGTATGGTATATTTATCTGTCCAGTGAAGCCATAGCTCCCCTTGCTCTGCTCTTTTCAAAGTCTGTCAACACGGAGCATCTGAATGCAGCTGTGCAAAGAGCTGCATCTCCTGGCCTCTAGCCCCTAGGACAGTCCCAATCCTCCATGCAGCTAAGCTGTGTGAAGCCTACTGCTGACAAGTTCTGCTGCATCTTGTACAGAAAGCAAGAATCCTGATGGCCAAGAGAGTTATTGAGCAACCACAGTCACTGCACTGTGATGTTAATTCTGGTACCTAACTGTAAACACAGAAAGAGCAAGATGCCTAGTTATCTATGCATCCCATCATTTCTAGATGCTAGAAGAGTAAAGGTTGCACAGAACATTTTCCTCTTTACTATAGTCTCTCTGAATTAATTTTAAAAATATTAATAAAGAGATGCCACTTCAGGACTAACTAGGCAAAGGTTAAATACACTACTGACTAAGAAACTGAGTGAGCAAGATTCACAATTTACAATGCCTCAGTGTTCCCTTATCACTGAAAACCACATTAGAATGTCAGAGGAGAATCATTCAGCTTCGCTGCCCATTAAATCTGGTCTCAGAGTAACCAATTCAATCAGAATTCTCTTCCAAGACCATTATATTAAAGTTGTAGAAGAGATAGATACCTCTGTATTTCATACTATGAATATGGAAATTAAAAATGAGAAACAAAACAAAGCTGTGATTAAAGCCCACAACAGGTATTCCTTTCTTAAGGCTGAAAGGAATGTGAGTCCGCTTTCATATGAATTGCTGACTTCATGCAGGTTCAGCACCACAGAGGGTTTACCAGGAGCCAGTGGCAATAAACGTTCATAGCCTAAAGGAAAGGAAAAGAGGTTCACCCCTCATGGCAAAGGTCAGATTTCTGCAGGCTCATAGCCTGTCCATATACACGACTGTTCGTGGGACATCTTTGTCTAGCATGGTCCCATGAGGATGACACAGGCTCCACAATGTCCCCTCTGCCTGGAGGATGGCCCTATAACCACCCAGATCAGTTTAGGGTCATTTGACTTGTGTCGATCTGGTTCCTGTTGCTTTTACTCTCACCCTGATGAACAATCATCGGAACCTTTGTGGGGATGTTGCTGAAGGCTGGAACTAAACAACTCCTGTATACAGAGAGCCTGGATGTGTAAACAGGATATTTAACAGTTGCTGTTTTCATGGATGCAGAGGGCTATCAAATATACTCCCTTGCTAACATACAACATGTTGTACACTTCATTTATATTTTCTTATCAGAATCACTATGTAGATGTCATAGAAATGGTTATGCTAATGATTATATCAGTATTTGTCTATTTATTCTGTAGATATCTTTTCAGAGAGTCATCATGTCCTTTGTTCAGTTTTGGAACTGATGCATTGCCTGCCCAAATATTTGGAATAACATATAGAAAACATCTGGATTTAATTATATTATAGTCCTCTTATGCAGACAATGGGAATTGAATTAAGGAATATTTTGAAACCCCCACAGAGATATAAAAGTATTAGCAGCTGCATGAGAACTTTACTGCTACAATGTTTGAAAATGTTTTGTTTTACAGATCAACAGTCTGACACATCATAAATATCAATCATAACATTTAAGATATATAAACACAGAAAAAAAATTAAAGCTTGCACTTCAAAAACACGTAGAAGAATTCACAGCATTTAGAAGATGCAGAGTATATCCTTTTGTTTAAAAAAATGAAAATATATAGCTTATTGTCACAGAAAATATACATTGAACAGTGGTATTCAGTGAAGAACCACATAAGGGCCTTATTGTGCCTGAATAGCCTCAACCAGATTTTATAGAATCTTGTTATAATGCCACCATATTGTACAAAGATCACATTGAGCAATTCAGCTAGAATAAAGTAGCATTTTGCTTTCCATGCTTCCATTCCTTTGAAAATATTTGGGGATATAATGTGAGTTTAGAGAGTCTGCCCCGAAGTATTAGACACAGACTAGATTTTCTTTCTGAATGTATACTGGTTCCAAACGCCACTTCTTTTCAAACAGTACCAGTTTTGCAGTTAGCTTTCAATCTCCCAGTGGCTAAATCACATTCAAAGGCTGTTAGCACAGTAGGGGGTCAGACTTTCTCTCTGAATGTAACTATATCACTCAACAGCAGACTCATGCAATAAGCTATCTAATGTTTTCTTTTCATCTTTTTTTCCCCTCCTCTTAGCGTTTCCCTGCATTCCTGGATACCGGTCACTGCACCAAGGACCTGAGGCAACAGCCACATGGACTCCACCACCATCCTTCTAGCTTTCTTTATGGTGCAAAACCGTCAAGTCTACAGTTCACCTGCTCTCAAGACAAAAGGTTCAGCTGCTAAATCCTTTGAAACATTCTGCAGTGTTCAAATGGACATTTTCTTGTACAATATTACACCTTCCTCCGTCTAAAAAGCACACAAAAACGTGCACGTGTATGTGTGTGTATGCATAAAGGCACACAAAGTTTGTCACCCAAGGCACAAAATATAACAGTAATCCAATTCCTCCTCTTTCCATGGATTCTCCTCCAAACATTCTGAAAAACACTGCCTAAAGGTATCGTACCATCTGAAGACAGATACTGTATCTACCATACAAAAGAGAGAGAACTATTAAACCCAGAAGAAACATCAAGACAAAGAAAATAATGACATCAAAGATCTGTGAAATTATGGTCTGTTTATAAACTAATTTCATCAGGACTGAAGCTTTCACCAGCTGTGAGCATTGGGAAACACCAACTCTTGATATCATGTGGTCAGTCCAACCTCATAAAGATGAAGTCAGGATCTTTGAACTTACCCACAGTATCATCCTGAACAGGCTTTGTAGATTATGATATTTGCCTTGCTGATGGACAGCCTGGTTAAAATGAAGGGCGGGAGCACTGCCGGGTAAGGAGCTCGAATGAACTACACTAACTCACCCGTCTTACGAAGTGGAAAATCATCCTTGGCATCCTGTGCTCCTGGTAAAGTGTATTTGTAGGGTGGCGAGGCCCCGCTCAGGGGTGGAGAGCTTTGATCCAGTGAGGTGTGGTGGGCAGCCCTGCAGCAGACACAGAGGGGTCACAAATTAGCAGTCGCTGAGGTGACCAGCAGTAACTATCTACACATGTTGTACACATGTCTCAGCTGTGTTTATGTTCTTGTTCCTCAAAGCGTGCACAAACCACAGGCTCGTGTAACCAATGTCACTTTTACAGTAAGTTACGGAACTCCTCGGGATTCCCAAGAACACGCTTTTTGCACTCATTATAAAAGTCACATAGGATAAGAGTCAACTTGACCTACAGACAGAATCTGTCACCAGTTTGGGGAATTGACCATTTCAGATTGTTGTTTAATATGAAGCAGCTGAGGCACAGCAAAAGCCATTTACGTGTTGTTTATTACACACAAATGCATGTACATTGATTCAGCGTATTCTATCAAAATGTGGGGGATTTTCAGAGCAGGCAGGCATGTATCAAACTAACCAGAAATATTTACTTATTATTACCTGTTGAAAAAAGAATGCAAACTATTTAGCGGACAAGGCAGATAAAACGCTGCATTTAAGCTCAGCTTGTAGGTCTTGTGAGCACACCCCTCTGCAGCACATAGCACTCGTGTCAGCAGAGAAGCTCCCAGCTGAAGAGTGCTTTCTGACAACTGCCACATGAAAGAAATAGTGTGGGCAGATCTTTCTGAATACGGAAACTGTAAATTGCATCACCTGGCCCAGAGACAGGGTTTTTTGTTTGGTTGATTTTTCTATTGGGAGGGAAAGGAGGGAAGGTTTCAAACTTTGTGTTTATCTAAACATAATTTTACTCAGCCTTTCACAGGGTCTCTCCCTGCCTTCCAGTGTAGGATGGTTAATCAATAATACATCTCCATCAAAAAGGGGCACTGCCGTGAGATGTCGTACTACTTTCCCTAGTGTGGCAGAAGGCATTCCTCTGCAGAGCTCCTTGTTCTCACTCATCTGAAGACTCTGAACTAAGCTCAGATTATTAGTGCAGAAATCTTACACACTCCAGAGAATTTTACACATTACTTGGAAAAAAAAAATACCCCTGGAGGTGTTTAAAAGATGCATAAATGAGGTTCTTAGGGACATGGTTTGCAGGTGGACTTGAAAGTGCTAGGTTAACAGTTGGACTGGATCTTAAAGGTCTTTTCCAACCAAAATGGTTCTGTGATTCCATGATTCTATCTCTACCAGAAACAATGTAACTATATATTGCATCATGTTACCACAATGCTCTGATTAGCTCCTAATGGAAACTCCAAGGGCAGGCCTGCAGTAATTATTTTTAAAAAGAACTAGATGGAAATGTAGTGTACCATATGCATTTGTTTGTCCTGCTGAAGGTCAATTCCAGCACAGCATTTACATCTTTCAGAAATGCAGCCAGAACTAATTTTGTTGTACTGATTTATGTGTCTGTTGTTATAAGGAATTAAGAGGAATTAATTAGTGCAAAAAATAAAAAGAGGGAATAAAACCTGTAAAAACTGTAAAATCTTAAGATGTTAATAGGCCCATTATGGGACTCAACAAAAACACTTGTTTCAATGGTCTAAGAAGATTCTTAGCAAGGACAAGACATCATCAAGATACACAGTTTGGGATACTAAAATTCATCAAAGTAAGAACAGTTAAATCACCACTATCCTTCTCAAAAATCTTTCTGAGTGAGTTACATCATTCAAGTAACTTCACTAAAAAGTAGCAACTCTTCAAGAAGAAACAAGTTTTGTGATTGATTCAAAATCCAAGTAAATGAAACACAAAGTTGTACTAACTGCAAAAATTGAAGAGACTTGGAAAAATGACAGGTATAGTTGTAAAATTTGTGACAGGAACAAGAGATGAAGCAGTTGAAATAAAAAGTTTATAAAGATTTCTGACAGCATCTTGTTCTGTATAGGTCTCATTACTACCGAGTACTCTTAAGTTCAACCAGAAATATTACACTGTTGGCTTTCTGCTAACTTCTTGGTTGAACTCGTCTTGTTCTGGAGGCAGACTCACAAGATCCCTGCTGGAGAAGCATTCTGGCAAGTTTTAGCAGATACTTTGATGAGGCAAAGAAACAGCTTAATACTCAACATACGTGTACCAGAGCTTGGGGTGGCGGCTCATGGAATGATTCTTCCCGTTTGCTGGAGAGTCTTTTGTTGCCGATTTACTCAACAGGAACTCTTGAAGTTTCTGCTTCACTTCTGTACTGGCCACCGCCCCTAAGACACACAGAATTAAACATACCTTATCTTTACCTAAAAAAATTACATTTTTAAAAAAGCAGAGACCAAAACACACACAAAAAAAAGGAGCCTGTGTCTTGTTGCTGAAAGTGTTGTGAACTATAAAAAATAGCGGTGGAGACCAGTCAAAATGAGATAACATTCAGATTAAATGTTTGTAGAAAACTGAAGCTGGCCACAACCCAGAAATCCAGTGAAGTCATAAGGAATATTTCAAGAGTAGATGAGACCATTTATCCAGGGCCAGATGTATCTAAAGAATTTAAATTATTTCGTAATAATTCCCGAGTACAAAACCAAGAATAGAACTAAAAAGATAACGACAAAAGGTCACTTTGAGTTTGTGGTGAATAATGTTTTTTTCTTTTAGTAACTAAGTAATAGTAACAGCACAGTGAAACTACTCTCTGAGCACTGGTTTGGTTATGAGTAGAACATGGCAGAAAGAGCCAGCAGTGAGACTTTTTATTCAAGTAACTTTAAGAGCCTGCACTTGTGATGTCTGGGAGACAGAGCACAGCCTGAAACATGAGTCTTAGTTGATTACTCTTAAGAAACAAAAACTACAGAAAGACCAAAACACCAGGAAGACACCGCGGATTTCGACCTCTCTTGGTGGCTGCCTCAATACAGCACAAGAGGGACGGCATGTCAATGTCAGGTTAATCTGCCAGTTCCTACTTCAAGCACAGGACATGCTTCTTAACTCACAGTCATAATACTCTTCATAAAAAAAAAAATCTTTCTGTTTTCCATGAACAGTGATAAAAAAGGGAAGAAAAAACAATTCATTGAAAGCAGCAGCACTAAGGCATATTGATACTCTGAGTATTTGGTTACCCAACCCTGACGTGTCACAGCTAGCAGGTATGTCCCCCTATGACCCAATTCCCATCAAGTACCTCTACTGCCCCTCAGCTTCAGGCCCTAACTCTGCTCTCTGCACCTTCCTTCCCTCCTCTACTCCTTAAGTAGATCATCATCAGCAAACACTGGGGCTGGACACGGGGGGTCACAAGTGCTGCTTGGCTCGCTGCTACAACCCTGGACAACGTCATCAGACACACGGTGTGAATTTTGGGGTTGTCCTATGCAGGGACAGGAGCTGGACTTGATGATCCATGTGGGTCCCTTCTGACTCAGGACATTATATAATTCTACGATCCTGAACAGCCACCCAACAAGCCAAACTGAGAAGGGAACCACTGAGTTCACATCACTGCTCTTCCTTTGGTGGGAGCGCTAATAAAGCCCAACTGTTCATATGGAAGCTGATTTTTCACACCACTTACAGGAACCTTCTGTTCCTGCAGCTTCTGCCGCCTTCCCATCTTTCATGGATTCCTCATTCACTGAAGTACTGGAAGGACCATGGACACCTTAATTTCTACAGTCTACAAGATCGTACACCTACAACTGCCAAACCGATGTATCTTTCCACCCAAGAAAAAATGGCAGGAGCCTGTGATCCCAACAAGCATAATGAACAGCTCTTTGTTTCAGTCTTTGACAGTTATTTTTTGTGCTCATTTAGCAGGACAAGTAACAATATCTGCTCGAGACAGTTTCATTCTGAATAATTTCACAATGTGCTTCTAACTACCTGATTTTTAAATTAACCTCACTAAAAAGAAGTATTTGTATCTGTCTCCCTCTAGTGAGCACCAAATTCCAACAGTATCCTTTATATCTGTCACTTGCCTTAATGCTACATACAAGCTAGATATAGCTCTTAGTTGAGCCCCATGAAATAGCATCAAGAACAAACATCAGGCAGTTTGAGAAAGTACTAGCAAAAGTAAGCAGAAGTCTCAGCCAAAGATATTTTGAGTATTTTCTTATATGTTCAGTCTTGAAACAATGCTCACATTAGTTAATCAGCAAGTAATTTGAGTTTTTCTTGTTTTGTAACACTTTCTGTATTGGGAAATAAACTCTTTAGAGAGAAGTTCTGAAGTCAAGCTTTAGGCTTTCAGATTCCCTCCATTTTTAATAAAATGAGCTGGATTCTTGAGAGGCATATACACAGGTCTGTCAAAATACACTTTCCTACAGTCCTTGGACTCCGCACACAAACCAGCAGTGGGTTTCTGTGGGTGCGACAGGTGGCTCTGCCTCTCTGCAAGTACAGCCTTGACTTTCTCTAGTTGCATATTTCACACAGCAATAGGCTTCCTTCAGATTTCCTGTTGTTCACTTCAGCTGGGAGAAAGCAAAGGGGAATAGATTAATTTCTTATTAGGATTCATGGTACATTGGCTCTTACTTTCTCGGCCTCTTTCTTTGCCTCGGAGGGGAGGAAGCTGTTGTTCCCGGCGATGCCGCTCCAGTTCCTGCTCTTGTCTCTGCTGCTCCAGTTTCTGCTCTTTTTCGAGGAGTTCTTGCTGTTGTTTAATGGCTAGGAGTTCCTGTTGTAACTTGCACATAACAAAAAGACATGAGAAAGTGCAGTTTGCACTGTTTCCTATGTCAGTCCTGGCTAAAACCAGCCCCTTGAATAATGGAATATCAGTGCTTGCTTTTGCGCTTACACTTCTTTTCACCTCTCGAACAACTTACCCTGGCCTTTTAAGTGGGACAGTGCATTGTTGCCACTAAAATGAGCTCTAATGCCAGGTAGCAGCCTGCTGCTCTGGTTTCACTTCTTTCTCTTTTGGAAAAAATGCCTGGAAACTGCACAGGGTTCTTTGCCAGTGTATCACCCAGCTCTGGCTGCTGTGCTCCACTGCATTTGTCAGCTTCATCAAGCTGAAGCTTAACATAATGGCAATTAGATCAGAAGGAAAAAATGAAAAGAAAGGACAGATGATAAATTTCCAGTCAAAATCCATTACAGCAATCCTACCATAGTGGTTGTAATCCCATAAATCATTTTCTTTTTACATCACATGAGTCAGCCTGCCCCATTTTACAAATGCAAATATTATACACTTGCCTATCAATTTGATTCGTGGGCACAAACTCAAACAGCAGCCCAAAGAAGCAGTCTTTTAATATACTCAAAACTGCGCATGCAGAAAAGACAGCCATATTGAAGTCTGGCTGAAAATACAGCTTTGTAAAATAGGTAGTTTGATTTTCTGTGGATGTAGCGGTTTCACAATTCTCATAGTACCGCCTTGGTCTGCTGTGAGCAACTTGCTGTTAGGTGCTAGGAGTTTTGCTTGAAAAGGCTTTTATCACCCAAATACAGAGAAATGAGCACTCAAAAGCTATCTCTGCCACAGCAAACCTTTCAGGCATGTTCCCTTTTCATGTCTGCCTAGGCATATTCAGTTTGCAGATAAAGTGACGGATAAATGAAAAATGTTGCTACCTTTATGTGCTCCTGGAGCTGGGCTTGATGCTGGCGGGTCAGGTTTTCATGCTGCTTCTGAAACTCGGCAATCAGCAGTTGTTTCTGAATTTGCTGCTGCTGCTGGATCAGAAGCAGTTCCTGCTGTAGCTGCTTTTCACGCATAATTGGGTCCACCATGGGAACCATCGTCCTGAGATCAGTTCGCAAATCTAATGGTGAGATAGGCTCTAATCCCACGGGAACCTCCGACTTGACATCCACTGTGGGAGGAAAACAACAAAACGTATATTTATTAAATATAACTGGAATACTACTGGGGAAAAGACCTATTAATCTCAAAGACTGCTTCAACGGACAGACCTAACAAAATACTTATGCAATCTATGCTGTATGCAAACTTCAGACATTCCTACTAGCAGCTGGAGATTTTACATAATATTTTATCCCTTTCTTTCAATTCTCTACGTAAATACTCGCAGATTAATATTCTGCTAAATAGACTAACAAATAACCAGTGCTAAAGCCATGTCAGAGCCTAACAGAGCAATATTTAGTGAGAATCTCCTAGGCACTATTAATGCTTAACAAAAAAACCCACTTCCTCAGTAGTAAAATGAAGGCCTTCCAGTTCTCAGTGCATTGCAACAGATTTTCCAAAGCTGGTGTGTAGATTTGCTGGGGATGAACACCTATCCAATGCTGCAAAGCTACTGCGTGTAAATACAGCTGGCAAACACATAGGAGTAATAAAATTATAGGAACATAATTTGACACAAAAATGAAAAGTTTTAATACAGCTTTTTGAAAAGTGACCATTGTGCTTGGAGTTGATTAGGCAAACATAATATACTATATGTATCTTACAAGAAAATGAAAACATCTTGGTTTATTCTAATTTGTTGTAGTAGTGGTATATATTGTCAAATAAACATTAAAGTATTTAATGAAGAATCCTGTGTTTTTCCACCCCTTGATTTAAATCGAAGGGACTAAAAAGCAGAGGAAGAGAGAGCAAGATTTGCTGATTTTCACTATAACACTTGTAAAGCTTACAGTTTTCATATCAAGTGAAGAGACAGAGCATAACTTTATCTCTTTGAAAAGAAAAAAAACCTAGCAAGTGACATTTCTGCAAGAGGAAAATAAATAGTAGCAGAGGGTCTCTGCTCAAGCTCAGCAGTTCTGATTCCATCCACGAGAGGACAGTGGAACACAAACACATTCACTCATGTTCCTACTGCTCCACTATTTTCATAGGAAAATAAGATTACTAGCTGAAAACAAACATGCTGTCAGAAATGACTAGAAAACAAGATTTTACGTGTATTTTCTCCTTTTGCTCTGTTACAGCTGTGTTTGTTTCAAGGAGAAAACAAAAATGAAACAGAGAAATATTCCAGCAAGCAGGAGCAGCAAAGATGAAGCAGCAGAAGTTGAAACTCCAGCAAACGCACAGAAGGGAATTCTAACTGCACAATAATACCTATTAGCAAAAGGTTTTTCAGAAAGAAGACATAAGGCGCCAAATCTCTTTAACTAACCTTAACCTTTTCTTCTCAAAATTCTGGAAACACACAATTTTCTGGGTCTTTTTTAAAAAATCCTACTAACTGTTACTGTAAACCTCAGAGTATAATTTGCCTTCTTAACCTCCTATCCCAACAGAATGACTGCACCTAAGTGCTTACTTTTGTTCTTAGACTGATCACTAAATTATAAAAAATCACCTTTAAGTTACAAAAACTACTCTTGATTATAAATAATTGCCGCAGACCAGGAGAAACGGACAGGCAAACCCCCAGCCTTTCATCCCATTTATTCAGCAGCAATCCACATTCCATTTGTCTAGACTAAATATAGCCGCGTTTATACAAGAAATCAATAGTGCTTGCAGAGAGCAGAGCGAAGACATGAATATTTCATCAAACTCGGGAGAGAAATGGCAATCAGCAAACTGACAGCAAACCCCGTTGGCTGACTGGCCCCTCCAGATAAGTCTCTGGTACTTGGACAACAGCTCATTGCCTGCAAGTCATAATCTTATCATCGGCACTCTTCTATTTTTAACATTAATTGCATTGTAGGTGACAAAGGCTTATCATGTTTAAAGCGGAGAGATGGATTTTCTTACATCTTCTGTGACAGGATAATAAGCCTTACTCGGAGCAATAATAGTAACCGGAGCTGGGCAAACCCTGCAGGCTCTGGTTCGCAATGGTGTTTGCAAACTGAACCCTGCAGGGTTTGCTTCACAACAGTGCTTGCAAACTGAACCCTGCAGTTTATTTTGCAGATACTGGCTACAACTCAACCCCCGCAGGTCTGCAGGGTGATGCAGGCTGGTGGTACTTCCCGTCCCTGATGAGCATCCCACTTCTGCATTTTCAGAGCACTTCTCATGAGGGGAGGCCTCCAGATTTTTCTAACAATGGAAATTTCCTTTCACTATTAGTAAGACGTACAACTGAAATCAGGCTCAGTTTGGTAAGAGATACATTTTCAAGAATTTTCACACACTCGAGTAATAAATCTAGCACTGGAATATCTATTTAAGTTCAACTTTGCCTCCTTTTTAAATGTTAATAAACATTAAGGTAGTTCAAGAGACTTGAACTCATTAATACAGAATCTTTCATGTCATTTAAATGCTAATGTTTACTGACAAAAAAAGACACACAGTTATTTCCTGGCACAAATGCTGCTAACAGTAAGGATACCGCCAACATTACTAATAGCTGCTGACGTAGCGAATACCAACTTTTGAGGGTAATTACTGTCTTAAAACTGTACTAGATAATAGTTAGCTGGATAACAGTCAACCTCATCAACTAAGTTATTCTAAACAAGTAAGTATAAAATCAGCAATTAAACCAAATGGTTTGCTACTGTCTGTTAGGTGGTCCTAATGCCACAAGGCATTTACACCCTCCTTACTTGTTACCAGCTGACAAAGAGACAAAGCAGCCCCGTGGAGCCACATCAGTGTGAAAAATGTGTCATGGAGCTGAGAATCAGAATTGGTGTCGTTAAAAGACTTGACTTTTCGCTGAAGCATCTTCCCCCCCACCACCCCAACACAATTTTAAGTGTCAAAATTGCAAAGGTGATGCAGGATATTTATTTTCATCTGGGGTTTTTATGTTCCTCCACACCCCACAGAAGAATATACATATTTCTCAGATAGAAAAGGAATGTCCTAATCAATGCCCTCGACTTCCAGACATCACAAAAAGCAGCGGGATGATGAACTTTAACAACAGGATTCATCAAGATATTCGCCAAAGAAGGAAAAGGATGGATAGTGAAAGAAAATATTAATCAGAGCTTGATAAAGGCTAACGTCACTTTAAGGAACCTTGTTTTGCAGGATTTCCAGTATCACCAGTGGAGTGATGTTGTAGCAGGACCCTGCCCGCACTCTCTCCCCCACAGTCTGGAGCAGATTCTTCCCAACAGCTCTGCTGGCTACGGAGCAAGCCCGGGATTCCTCTCTAAGGTTAACTAAAGACAAACTCTCCAAGCTCACGTTAGCTGTGGTGAATACAACAGTAGGCTACAGAATATTAACTAAAAACATCACTGAAAGCTCGGTGATTCCAGGAAATATGCCAAAATTTGAGTACAAAAATACTTAATTTTCAGCTACAACACACTGCAAAAGGCATACGTATTTATTTTTCCTATAAAAACTCAATTGCCTTTATCACAAAACATAACAACAAAAATAGTCCCAGAAGAACATCCACAGCAATTATATTCCATAGTTGGCACTTCCTGCAGTGTTTTTCATGTTTTGTGGAAAGAAAACAAGATACTTGTAAAATGGCATGCTTGTTGAGTAGATTTAGGTGCTTAGAGCGTATGTTAAATGAGGTAAAATAGTTTGGTTTAACCCTGAGGCTTTGCTTCTTGAAACTATTCTTTAAAAGGGGAATCACTGAAAAACTGTAAGTCTTTCACTCAGAGATGGCATTTCAAGCTTTGTTTCTAGTGGCTAGTTTGAATTTCTGATATATTACAATACACAAATCTTCCGAATCACAACTGTTAGAGGAAAATATCAGAAAACAGAACAACCCACTTTCTTACCATCATCTCCCAAGAGGGACAATCTCCTTTTTTTTGTTGGCAGTTACTTTTCTTGGCAGACATCTATGGCATCTTTAAAAGCAGGAACTTAAACAAGGGTTGCTGTCAGCAGTTGCCATTCTTTATTTGAGATGCAATGAAGAAGAATTCTGGTAGACTTGATTACCTGAACACCTCTAGTACTTTTATTCTTTCTACATTAGAGGAACAGTGTGAATTTACCGGGATTGCAGGGACTCAAGCTGACCCTTTCCCAAAGGAATTTCTCAGTTATGCTGTTGGGGTGGGACAGTAAGGAAGGCTGGAGAGAGGAACGGAGCATGAAGCTGGTGAGGATCTTTCTCCTGCTTGGTCATCCAGGGAAGCCTTTTACTGCAGAAGCAGTTAAGGTTTATGAAGTGAGCAAGGAGGACCACAAAAGTTGGAATGCTAAACTAAAATTAGATGTGACAAGACACAGACGACAAGCTCCTACAACTAGCAATTTCAGTATTAGGCAATA
This sequence comes from Pampusana beccarii, assembly GCA_013399365.1. Lineage (NCBI taxonomy): Eukaryota > Metazoa > Chordata > Aves > Columbiformes > Columbidae > Pampusana > Pampusana beccarii. Next base: position 2,841,708 of record VWYH01003685.1, on the reverse strand, counting down.
AAAACCTATTCCTGAAAACAGACAAAAGCAAGTAAAATCTAGAAGAATTATTCTGCCAAGAAATGGTCACACATTACTCCAGACATCAACTCGGTGAAGTATTACCAAGAAAAGAGAGAATAGGAGAGCTGTTTATACTAGTGGTACTCTTTTGAACTCTGCTCTGCAAAAAGCACAGCCCACCTGAAGTTATTGTTAACTTGTACAGTACTTTTCATATTTTTCATACGCTTTTCACAAAATGAAAACAAACCAGAAAGAGTTTCACACATTTTAGTCTAAAAGAAACTGCTTCCAGTTGGTCTCTTCATTCAAAGAAAGTGAAAAACATTACTTTTTGCAGGATTAGCCACCAGTCAATCATGACACAATCAGAATACTAAAGAATTTACAGAAAAGCTCTAAATGGTGGAAAGAGTGGAAGATATCCCTCTGAACCCAATGAAGATAACAGTTAAATTTACTCTCCAGTTTAAACCTAGCATTCTCCAGATTTATGTGCCACCTCATTCAGGGCTTGAAAAGCACCAATACCTGAAAAGCCACAGCAGTGTCTTTGAACATTGAAAGAAATCACTGAAAACATTGAAAGAATGGAACACCACAGGAGACTAAAAGTTGCAGGAATAAGGAACAGAGGGTAAGAGGGAAACTTTGGCAGGCGGGTGAGACACAAAGTAACGGGCAGGAGATGGGGCAGAAAAAGACCGGCCAGACAATAAGACACAAGCAGCCAGGCAGAGGTGGAACACTGGGGAAGGAGCTAAAATTTCGTCTCCTTCTGTGCTGATCAGCAGCACGGCAGGAGCGTTGCTCACTCTGTAACCTCGGAGCAGGCCTGGCGCCCTTGGCCTCACTGCCAGGGTAAATAAGGAACTAACAGCGGAGCAGTGTGTTCATTGTGAGGACGCCGGGAAATGTGGCAAGCAACGTGTTTTTGAATATCCATGACTAAAGAGGATGGAGTTTGGCATGCAAACTACTACAGCAATTGTTCAGTGTTCAAACTGGTAGAAAAATGTCCTAATGTGGAGCCCGCTCCCCAGAGAAGAGGCAGCTCACAGCTCTTTATACCACCTGAGAAGCTTGATGCAGAACCTCTCTCACAAGTACAGGGGTGAAAGAAGATGGCCTTGAGAGCATCTCACTTTAATATGGGGACAAAAGCATCCAGATTTAGGATGACACTTATAAAACTTTTTTTCCAGTATTTAAAATAAAAAGAAATTTTTCTCCACTCTCACAATTACACTAAAGGATGCATCCAAGCTGAAAAAAGTATCACTTAGATTTCACTCAGTGTTATTAGATATTTTTTATTAATTATATTTCTCAGCCATAGTCTGGATTTTGGTTGTCACAGGCAAAAGAAGCAGAAAGAAGACAGCAAATGCAAATGGGAGTCTTTTTTTCAAAAGCAACACCATGGCTTTTCATGGCAGTTAAGTTCTTAACTGCAATTTGTACTTTAAAACTTCCTCGCTTGGAAAGGAAAAGCACAAGAAATTAAAACACATTTCAGAGCAGAGAAAATACTTTCCAGTTATTTTTTTGGATTATCCTTCAAGAGTCTGTAATAATTTTAAATAGTAGTGTCACCAAATTAGAAGTATAAATGAACTGTCAAACCTGATGAGGCACTCAATTGAGTTTATGGTATTAAGGAGACGTGTAATAAATTATACTAGAAATGTATTCCCCTTTCTTCTATAAAAGGGATCTTATCATGATTATACCTTTTCCCTATTTCTTTTAAGTGTTTGCATACATGTCATAATGAGAAGTAAAATAAATGCAAACAGTGATCTGGGCTTTGATTTACCATTCTCTTATTTCCCCAGGGCCTGGAAAGGAAGCTCAAACAACCACAAACTTCTAAAATATCAGTGAGAGGCCTTGAAATACCAACACTGAAGTTACAGCTAGCTGGCTTTTGTAAAAAATCAAAGGCTTTATTATATTGATTTACTAAAATCAGATTCCTTCTCTGCAAATAGGCTTTTGAGTCAAACAGTCATAATAAACACAAACATAAATGCCATATAAGTTGTTATAGCCCAGAAGTTTTAAAATGTTATAGTGTTCGCTGTTTCTTCTCTACTAAATACACAAGCAAGAGTTCCACTTATGAGCCTGGCAGAGTTCATGCAAATATCAGGCCAACCACTTCTGTCACAGTAATAAAGGCAAATGTGCCTAATAAATCACATCAGAATGTGAAACACTTTTAAACTCAAACCTGGGATGATCTGTTATCAAGAAATCCAAGCTGAGCTATATTTGGGGTTCTGAGTTACTTTATTTATATTTCAGCTAGGAGAACTCTTAACACATGCATTTCCTACACCCATCAGCATACATGCACATTTTCACTTTCCAGAAAATGCCCTTTTGATAGGAATCCAAAGATCCTAAACTCTAGATACTGCTGCTACAGGCAAGATAAAAACAGGACAAAGATAAATGTAGACATAGTTAAAAATGTAGAATTTCTACGTAACTTTCTTCTCAGTTCCAGAGACTATGACATACTGGTGGAACTATTAAATAATTATAATATATAAGTGTTAATTATGCTGTTGTTACCTGGTATTGGGTTAGCCTATTTGACCATAACGTGCTTGCCCTGTGGCATGTGTGCACAAGAAACAACAGGGAAGAATGTAAAATAGCATTATTTTGGCTGTGTATCTTCTACGCATGGGTCAGTATCACTGTCAGCCAGATCACGCTGAAGACTGAAGAAGGTTTGGTTTGGTGGCAGCACCACTTAGTGGCTGGAGAACTAAGTAGGTGCAATGTCCCCAAATCAGTGGGTGCCAGCTTATCACTATCTGCTGGTCACTTCACTAAGGCCTTAAAATTAATCAAAATGAAAGCATGAGTGATATAAACCTGTGGGTATGCACTTGCATACACATGTAATTCTTGCACCATATACTGAAATGCTAAGAAAAAGCAAAGAGCAGGCATGACACAACAGACTTCTCTCACCTCCCTTTTTAATAATAATAGAAGCTACATACATGTGAGAAAGTCAATATGCTTTTAATTGTGTCAGTATTATTATATATTAAATGACAGTGTACAAAGTCCCCCGGGTTCTTAAGGACGACTGAAAGGGCACCATGAGGGCTTCTAGAAACCTTCCACAGCCTTTGCCTCAACCCAAGACAATATGAGGCTGCTACAAGTGGTACCAAATACATCCAGAACATATGGTTTTCACTTTCCTTTCACCTCTTTTCCACCTGTGAATGCTGCAGGCACACTGGTGGCAATGTTGAGTTTACACCTGCTGAATAATTCCCAACAGTAGGGATACTATAGATACCATACTGTAATCCCAAGTGGATGACACAGAGAAAGAGGAGACGGGAAAAAGCTCTTCCTCAAAGTGAGAATATCAAAGGTAAACAGCTACCATTCCGGTATGCCAGCAGGTATATGCTGAAGTGTCACTGGGCAGTGTGCTCAGGCAAATTACACAGTGGGTGGGGGTTTGCTGAATAAGTATACCCAAATAGCTTTGCTATTTCAGGACTGTGAAAGCCAGTGCTCCAAAAGAAACCCTTGGAAGGCAAGATACAGTGCAAATCTTTCAAGGAACTGTTGACACCATCGTACATTAGGGAAAAAGATGACTGACTCCAAAAATGCATTGAAAATAATATTTTCCAGTTCCTATTTTTTTCTGTTTCCCTTCTTTTATTTATTTTTAAAAAATATTTTTAATTTTTGTAGCTGTATGTGCTCCACAAGATGACACAATATTTAGGGTGTTCTTTTCTCTTCTTTTTTACTGCATAGCAAAAACTATAACATACATGCGACTTAATAAGCTCACAGCCTCTCTATTATACTCCGGAAATCAAGAACCACCTTCTATTTTTCCAATGTTTTTAAGAAATATTTATGGAACGTCCTGCTCTTCGGCAAGCATGGGGCTAAAAATGGTTTTGATCCCCAGCACAGAAAAAGGGAGGTCAGAATTGAAATCTCCCACAGAGGAGGGGAAAAATCCAACAGAAGGATAATAACACCTTTTAAAGGTGAGATTAATGGGAGATTAAATGGGACAATAGACAATACTATGCTAGCTCAGAAATAAAAGTCTTACATATCCTACGCAAAACTAACAATTGCAGATGTCTACTAGCAAAGACATATTTGTTTGCGTTATACATTTTTTCCTATTCTGCTTCCCTTTGTACCGTGTTGCCTTGGGCTGCAGGATAGTCAGGGGAGTCTGTCTTCCTCTGCTCACCTAAAACACCTAGTATATTTGCATAGTGACTGAAATAAAATGAATAAATAATACTAGAACACTGGCTTGCCATTTTTCTGAAGCCTACCTGTTGGATTACAGATACCTAGAGGCAGAAGAGATTACAGCACGCATAGAGAAAACACTATGGGTAAGGCAGGGGAAATGAAAGGAAAATATATGGTCCCAATGATGATGCAAAGGAAAGAAGGCAGAGTTTATTAGACTGCAGAACTGAATTAGGAGTGGCAGAATATGAAGAGGGACAAACAAGGGCAATACATCTGATGGGATTATTATGCAGCAGTCAAGCCCCAACAGTGGATGGATAACAACATCAATAGGCAGAGAAGATAGGATGCTCTAAAGAAAGGGGGAGTTTCTGAGGAAGATCCCTCTCAGCTTGATGAAAGGGTTGTGAAGGTTTTAAAGTTCTTGGTTTAATCTATTTTCTGCTGCAGACACAGTACGTCTTTCAGGGAACAACCTTGAATACCATGCAGATGGCCTCATTTCCATTACTAAGGCATTACATAAGGCAGACACTCCAGTAAAAGAGATTACATAAAATATACAAAAAGCATTATGAACTCACAAGCAAGAAAATGCCAATCTTCCAAAACGCTTACTTGTATTTTTTTGTCATTAATGTGAAGACAGTTGTGGTTTTATATCATATAGATCCAAACCATAATCATTTGCAGTAAGTAATCACAAAAAATCTCTCTCTCTCATATTCTGCCATTTGGGATTTGGGGGAATTACTTGAAAAAAGCAGACAGACATCTCAGGTTCACAGTTGTAATCTAACTAACGCAGAACTCTTCCCTTTTCCCAAAACAATGTCTTGGCCAAAGCAAACTTCGAGATGTTTACTTCTAAAATTAAATAATGATCTTGAGCTGAAAAAAGTCCCAAGCTAGGTATGTAACAACTTATTCATGTAATTCTGTGACATATTTAGCATCATCACTATTACACTATTTATCTAAATTCCTTGTTTCCTATTTTTCCTCTTCACCGCAGTAAATTATTGCACTCCTACTGTGTCCATATTTTGTTGACTTTGACTATCTACTTGAAAACATGTGCTGTAAACATCTGCCACGAATTCAAAATATTTCAGATAGCAAAAGCAACTTACCACTAACATTGCATTCTGTATGACAGAAGGAAAAGATATTTCTATGTTTTCATAATTATGCAACACTAAACTTAGAAAATATTATTCATGATTCATGCTCCCCAGGTTAAAGAGATCTACGAAAGGCTCCCTCCAGAATAGAGAGATCAGATTTCGGCCACCAGAGGGAGTCAATCTGTTTTGTCAGGTCGACAGGATGAACAGAAAAAGCACTGAGATGGGAAGGAAGTGGTAACAAATAGTGTACTTTATATCCAGATATATGTGGATACCAAACATTAGAAAAAAAAAGAATTGGGATTCTGTTCCTTGAGATAAGAAAATTACCTTTTTTTGCTTCAAGTGTTCATTAACAGAATTCCTGTTAGTGTACTTTTCCTGCATGACTTCAAATGAATAAAATTTTAAGGAATCAAAACGTAATAACTGACATCATCAGAACGATACTGATGTTTCTATACAACTTTATTTGAGTTCAAGTCACTATCATACTCATAAGTCTGTTTCAGATATAGGCTAGCTCTACTCAAAACTGTAAATATAGCAGGTTTTCTTCACTTTATTTACGATTTAGTCACCTTAATCAGCAAGTAGAGTTATGGACTTACGATGGTGACTACAGGAAAGAAACCAACATTTCTACTCACTCTGCCAAACATTTGTCTTGGTAATTTTTCAGCACTGGAAAATCAAACTATAAGAATTACTAAGATGGTGGCAACTTTTTCAGTACATCAGCCTGAGGTATTTTACATTAGTATTATTCTAAATAAATACTGAAAAATGGTTCTACATTCTGCAATATTCCAGAAACTAATGAAATTAAACACTTCTAACAAATTAATCTGTTATGTCAAAATAAACAATAGCCATAGAAAAATTCTACACAATTCTGATTCCACTTAGCAAGTGCAGTTCAGAACACTGGAAATCCAAAAGTTATTACCCATTTTTGTTTTTCCACATTTCAGTAGGTCCATATCTTACTAGTGGGCTGGTTGTTTCTCCTGTCATCCCAACTCATCTGACACGCAGAAAGTCAGTCAAACCAGTGGGCATTTCTTCAGTCTCAAGTAAGAGATTCTTTCAAAAGCAAGCTTTTCCAGAAATTAAATTTCCTATTAAGAAGCCTACAAAAATCAGTGGGAACTCTTCTCAAATTTCAAACTCAAATTTTAGAAGCTGCAGATCAGGCCTGGAACATGCACACTGGACTGACTGCTTGAACGGAGCCAAGCACTCAAAACTACTCTTCAAGAAACTATTTGGGTCCTTTGAGAATCCTAATCATTTAAATAAACCCTAGTCATACTGAAACCCCTGCCCTCAACTTAACAGATTAATCATTCCGAGTAGAAGTTCCCTCTCATCTGAACTAAGACGAACAAATCTTAGCACGTTGCAATAACCAGCACATTTAGCCCTGTTGACTGAGCCTTTGAACCTGGCTGGAAATGTCATCATAAACTAAAATTCTGCAATAGAAGAGGCAATGTGAAAGTAAGTGCTTGGTTTCTGCACTTTAAGCAGAACTTTTTGTGATCAATGAGATGGCATCAACAATATTTTATGGAATTATTGCATTAGGCATTGGATGTTAAGGACTGGGAGAAGGCATCACAACTAATTTAAAGTTTTCCACGGAAAGTCTGTAACACTGATTTTAAGGCAAAGCACTGAGAGCGTGGTACCACACAGAAGTCATTAACCCATCCACTTTAACAAGAGACAAACTGGAATCAAAAGATTCGAAAGAGGATCTTAGCTGTAGCTAGGTCCCTTACTAGCTTCTCATGTTCAGTATAATTTGTTTTCTTTCTCAGAAATTTAAAAATTCCTCTTGACTGCAGTAATTTGACTACTTTTGAGCTTTCCACTTACTCAAAGGATTTCAAAAGCTACCAGAAAGTGATTGTCAACATTTTTAGTTCATTGAAAATATCATAATGAAACATGTTAAAAGAATTAAGAACAAAATGCAAGTCCCTTCTGATGCATCCAGAAAGCACGGCTTCACTTTCTATGTTTTGGGTTTTTTTTTAATATATACTTATTCCATGCACATTTATATTTCTTAGAGTTATGCTGTTAAGAAACAGGAATTTATTTTGGCTAATGAGGTTATTTACAGTAATTTCTAGATATGCTTGTGTTCGGTTTTCTTCCTTTGATTAGGATCTGATAGTGAATACCTGAAATGAAATTTCTACACTGTTACAGATTGCCCTCTAGCCAACCTTGGTCCAGAATTCTCCCTCCGCTGACTGTATACTTTAATTAACCACATGAACACTGAGACCAGGGTAGTATTTCCACAAAGCATGTTTCATGCAATGCCTTAGGAAGCGAAGGTGAAGAATATATCACATGAAGCTGACTTCCCTCTACTCACCAACATAAAACACCATTTCCCAGAACCACCACAGAATCTACACCACCACGAGCTGCTCATTGTTGTGGACAGCAGAACTTTGCAAAAAGTAAAGGAATAACAGGGTCTGGACACAGCAGGAATATGGAGAGAATGGCCACAACTCAGGCTACCTGAAGGAAAGGAGGTCTGGAAATACAACGGAGATGGCATTGATTTCACTCATTCCAAGTATGTGAGTGCTATTCTATTAATGGAGACCTATGCACCTGACGAAACCCCACAAAGTGGAGCTGATACCCAATACTACCGCCTTTCACTTTCTCCACAACTCAGAGTCCCAAAGTGAAAAACTGACTAGCTCTTGTTTCAGAAAGAGTTCACTTATGCACCCATAAAATTCCATTTCATTTCCAATTACACATCTGACAAAGAAAAAAAGACAAATGAAAGTGATAATCAACACACAGGCAAAAGGGCTTCTCAAGGATTTACCTTAAATGCCTTTTGAATACAGGGAAAACGAACAGCTTACCTTGCATGCCAGAGATTATAAAAAAATAGCACATGATCTCTCTTAAAAAATGGGAAAGGAACAGATGTCACTCTCCACTATCCTCCTAATGCACCCATTTCCAAAACTTGCACCATCTTTTATAGAGCTTGCTTCATCTCATCTTAGAGGACATTCTGATATGGGGAGACTAGTTGCAAACTGAGATGGAGTTGCTGAGATCTCAGCACTAATTACAAGGAGGTTGACTTCAGACAGTGCCATGCTGTATTTACCACCCAGCTCTAAAAAGGCATGGAAGTCAAATGCCATAATGCTGCATGACTTGGGGTCACAAGGCTGAGCAACTGTAGATCCTGCACTCCTTGGAACAAAGAGACCAGAGATTCTTTGTTAGTCACCAATGACGTATAGGTCTGTATGCCATCTATGATACAATTTTGTGCAAATACATTTATACTGACAGCACGTTATCACAGCATAAGGTGAAGATCTTACGAACGTTATTGGGTGGGATCACCCTTTCTGTCAATGGAAACTATTTCAGTGAACAGTTAACAAGAAAATCATAAGGGATCATTTGAAATCCTTTTTTTTTCTAACCACTGTTTTTGCTGCCACCCACCTGAAATTCAGCTTATTGAAAAGTGTAATTTTTGACAGAAAATTATGTCTGGCAACAGGATATTCAGCTTTTGATTCTTGTATGCCAGCCAAGGGACACTATGCATCCAGATATGCAGTTTAATACGACAATAAATTAAATTTTAAAAAACAATCAATAAACTTTGTCCCTCCTAACATTCAAATCCTCAACAAAACCCATTGAAACAGCACCTTATGACTTTCATCCAACTATGGCCTTTCAGAAACATCTGAAGGCACACATAAAATCTTTCTAATTACTCAGAAATATGGCTAAAGGTCCCTAACTTCCTGAATTGAGTGAAAATCCCACATAATGCAGTTATCTGCTGCAGTCCAAATGTCCTAAGAAAGCACCTGTCTGCAAACTACGCAAAAGATCTTCAGACTTGGGTCAGTTCCTGAAAAATGGTTTTCCACATGGAACTACTCCAGAGCACAGCGGGGAAGACAGTGCTCACTCATTTCTGAGATCTCTGAGCAACAGTAACCTTCTTCAGAGCTATCTTCTACCTTTCTAATGTGGACCTGTTGATCACCTTTCCCTTAAACGAAAGAGGCAGACTAGATGGAAAATTAACCACTAAACCTTCCCGCCCTTTAAATAAAGCCTTCTGCTGAGATCTGACAAGGCATGTTTTCCCCATGTGTGTTCAGTTCCATGTTTCTGAGTTCAAAACCCTGCTACAGCCATGAGATTACCCCCACCAACACTGGGCAGGCTCTCGACACAAGCTTCAACGCAGTGCCCATCCAGGCTTAAAAATCTGTTGGCTTTTCCAATATTGATATCAAGCTGGTGGGTACATTCAAACAGCTACCAAACTGCCCTCTGCAACCTCCCATCTGCAGAAACCACCATCACAAATTTCCCCATTATCAGTACTATGAAGACAGAGAAAAAGTAACTTACTTGCAAAGCAAAAGCCATCCCAATCTGAGAAGTATGTCTTTTTCTGAAATAAACGTTACTCGGTTCTAAGAATTCACACAATTCACTTCCTTTGCTCTTCCTTGACAATGTCTATTTAGAAGAGATCTATTTATTCCCCAGTACATCTCACAGTTCCTGTTTCTAAATGAGAATCATATTAACAAAGTGTAGAAAGACACAAGTATGTCTCAAGAAAGCAAGACTGATTTCTATAAGGCATGTACAGTTATGTTTCCAGAGGAAAACAAACCAAAACAAAATAAACAAACCCCAACAACAACAACAAACCACCAACAACCAAACTAAAACCTTCAAAGATGGACATTGACACAGTCAGCCTTTCAGGACCTACTGATCCAACTACGAACTTGCCAAAAAGGAGAGGGGAAAGTAAAAGGTGTTTAAGATAAAATTCATAATTTGAGATTATTGTATTCTACTACAGTTTCCAATTTACCATTCATAAATAAATATCAAAACTGACCTTCTTCCAAGAAACAGATCTGCAACTATTTCATGAAAAACGATTGTCCCTTCACCTATTAGTGTCACATCAGATTAAAAGCACTTCTCCCTTTCTGTAATACAGCAGACTCCATGTTGAAGTAATTTCAAGATGATATATTGTACTTTACAAAAAAAAACCAACAACAAACAGAGTGAAGGGAATCCACTTCCTACAAATCCACCCCGTGCGTAGTTATTACTCTTGTCTTATTATAAAAGTATTTTCTGCTCAAACTAAACCACCAATGTCCCGTTTCATACTGCAATATTTACAGCAAAAAATAAGTTAAATACAAAACTTCTGAAAGAATACAGAGGACCACAGCACAGATGGCCAAAAGAGCAAAGGAACTGCAGCAAAAGGAAATCAAATACAACCATATTCAAGGAGATTATGCAGGGAAATGCAGTGGATTTTTTGTGTGCTTTGAACAGATATGGTGTATTTTGCATCCCTGCTCCTTATAAGCTCTTTACCACCACCTCCAGGTACTACTCTTGACTACCAAACACACGCTGATACCTCCTTGCAGTGCGAAACTTTACTGGTAGGTTCACTGGACGAGGGGTACACGTTGGCCTGGGCACGCAAGAGTTGCTTTCATCCCTTCCCTGTGTTTTCCTTTCTATAGTAGGCTACCCAATATTCCAGGGCACAGTCTGAACCAGTATAAACTTCCTGCTAAATGACTGCGGTTCCAGTCCTCACCCTGACCGTGGGCACCAGGGACTGACCACACTCTCCTGAGTACAGAAGTATCAACATGCTACTGGAGTTGGCGAGTAAAATGATGAATGTGTTGAAATACCTGTAGTTGCTAGCACAGTATGTTCTTAACTGTTTTCTTAGGCTTTTCGGAATCTGTAACTTGCACTACCATTGAAGAATAAAATAAAAACACAAAGCCATGAAGGTTTATTCTCAAAACACCTTTTTTTGCCATAACATAAACTTCACCGTGTCTATGAACATGATTAAAACAAGTAACCTACTTGAAAGTAATATAACTTGAAAAGTATCCTTAAAAGTGAGATTATTTAAATTGTTACATTTATATTTTATAAGTATACCTATAATTTTATATTCATGATAATTTTAATACTTTTTATTTTACTGTTAAAACATCCCACAAACACATACAATTCAGTCAAAAGCTGCAGAAACATGGGGGTCTGTCATCGTAAAACACTCAGCTATAAAGGAAGAGCAGCTGGAAGAAAGGTAACATCAACTTCGTTTGAAGTTTACATTTAAACCTTAGATACACACAAATATAAAGAGCCGGATTAATAAACAGAAACTGTAAGGCCATGCCAGGAGCTGCAAAACAAAGAACCACTTAATCATAGAAGAAAATAATTTCTCTTATATAGCGTTCCAGTTAACGGTTAGTGTGGAAAGTTAAAGAAAAATGGCCCAAGTATAATAATTATTCCTAAATCTGAGACGAGCTTAAAGCTACACCTGGGGGAGCTCAACTGCCTCACACTGTGCATAAGTGGCTCATCCCCTCTCCCCCAGCTCTCGCAGCCTTCCCGAGCAGAACAGATCGGCTGCCACAACCCTCTCCCTGGAGAAAAGGAGGAGCTCCCTGCTCTGGTCTTGTGAAAGGAGGTGAGATGCTGGCTGAAGTCACTCTGAGTAGGTGTGGTGTGAGTCTTACTGACAGTCACATGAGATACGCCCAGCGACAGCCCCGATTGCCTTAATAAACCAATACATGTTATCAGAGCCCATAAGAAGCGAGTGTGAGTGCTGTGTAACAAGCAGGAGCTGCGTAAGCAGCGAGCGCAAGGAATTATTTCTTCAGGGATGAATATGAGTCCTACATTCCACAGTGACTCAGTAAAACATAATCCTGTATTGAATACAATTAAGCCAATTAACACCATATGAACACTATTTTAAAACTTGTCGAGTTTGGTAGCCTTGTGCCTTGGGAACAGCTTTCATTCAGCAACGATAAAACCACTCTTACGTTAGGCAGAACTCTCAGAGCACGGGAGCACCACTTGAGATCAAAAAATAGCCCATGATAACTGATGCTGACAACTCCCAGTAGCAATGTCCCAGCCACTTTAGCGACTGCTCTTGCAGCCTGTGAAAGCCAGAGCCATCGATATAGAGCTAACAGTCTTTAGCTAGTTTTAGTCTAAGTAAAGAAAACCATCTGGCAAGAAATCTCAGCCAGCCAGCCACAGGGCTGTTAAACTGCTTTGCTGAGGTCGGATGCCACTGGGGTTGCGTATGAGGGGCAATGGGGTGAGGAAGGGGTCTGCACAGATGTTTTTGCCTCATGCTAGACAAGCCTCTGCTCCTCCACTGAAAACACCAATTTCCCTATTTCACAGAATAATAGAATCATGGAATAGCTTGGGTTGGAACAGACCTTCAAAGGTCATCTAGTCCAACCCCCCCTGCACTGAGCAGGGACATCTTCAACTAGATCAGGTTGCTCAGAGCCCCGTTCAGCCTGGCCTTGAATGTCTACAGGGATGGGGCATCTACCACCTCTCTGGGCAACATGTTATACCCTCTTTTCTGCCATTCCCCGCTGAATGACTTGGCATGTGGCAGTCACGCCCTTGGTCTTCCTTCAACCACAGTTGGGGTCCTCTCCCAGTACTTTCCTGATTACAGCTGGCTTTATGGCACGAGCACACATGACAAGACAGGGAAATAACTGAAATAATGTCTTCCTTCAAAATTCATAAGGGGCACATGGTAGAAGCAGTTCCCATAAGTGATCTGGAGAAGAAGGGACAAAGCATGAGTACTTGCCAGAATTTGTTAAGATAGGTAACAGAAAAGGAATACAAACCACTCATGTAAGGCTGATGGCTCTAAGGAACCACTGAACTATGGCAGACTTTGAAGTTTGGGTAAATTGGACTGAAATAATCCATGTCTGCCAACTGTTTATCTATACTGATGTGCCAGTTGCCAGTATCCTTCTGTGATAGTTACACACCTTAAAGGACAAAGAGGTTTAAGTCTCTCTTCAGCCTAAAGATGTGAATAAAGGTCCCAAGTAAATACCTATTGCTTTCACTTGAAATTCCTACAGATTTTGCTCACATCTTTTGGCCAATTTCAGCTGGCTGTCAACCAGACTACTCACTAGTACAACACTTCTCATAGCCCAATGGCCATTTCACACTATTTGCTAATCTACGATTCTACTGCGAGAAACATATTTTCCTAAAGCAGATAATTTCTTCAGAGAGAAAAGCTTAAATGGATGAAAAGTCACTGAGGGAAGTCATGCGTTTAACCCCATCTCATGTAAAAATGGGGCTGGGTTTCAGTCAAACAAATGTACAAAGATCGGTAATTTTTTATAGCATTTACAGAGATAAAAGGCATTTAAAAGAAAATCTGTGCCTTTTATGTTAATTCCTAACCTTTCTCCTCGCCGCTTCGACCCATGCTCACAGCAGAGTCCCGCTTAGTTGGTCTGCCAATACTTTCCAGGTTATGGCAGTCCCCTGAAAGTCACTCAGCTTTGCACAGTTAGAAAAGAAGGACTGATGTGTATCACATGGCCAAACTGGAGCCTCTTTTCTGCAGGGACAGGGCAATAGTAGTGACAAATCTAATGGCAGATGCCATGTTTATTCACACTGAGAGAGCAACCTCCTTCACATGGACGTTTTGCAACCTCAGTCTTATATGGACATTTGTGTTTGTGCATATAAAAACTAGAAACTGACTGAAAACACTGGAAGTGTCCCTGCTACTACCTCTTAATATTTGGATTGTTAAGAATTTGTGGCCTCTGGAAGCAATCTTATGAAATGTCTGTTTTTTAAACTGTACCTTTCAATTACCAGTTTAATCTATTAACTCAATACCTCAGCAGTTTTTGTGACCATTGCATAATTCTTTAGTGAGAAATACTATAGCGCAGTGTTGTATATTCACAAGTCTTCTCTCATGCCAGTTTCTTTTCTGAAAATCACCATATAATTTGCTTTTCAGATCATATTAATTAATCCCTCATTGGATTAAACTGCTATGTTTTTTTGTTATGCTGTTAGCAAACAGATGGGTCTTAACTAGTTTGGGGGGGTTGCGTATGTTAAAGTGTAGTTTGCACGTAACTTAATATCATCTCCATTACAAAACCCTTCTAAAGCTTAGAAAATGATCTGTCACCTGAATCCTGTTGCATGGCATGTTTAATTCATAAGTGCTTTCATCTGTAGGCAGTATTTTCCCACCATGTTTGTTTGCAGTTTTGATGGCAAACTACAGATAACAGAGCCATAAGCGCTACTGTGAAGGAAGAGAACAGATAGCATTTGCTCAGACAGGTATGCAAAAAAACCAGTAGAAGCTATGTACAATTCACAGCACAACAGCTCTTTGTGGATAAATGATGAAAGACATGATTGCTTCCAGTGAGTAATAAGTATGCACAACAAATAGCTGTACCACTGTTTATTTCAGGAATATACCACAAAATAGGGAGAGCTACATAGCTGTCATTTGCACTTCTGTAACTGACTGTTTCAGTGGTGTTTCTATAAATATTGTACATAAGCAGCTATAAAGACAAAGATTTAAAAATAGGTCATAGGCATTAGGAGGAGATTATACTGTACAGGTGGGAAACAATGATGTCTGGCACAAGCACAGATTATGTCTGTGTTTGACATGTGGGAAATCTCCATCAGTACAAATCAGCTGTCACCAGTGCTGAATGAACTCATGTCATTGCAGAGCACAGCATCAATCATTGACACAGCTCTATCGCCCTCTGTGAGATATTTCAGTATCTCAAGGGAGTAAAAAGTCAGAAAACAGAAACATTTTTAAAGTGAGTTTGTGTGAATACTCCTGTGATGTGTACAGATAATAAAATAAGACTGCATATTCCCACTCATACTGGGAATGCTGGTACTGGTTGAGAGACTACAGAGAATTACGCAGAAAAGAGAGACTTGCCATTCCTAGGAAACAGTCATAGCTAGGACAGTTCAGGTATACAGTGCCTCTAAGACTAATTTCCTCAAGGAAACCTTGTTTATGAATGGCAAAAAGCACAGTATGGCTGGGTGCTTTTGAGAACCCTACATGCACAGCTTGTCCTCATCCATCTGGAGTGGGATGGGTACCAGATGGGATATGGCCACCTCGCTATCCACCAAAGAATCGTAACAGCTTCCCTGATGGGCACAAAATAAGAACCACCCTGGCTGCCTCCCTTCTCCTGAAATGCATCTTTTGGACACATCATTCTCTCCTTGTCTGGCCAGTTAAAATAAACATGAGAAAGGAGAGTGTGGCCCCAAATCAACATGAAGAAAGCAGTCACGTACTCTCCATGCTGCTTACAGGTGACACTTTCTTTAATACTTTGATAAAATCTTACCATCTTTTAAAGATCAATATATCTATTATCATTCCTCATTCCTTCTGCTTTTGCTTTCTGTCCTGCCCATAAGGCAGCAGGAAAGGGAGAGTGGAAAACCTGTCTGAACACCAGTTGCCACCATTGCAATATGTCCAGTGTGAAGCTCAAATTACGACTTGAAGTATAATACGACTCTAATTTTTTTTTTTCCAGAAAGAAAGTTGAGAGAGAATATGCAGAACATCAAGAAATAATAAGTGTTTTTTGGAAAACCAAATCTCATACAGACTTCTAATTTACAAGCCAAATTGTCAACAAACAGTGGAAATCAGTTCAAGAATGATTGCTATATCTAATTCACAGAAAGGTCTCCCTCCCCACAGAGGAGAGGAAATATTCCCCGTATGATTTTCAGGCACTGGCGAGTGTGCCACAGCCATGTTCTTTGGCAGGAAAACCTGCAGGGAAATGCAGAAACCAAAAACATTACCAGAGATCAACTGCCAGTTGAAAACTGTTGCAGAGACAATCTATTCCTTCAAAAAATTTGTTCATTCATACAGAACCCAACTGATGTGCTTTGAAAGACTCTTCCTCAACAGAATTCTCAGACATCTATAATAATTCCATTTAATGCAATATATTGGGGTATATTGGGGGTTTTTTGGCTATCGCTGCTAAGTATTCAACTCTGCTAATTGCCTTAACTTTTTACTTCATAAGAAGTGAACTGGTCTACAAAATTTAAGAGAAAATGTTAATCAACTGCACAGACATTTAAATAGAATATGGTTATTAAATTAGATTTAAAATTGGCACTAACTTCAAGTAGACACTCAAAAATAGGAAAAAGTAGTTTTATGGCTGTTAGTCTACATCAAATATTGCATCACAGATGCATGTTTTTTTCCACAGGGCTTTTTCCTCTCATCCGCTCTCCAGCTCCCCGCCATATTCCCTGCACTCAGCTTCCAATTCTGAGTTCCCAGCCATCAACACAAGCGCCGTGTTCCAGTTTATCCTGTCAGGTTTTTCTCTTTGCTACCCAAGGAAAGCAGGAAGAGTAACTGAGCACAGGAATGACAGATGTCCTCTTGGTACTTGGATCCAGGTTCAGATTCAGCCTACGGCAGCCAAGAACTAAAACAGCTGAGCTCTGAAATTGAGCATAATCACTGCAGATGAAATCTTCAGGCTATCTACACACGTCTACAAATTTTATGACACAGAAACTGTGGTTTTACCAAAGGAATTATATTGGCCGGATGTTTAAAAAAAAGAAAAGTAAATAAAATCCATTTTTCTAGTATGACAGTACTTTTCTCTGCCATAACATATTCCAAAACTTTTGCTCCTGAATATGTACACACCACACACTCTTAAAGATCAGCAGAAATTTTAATGTAAGTGCTTTATGAGCCACAGCAGCAAAGCAGGTAAAGCAGGAATGCCTTGTTGTAAACTCAACATACCTGTAGCTGAGTAAAACACTCATTCAGCCTCAGGAACCCAACACCCATGAGACTACGAGCAAAACCCCACTGACTGCCAATGGCCAAGTAGGCCTGACATTAGATTTTGTGTGTTGCCTTTTTTTTTTTTTAGTTTTGTTACATATGACTGAAATTCATCAGAAATCCTCACAAAACTCATTGTCTTTGAAAAGCTACTCACCCTCAAAAACTTTATTTAGAAAGGAAAAATCTGATAAGATCAACCACTATCAGTTCTCTGTACTATAGGCAAAGAAGCAGAGGTCACACATCCATGAACACTGAGTTTAGAAATTTGGAAGCAAATTCTGACTACACTGAAGTGAATATAAAATCTCACATGTACTTCAACAAGGACAAATTTTACACACACTTTTAAGAACTCAGTAGTTTTTCAGATTTACATCATTATCCATAGCCCTGTCTTCTGATTGAAGTCAATTGCGAATTTTCCTCAATTTCTATTTCAACAGTCAAATGGAGGAATAATTTAATAATTCGGGATGGAAGGTGATTTTCTACTGAGACAGAATTCTCTGAGATATGAGTAATTACTTCATGCAATTACATGTCCTAAAATTTCCAGCGCACTTAAATGTATTGAAGCAGAATGCAAATAAGACTATATTTTTTTTCTCTTCTCCTTTTTCAAATACACAGAGGTTTTGTGGGTTTTTTTTCATTTGTTTGTTTGTTTTTTAAGTTTCCTGATCTGAAAGAAAAAAGGTAAAACATTAAAGTTTTGGAAAACCCTTAAAGGTTGGTTTATGCTTCCCCTGCCAAAGTACTATTACCAGCCTCTAGTAGATACTCACCAAAATTTATTTAGCTCTATGCTTATCTTTGGTTTGTACTATTCATGAACACTGAGTCTTTGACTAAGCAGATGATCTGAAAACAAGGAACAGAGTAGAACAACTTGGAAGGCTCAGAATAACTGAGTGGGGGATATAATTCAGATGTCACAGAAATTTCAGTTTGGCAAGGATCCAGTTCACAAACGCACTTCATCAAATTCAGTGAAATCCCTTCACTGGGGGAAATTAGTGGTGCAGGAGGGTGAGATGAGAACACCCAAGAAATATATTCGAGTGTTTTTTCAGAATTTGGCAATTGGTATATGGAGATAGATGTGTTTAACCTAGATGAAACTCTAATTTGCATGATTCCTGAAAGTGTCTTGAAGTATACATTAATTTATTTCTTTGAGCAAATCTTTGACACTGGTTTATATATATATACATATATATATATATGTATGTATTGCAGTGGGATACAGAGAAACACAATCCACTATGTTCAAAATCTCAATGTATATTCTCCCTTAATATTATTATTTAATTTGGAACTAATTTAGAGTGTAATTAAATCTTTCAAAGATCTTCAGCTGATAAATCGAGGAGTTTTTTTCCTAAAGCAAACATTGACACTAAAAAAAAATACAGAGGAGATGGACCCTATTGGTAACACAATTGAAGCAATGCTGTTCTTAAGAAACATTCATAGGATCCTTGTGGATATAAGATTTGATACATGGCATTAAGTTATGAAATCTTCTCACTCACAATCTTGTTTCTAAGAATGAAACATTCAGTAACATATGATGCCAAAGTTCTCATGTTTTCTAGTGAGAATTTAGCTGGCATGTATCTTTGGAATTAGCCTTTATCAGATGAAACTTGCAAGTTCACAGCATCAGTGCTTTTCATCACAAAATGTTGACAGTAAGTGGTTGCATTTTCAGCAGATATGGCTAATCCCTTCCTCCTCCTACTGAAAGTCCTGCACTTTTGAAAAACAGAGGTCTAGTGAAAAGCAGAATTTGGGGAAGTCCTTTACTCTTCAATCCAGTAAAATCTACTGAAGACTATTGTTTTAGTTGGAATGAGTATCTTCTATAGACAAAATATATGGGGGGGAGTTTCCCTACCCAGGAGACTCAGCTTTCCTTCATGATACTATGCTTGGAATACACTCCCAAAATTTCTCCTAAGCAAAATTATTTTAAATTTAGTTATATTAACCTGTTTTAATAGCAATTTCAAGTATTTTACCTTTCCTGATAGAGAGTTAATTTGATCTTGGCTCATTCTTCCCTGCAGAGAAACCCTACCTTACTCAGTTACTGAATACACAGAAAATTTACTGTGTATTTATCATGTGTCTGAACTAATGACAGCACTGAATATTTAGTGGCCTCGAGCCAGATGACAGGGTAGCTCTGCTGACTGAAACGGAAACTTTGCCAATCTGTGCCACCTTTAACATTTTGCTAGATAAAGAAAAACAAACTGGAATCCACAATCCCTCCACTTTCCAGCACTGTTAAATGGATTGTGAAACCATTAGTGCTGGTGCATGATTTCCTAACAATATGAAATAAATTCAAATCCTGGGTGTTACAGTCCTCTTTTTCACTTTGACTGTCTGCCAGCCTGCCCTCGGCTTTCTGAATCCAGACTTCTCCTTTTAATTTGGAACCCCTGGGGTGTAGTGACTGAGGGAAATAAATCTCTTTCCTTGTCTTCCATATCTACATTTACTGCTAGCAAACACGATTAAATAACAAAAAATTACTTCTGCCACATTCTTAAGAAAGCTAGATCACAGTCCAACACCATCATACTTGGTACACTAAGTATTAATGCCACTTTAGTCAAGGAACCTTGTTTTAATATCACTCTTGATTTGAAAAGGGACAGGGTCCTCATGCGTCTAAAATCTGGAGATGCTTTCAAGGGGATTTTGAAAAATCACTGAAAGTCAAATCCAGCCACAGGTTCTCTGTGCGTATCACCTATGCTTCATTAAGTCTCCTTACCTCTACTGCCTATGGGGAGTAAATAACTGTGCATGTAGATGGGATATGCAGATCGATTACTAAAATGGAGACTGTGTAAATAATATAGCTGGGATGATGATGTCATCCTCTCAGTCTCATTGAGGTATATCCCAGCCATTTAATTCTTTAGGAATTTGGCCTTGTAAGACTGCATCCCGAGACAATCAAATTCAGTGTACAGAGAAATGTAGTGAAGTTACAGACTTCTTGATGATTTTAGATATTCTAACAATGACAAAATACATCAGCTACTCCTTTCATTCATTTTCCTTTGTCTTTTATTGAGGCCTCAGTAGTTACTTCACTCCACTGTCACATTACAGCCTGAAGACCTATGGTAGCTGAAAGAGGCAAGGAACATGGTATTTCCCATGATCTCCACCAGCTTGCCTGTAAAGAAGTCCAGTGGAGTCAGACTGCAGAAGGTAAATAGTAAGTTAATCACCATGCTCATTCAAATCTCTTATGTCAATTATTTTTACGTCATATTCTTCTATCTCAAATTTTTATGTGCCAGCTGCAGGTTCTGGATTTTCTTCCAAGGACATTAGAAAGTAATTTCATAGAGATCAATAACAAGGACAATATATTCTGGTTGGCATCAAAAACCACATGAAATTCTAACTGGTGCTCTAGAGATGAAGATTTCAAGATTATTAGCAATCCCCTGAACTAACCATGCATTCCTCTATAATGAACTTGCTAATTTTGCCTAAAACTCATTTGCGTTGATCACTTTTCCACTGTTTTCAGCAGAGTGCTTTACATTATA
This sequence comes from Pampusana beccarii, assembly GCA_013399365.1. NCBI lineage: Eukaryota > Metazoa > Chordata > Aves > Columbiformes > Columbidae > Pampusana > Pampusana beccarii. The sequence goes on along the minus strand of VWYH01003685.1, from coordinate 2,820,859 downwards.
AGCAACCTCTTCTACCAAAATTCTTCTGGGATGTCTTATTGACTAGACAGAACACCTGTATAAACTCAATCCAAGTCTTTGCATTAGCTATGATCTTAAACTGCTGACTAGCAGAGATCCCACTGCTTCCTTTGAGAGTGCTAGATGCAGGGTACCTCTTTAAGTTCTATTTAGTGTTCTCTCTTTTAAGCTATGTAGGCTGTTCGTATCCTTTGTACTACAAATAGAATAGATACAGTTAATTGAATGCATCCCTGCTGCTGAATTTAGCCTGCTCATCTGGTAGTCTGAAACTTCAGAGGAAGTTCCTACAACACAAAATGAAAAGCTACTTTAATTTCCCCTGATCCCATTACAGAACAGAACTTTTTGATAGAAAGAATTTTTTTGATACAGTAGGAAGCAGCAGTTTTACCCTTCCAGCAACATGCTTCTAGTGCTCACATCAAGCAGAAGCTGCATCTCCTACTGGTTTGTAAACACCAGTATACAGGAATCCTGTCAGGTTAAAAAAACCCCAAACAAACAACTAGTAGAAAAAGATTGATTCGCCAAAGTGAGACGACTTTTAACTCACTCACATCAACAGAGATGGAATACAGTAGAATTTGGGGAAGGCTTTAAAAACATGTAGTCACTTAAGAAAGACCTTAGATGCCCACTGTCAGCTACTGGCCATCCAGGTGCTTTTGAGAATCTTAAGTTCCTTCTTGCACAAGTTCCTTCATGCCTAAACAATTTTGAAGTGTGGATCCTAAGTAACAGAGAAGCTGCTATTTTACCTCAATAAAATCAGCTGCCCACTTGCCAATACATCTACAGGAGGCATTCCCATAACCTTCAATTTCCATTGGGACTGTTAAACGGTGGTACAGGTACAGTTCTTCTGTGGGTACTCAGATTACAGTGAAAACATGCATGCACAGGCCTAGTTCTGAAACTGAAGAAATGACAGCAGTTTCTCTGCTACTGTTTCATTTATGTGTAGTCATTCTTTACCAGATCGAACTATGCTATTGTACATGCTTTATTCTTTCTTGAGCAAACAGGAGTTAGTGCTAGTGAACCTGCTAGTATACGTAACTGATCAAATAACCTAAAAAGCTGCAGCAGCAAAATAAATTTACCTTGTGAAGCTTGACACTACTTTTCTTGAAAAGTGTACTTCAATACTACTTGTAAGTACTTCAATACATCTTTAAGCAGGAGGACATTCAGAAGCCTGTGATTTTGATAACACTGTTTCCATTTTAAACTCTACCCCATTTAGAATTTCTATTGCTGTAATGTTTTGCTCTTAAATAAGACTGAGTTTAGAGGTCTTGACCTCATTTTCTCAATTGCTTTTGCTAATTTAACAGTAAAGGTTTTGAGGTTGAGACTGGAAATACCTAGCTGTTTTATGAGTCTGGATTATTTTCTTTTGCTCCTATCATTTAATACGGTTGTGTTTCTGTAAATATTTTTTTTCCAGGTCATTAAACTGTAAAGTGCAGTGGTGGCTTTCAGTAATTGGGGCATACTATGGGACAAATTATAAATGACCAAGTTGTTTCATTTAGAAATATACTTTGTCTGAATGACAATTAATTACTTCCCACATAAAATTTCCTAAGAATTATATATAAACAACATCTGTATGGGGGAGCCTGAGAAAGGCTGATGAATTTGAACTTTTTTATTGAAACAGACCTCAGAAATGTTTTATCCTGAACACTGAGGGGTCTTTTCAAAAGCAAGCTTGCACCTGCAGTGGCAAGTGGTGGAAATTTTTGAGAGAAGAGGGGAAAACCAACCACCTACAGCACATCACAAGAAGACGACAGCACTGCAGTTCCCATACATCATGCTCCTTTCCTCTAGGTACCATACAAAATTGGGTCCCAGTTCAAGGACTTCAGAAAAATAAGTCTCTACTTTCAGAAGAAATACATATATAGTTCAGTGAGTTATTCTCTTCTTTCTGGAGAACCAGATACACGTAGCTGCACAACGCTTTGAATGCAAGCTGGGGGGATTTGTTGTCTGTTGGCCTCTGTCCCCACAGTGACGGCCTTGGGTGTCTCAGGCTGAGGGAAGGTGGCCCCAGGAACCCACCAAAGCAAAGACAATCAAGGCGCTCCAGAAAATTTCCAACTGTGCCATGACACGGGGGTGGGAATGTTGTGTTTTAATGAGGGCTGAATATTAGTCACATCCTTGCATGTTGTTCAACACTGTGCATACTGTTGATAAAACAGGATGATTACTGCACTAAAAGGACATTTACAGAAAAATTAGCACAGATGGGGTGAAATTATAAATATGGTGTGTGGACATCTGTGTCATTTATACAGAAAAACCTAAAATGAGTGATAATTATCCACATTTAGTGGAGCAAATGAGGAATGCTTATTCACTGTATAAATAATACAGCGTGCCTTTGGCCACTCTCCAGCAAAACTATAGAGGCAACAAACCTTTAGGTTCACACTGGATATTGATTCATACACAGGCACGAAGTAGCACTGCCTTTCTCTCATGGTGAGTCTATGAGAAGAATGCTATCAACTGACCAGTTCGTTGGCTTGCTTCTCTGTATGACATACATTAATCTATAAACTCAGTATACAAACAACAAAGCCTTTAAATATTACTAGTAATTTGTAAAGATTCACGAAAATTATAGCATGCAAAAAGAAAGCCTAGAGAAGAGCTGAAGGACCTTTAACAACATCAAGCCTAAACTATCTTAATTCCAAATTATACATTGTTTTTCCCTTCACTAGTGACGCTCTCAAATCTGCATTTTTATGAGGATGGCCATGTTTTCTTCTGGTGTTATTTATTTTCCTGAAGTGTTTTCTGTTGCTGTAAAGTTAAAGTTACATAACACTCAAAAGATGATAGAAAGACTTCCCTAGGACTTTTAAATTACTGTCTATCATGGACTGCTTTTGAATGCACTTTCAGTCACAGGCATTTTATTTATCCTTTAGGGTGACGTGTCCTTGGAGCACGATTGTTTATTTCAGAAATGGCAATAAGAAAAATAAGAGGTGGAGTCCATTTCAAACATAACCTCCTCTCCCAAGACAGAAGTTTTCCTATGGATGCTGTGTGGCATCCATTATATTTAAAATGGCTTGCTCTTCTCTAATTGGATTCTAGATGATTATTTTTGCCAAAAACAAAGGTTTTCTATGTTCTTAAAATAATTAGGCCTGATTGCAAATCAAATTATCCAATTTCAAAGGCTTGTTTCCCTCTCAGAAATGCCCATTACAGACTACAGATGACTAAGCCTTGTGTCATCCCGTGGCTTTATTAGGAGAATGTTCTAAGTCCTTCACTTTCTCTATAATCAGAACTGTAATTTCTTTAGGTTATTTTAAGACCGAGCTACAGCTAAAGCAGGAAACTCAATTTTATTCTGAGCTCCAGACATGTCGACACAGCAAAGCAGGGCTCCAGTTTTATAGGCTATCTTCTTACATAAAGCCTAACACCAGTATTAAATTCAAGTTCTCTACGGGATGCACCATGCTGACTACTATCAGATAGCTCTCTATTCGTGGAATGAAGAGTGGCACAAATGTTTGTTTTGATAATCTGTTTATAAGCTACCCTTGTAGAAACAATATAGGCTCAGTATGGCCACTTCCTTCTCTCCTTCATTCATTTCTAAATGAGTAAGGAAAGTAATCCTGTACCCAAATGAGAGAGAAGAGATAACATAACAGCACAGATATGCCCTCAAACTACCTACCAGCAAGCTCAGAGCATGTGTTTCCAGTTAGCTCTTCAGCTTTGGTAGTGGCATTTGTTTCAGTAAAATTCCAATAAGTTATAAAATTCTACAGAGGAAGACTAGTTCTAATTCTGCTAAGACACTTAATCGTGATGTAAGCTCTTATACTAAGAGCATAAAGAAGGCGCAAACATCCTTCACAACTATCTGCCTTTAAAATGTAAAAGAAGTCTAACAAAAGCTTGGAAAAGACATACAATGAACTTTAGAAAACTAACAGGTGATGAAACGTAAAAGCAAATTAGCAGCGACACTGCAGCCATGAGGTTTTCTCGAGGCTGTGGAAAAAATAGAACATGGTTAGTACTCTACTACTTTTCAACAGCCTAAAGTGGGCCTCACAGCTAAAATGTCATTTCACATTTGATTTTCTATTGCCAGGATATAACTTAATTAACTCTTTTTTGCCAGTTTGCTGTTTGTAACTCAATAGAATACCATTCCTGCTGTTCTTTAATGTCTTCTCGTCCTCCTCAAAAGAGCTTGATGTTGCTCACAGTATTAATCAGTTACCTCCAACTACACCACACGACTTTCTGCACTGTTCCTTTCTCTCCACTCCCCCTTTCTCATTTTTCTCTACAAATGAAACCTGTCTGTTAACTCTTGTTTTATCTTTTCTCCTTTGATGTGTTCCATGTTCCCTTTCCATTCTGCACTGCATACCAAGAAGTACACAAACAGGAACTTATGCTAACGAAAGAACTGCTTACTGCCCCGGGAGTAAAATACTGCTCTGAAACAAGACTTCCCAGTGAGAATCCACCCACGCTTTTCTCCTGTCTTTTTATCTGTTTTTCATACCTGTGGCTTACTACCACTGGGAGAAACAACACAGTCCAAATTTATTATTACTTCTATTACTATCGTGGTTAATAATATTGTTTTAATACTATTTATTAATAGTTGCATATTCCAAAAGCTTTATAAACTAACAACTAGAATATGGCCCTAGTGGGAGTTACACAAACATGAAAGGGAACAAAACGGAGCTTCCTTCTCCTTGTATCACTTGCCCTTCCTCTGCAGCTCAGAGTTGCAGGTATGATAAGGAATAATGACTGTAGTTCACATCACAAATTTAAAATTGGTGCAGACATTTGAAATACTTCCTTTAAATCTACAAAGATCAGGGACTTAGGAAAATGAAAAATACTATATCTAATGAGATGGGGTATAAAGGTATGAATGTATTACCCAAATCATAAATGTTTCCAGCTCCAGCTTGCAAAAAAGATCTACAATATTGTGATTGCTTTATTTTAAAAGAGTAGCATGTTCCATAAATGAAGCTGACCTATGTAAAGCTATGATATATCCTTTAAAAGACAGTCCAAGTGTCAGGAAGACACTTTAGTACATGGACTGCAAAATTACTTATTTCTGTGCATAAATTAGATGTAGACTTAGATATTATATTGATTCCAGGCTTGTTCTCTGGAATAGTCATTCTTGTATCGCTCTCATTACAGAAATCTCTGTGTCATTGCAAACATTTTAACAATAAGCAAGCACAAAGAGCGGGCCAAGGCTCTTCCACATAGCAGCAAATGATACACTTGGTTAATCAGAGGACTTATTTTCACATTTGGTTAATGTTTTTAGTAGGTGAGCACAGAATTTAGAGGAGTGATTTTAAGCTGGTAATTTCAGTGCATGGCTCATTTTAATTCAGAAAGCAAAGCAGCTCTGAACAGCAACCGCAAGAAACAAACTGTGGCTATTATATCAAATGGATTTGTCATCCCTGACCCAAGTATTACCAATAAGAAGCACTTCACTGAGTTTCCACAGGCTCAAGGCTATTCAAACGGGTATATTCCTGACTCTAGGTAAGCCATGTAAAAGGCCAAAGCTTTGATGTTCTGCATGAGAAGATAATTGCTGAAGGCAATGAGAAATTGGTCAGTTCTGCTTCCTAGAAAGAAACTAAGGAGACAAGCAGAAGTATTTAAAAAGAAACAGCTAAGCAAAATCAGAATGCACCTCTCTTTATCCCTACCCCTCCTTAACGCTTTAACATTTATACATCCAAGACTACATGTACCCAGTGTATTGGCTGTGAGAAAGCCTGATCTCACCAGAGCTCTCAGACAGAGACGCAGGGCGAGGTGTCAGCTCGGCACATCCCGGGCGAGCCCAGCAGTGCTCCCCATTCCTCGGCTCTGCCTCGCTGCAAAATCACTGCAGAGCATCACAGGAAGATCTCAACAGGGTTCAACTCACATTAATTAGGGATTCTAAGAGGTACAAACAGCATCTATTATACATCTTTATAATGCAGACAACTGCCAATTAATTTACTAAAGAAAGAAAAAAATTCTCCTGCTGGTCAGAACTGCACATACAGTGAAACACTGCTCCCCAGTTTTCATGACTATGACTGACATGAACCACATATGGTTCCGAACACAGCCAGGCTTACACTGAAAACCAAGCTGATTAATTGGAGGAGAGGCTGACAGTAAATCATTTCCTCATGACTGTTTGGAAGTTTTCACCAAAGACTCCCAGGAGAAACATTACAGCTTCCTCCCCCTCCTTTCCTCCCTTCCTTATCCATCCTCCTTCAGCACTGAACTGTTCAGTACATCTCTGTCCAGGTGGTTATTGGAGTCAGCCGTCAAGATATGCTAAGTTGCTGCTTTTCCTTCTTATCCTAACTTAAGAAGCCACCAAGAAGTGCCACTGAGAGACTGGAATTCTGTAACTTCCAGGTTTTTGTAGAAAGATTCAGAGATAGAGTGGTTGCCCTCAAAACACCAGAAAGGGCAGCTTTTGTTATCCTGAGGTAGCAGGTTTGGAATAAGCCTGTGGTCATTGTAACCAAAGTGCAAACTGTTCCCCAAACTGCATATCATACTAAATGCTTTCTCTCCTTCATGCAAGCTCTAGCTGTTCCCTAGAACAAGTATATGACTTACAACCACTCAGGCAAGTAGCTTAATTCTCACATACCCCAAGTTCCCAATTTTGCAATCTTCATAGGCTTGAAGAACTTTTTTTAGGTGTGTCTTTTTGCTATTGCCAGCTAATTATAAATTCAAAGGTGAAATATCCATAGACATTTTGATAACACATCCAAAGTTATTCTAAAACAATGGAAAACATGCAAATGGATACAGTGGGATACTTCTGTTTCCAGGATTTTTCTCAAATTGTAATGGTGAGTCAGCAAAATAACAGCTTGCATGTTACAGAAAAGCCACTGGAAACAAAGAACCACTAAAGGTAGTTCACAAGAACGGACAGCATTTCTTAGAAATGTTACATTATGCACTTATTTTGTATCAAGTCACTCACTCTCAGCAATTCTTCAGCTACATAGGCTTTAGCAAGTCCAAACGAATGATATGTTGGAAGAAAATGTTATGACTCTGATAAATCATATATAATATTTTCACAAAGCAGGGCAGAAGGCTCAGTTAATTATTGCTTGCCTGTAGTGAAGCTGACTTCACTCCAGATAAAGATAAATCATCTTCTGCCTCACAAAAATGTTTGGATTTTTAAAGATGAATAAGATGAATTAAACATTTTTATATTAACTATTTTAATAGAACGCCGCACAGACTGCAACATTAAGCCCTCAAACTCTGCCTTAAATAACAGTTCTATATAAATTAAGCATACTGAAATCTCCAGCCCTTATCTGTTTAATGAGGGCACCATGAATTCATAGATGTTTGATATGTTGGTATTTTAAATGCTTTGTGCCCTTGTTCCCATCCATAACCCAGCTACAACCACCTCCCGTGTTTCACAAAAGGTGTTGTGTGACTATATTAATGTTTAGGAAAGTTGCAAAAGGTGAGCTCATATAGAAATTAGTAAATTTTGCATACTGAGTAGGGTATCAATAAGGTGAAGTTAATAATACCTGCAGCCAGGCATGGAAAAATTAAGTTACAGAAACATTTTCATCTTTCATCCACTCTAGACATAGGTAAGGCAGAAGTCCTGTAGGAAGAAAATGGGATGTGATTACACAGTCTCTATTCGTACTGGCTTCCTGCACTTTTGTACCTCCCCAGGTTCTCCATTCACTCTTCAATGCGTCCATCCCAGCTGCTGCTGGCTTGTTATCATTCACCCAGTCCCACCCTTCCTACCATGCCCTGGCTTCTCAGTAGTCCTCAATCAGACCCAGTTTCCTTGGCCTAACAGTCGGTTCCCTCAGTTTTCTTTTTCCCCTTTCTCTCCCTTATGCTTCCAGTTGCCAATTGGCCTTTGATCAAAGTCTACACCTTCCCAGGCTTGGTGCTGGAGGTGGAGTGGTCTGCAAGACAGCTGAGGATACACCTGGCTCCTGCTTTCAATTCAGGCACCTGGAATTGCACCAGCACTGCCTTCAGCTGCCCTGCCTTGAAAAACAAGACTGACAAGAATACAACGTGCTGATTGAAGACAGAATACCTTGACATTTTCTCAGCAACACAATAGTAAAAGTTGATCTGCAATTTAAATTCGGCCAACAAAAATAGATTTGCACAGAGAAAGTGAAAAGTCATCTTTCAGCCACAAATATCACATGTCAAGTTCCTGATCTAAAGCACAGAAAGCACCAGAGTTTCGTGCTCTAGAATAAGGCAGGATGGAATTTTTCAAGGACAAAATCGTTTATTTTTGTCTAGCTCCTGTTTCAAAAATGGTTGAAACGTATTGGCCAAAAATAATGGGGGGGGAGAAGAAAGAAGCCACATTTTAGCAGAGAGCTGAATGGCACCTTCATGAGTCTCACAAATATGTAGTGTCATTTCCTTCTAATCCATATATATAAGTAGCACATCACGCTAGTCTGAAAATCCCAAAGATAAGCCTGTTCACAAGTAAGCTTCATCATTTTTGACAATGACAATTGTGTTCTACTCCGGTACAAAAATGTGGTTTTAACAAACAGTAAAAAACCAATACACTGGTAAGGTGAATGGTAAGAATGAAACAGCTATTGGCAATGAAAGACTTACTAGTTCTTTCCTGTTAACAGATGGTTAAAAATAAAGCGTAGCGTATAACTTATGGGACTTAATACTCATTCCACCTTGCTATCCTAAAATGCATTCTCCCTTGCCTGTTGAAAAGCTTGGGTAATACAATTCCAGATAACTGACAATTGGTCTATTCAGTGTCAGGTCTCATATAAACTTCTGAGTTCCGTTGTTTCCTGAACATTCAATTAATTTCACCAAGTTCTTTGTAAACGTGAAACCAGAAATTCTTTTCCCTTCCTACCGAAGGTACTTCCCCAAAATATTTGGTACATAAAGAACATAATTTTTAAAAACCACATTCAAAGGCTGCAATCAAATTATGACAACAAACATCCAAACAAGTCAGCAATGCCACTGGACAAAGTCCTTATTAATTTGAAGTCTTGAATACTTATGACCACACAAAACTTTTAAATCTGCTAAGTCAAAGATGTGGTGACATCTATTATGACAGCAGAAAGTGTGGGACTCCATCATTTTACCTTAGCAATTGTAATAATTCTTAGAAAGTAATCATGAAAAAAATGATTACAGAGTCTTTTAATTTCACCTAACTCTTTAAACATAAGGAATTTTTTTGACCTGAAGTTCTGAGAATCTATCAACAAAAGGTTTTCTGTATAGTAGATTTATGGAGTGAGGTCCAGGTATAATACATACCATTTTGGATGGATGAAGAATTTATGTGTCTCTAAACATCAGAGCTTTAAACATAGAGTACTGTTCTTCTTGGATAAGAACAAGAATATTCAACAGCTTGCAGGAGAAAGTCCACACAGTCCTAAATAGGCATAACACATTACTTCTATCTGTACTTATCAATAATTTATTTCCAGACTTAGAAAACTGAGTGAACTGTGGCCCTTTCCCCACAATGACCTTTGTACATATCCTGGGGCTCTCACCAACGGTGCAATCACAGTGCAGTAATAAAACAGGGACAACGGCTTCCATTTTCCACTCTGCCTACTCACAGTAAAGCAGCTTCAGCAATAGGGAGCTCAGCATAGCTGAACCGCCTATATAATTTTCTCACTTCTCAAGCAAGAACAGCGACAATGTAGGCACAGGTGCCAGAAGAAATGTGTAAGAATAAGTAGTTTTGCAGCGGCTTCAGGTTCAGCTGTGCACGGCAGTCCTGGGGCCTCCATTCTAAAGTTAAAATAGATCCTGAAAGACTGAAGAACATCAGCACGTGATTTTGTTCTTTCTGTAATTAGTAAGAATAATAATTTATGCTTCCCTTTTCAAGTTCATAAAAGTATACAAGCATTCATACATGCACAACATTTGCTTTTGGACTAAGTACAAGCAAATGAAATTTCAAATCAGAGGGTAACTTTTTCTGAATATTTTTCCATATATAATAGCAACCAACTGAAAGAAAATGGCAATTTAATCCCAGACTTTACCAGCTGGCATCAGACATAAATTAAGATAAATAATTTTGGAACAGCAACACATTTTTAGATTTTGGACAAGTTGGATATAATTGTGAACAACTGATCAACATTTTGCATTTTCAGGAGACAAAGTCACAACATGAAGTGGACAGGAACTGGCACCCACCTACCAGACAGACAGTTTTTCTATACATTTTACCAAGTAAGCAAACATGCCTTAAGGAACCCTGCAGAAAAGTGACTGTTACCAGTATAAATGAGAGCTGTTCCTACTTTCTGATAAATTATCCAAGTAATTTGAATCAATTCTAAAATCTTAATAGACAAAATGCATTTTTTTTTCAATTATAAGTTATTTTTTAAAGTATTTGGATTTTCTTATTTAGTGATTTCACCACACCAAGGGACTTGGAGTCTAAGTGTTCCACAGGTGTTATGATTAAATCCATGGCTTTGCATGAATTGAGAAAGAACAAGGGGAAAATGCCAAAAGAAATAAAAATTAAGAAAAAAGTTGACTCATTCTTTAACTTTGGAAAAGGTCAATATCAAACAAGGATACTGTCAGTCAAGAAGGTGAAATAAAGTGATAAGGACTTTACAGTATAAGACAGATGCCTCTTGGCAGAAAAATATATTAAAGCATTTATGGACAGCTCATTCAAAACAAAACAAACATCACATACTGAAATGTGCCACTATGCGTGCCAAATAACTAGACTTTTCATCTTAGTGCCATTTGCACTCATCAGAAATCTGATGGGAATTGTTTTTTTTTATTTCTTGATCTAAAAATTCGTAGTAAACATGCAAGTGCCATCCTAGTGATCTTGGGAAATTTTTCTTAATTGAATTAAGATTATTTTTCTGAATTGAACTTTCTGAATTGAATTCTGAATTTTCTGAATTGAATTAAGATTATTTTTTTGAATTAAGTTATTTTTCTTAATTGAATTTAGTAAATGCTAATTTTCAGCACACCCCAAGGTTCTTTGTTGTTTTTTTTTTTTTAATGCATAGGGGCCTTATAACTACCATAAACAAATTTTACACACGTAAGGCATTCTTCAGGCCAAAGAATCCCAACCCAGCCAGATTATTAACACTTTCACCTTCCTTCATGATGGGACAAGTACATTTGTGTGTACAAGGATCACTGTGTAGCTACTATGACGACCCAAGACCCTTGAGTTTTTCTGCCAGTGTAAAGCAGTGCAATCCAGCAAACTCCAAGAAAAGGCACCAGCGAGCTCTGCTGTATACTGTGTGGGTCATCCTGAAAAGAAACCCGTGAGAAATGCTTTTTATGGTACATGAGATACAACCTTCCCAGCTTAGAGGAAAAGTGACTTACAGATGACAGGGGAAAAGATCACAGCAAGCTCTATGAAGAAAGAAAAATTAAGAAATACTATGCCTTATACAGGCTGCAAACACACAGCTCTATACTAGTTTTCGTAAATTAAACCAGATCTTTTATTTCCTATCAGTCTCATCTCTAAAAGGCTCGAGCCTTTCCAAAGCGCATTTGTTTCATGTGGGTGAAATTATCAGTACCCAGAAAGCTGTCAATATTTGGACACCATCATGTAAGATCTGAAGACCATGGGGTGAAATGAGGCAAATTAGTCCAGGAGGCAGCCGTTGCCTGCTCCACGAGGAGAGCCAACATGCAATTACCATTGATTTCCAAGGCTATAACAAGCACTCTCCTAAAACCTTATCTCAAATCCAGGAGCACCAGAGGTATCCAATCTATCTAATAGCACCATGCCACCAGCGTCACCTTGCACGAGGGGCACTTGATATTCCAAAGAGTGGCCACTGTGTGAGAAAAAGTTATTCTTCAAGTGTTGCCATCCGACCCAAGAGGAAATATGGTTTTGAGTCAGGCCAAGAAGGAATGACAAAAAGAGGTGGTGAGTATAAATTCTAATTCCTACCACTGCTGCCCTGTGCCATATGGGATTTTCATTTTTATTCTGTTAACCATATTAAATAATATTAACAACTCTCTCAATAGACAGGATTTTTGAAAGCTGAAAAAATGAACAGCTAAGAGGTATAGAGGAAAGACAGGGAAAAGAGCTAAGTATTAACTAAACGCCTGACAGATTAAAGGCCCATGTTCTGAACTATTATATAGTGGATCCAATCCACTACTGCTTAAAAATCTCAGGTTCAGGTGTGCCCAAAAACATCTAATTCAAGAGTAGACCCTGCCTGATTTAACAGCAGCAAGATGTCTAATGGTGCTAACAGCTCAAGCATATAAGGCTACTGAGCATGAAATTTTGGGCTGAAATGAGCAGAAAATATATTCCTCTTCTTGTAGAAAAACACACACTTTTGAAGCTACACAAGCTGAACACTTCTACATGATTTGATCCATGTTAACTTAAACAATATTTACAATGGATATTGCATGTAACAACTACAGCTTTAAGTCCCTCAAAACTATTCTTGCCAAATGGATTACATGTTAGACAAGCAAAGACAAAAACAGTTGCCATATTAGTTTAATATCGCAACATTTGTACTTCATATTGCAATATTTTGTCGCATTGCCTGCATGACATAAAAAAAGCTCATGAGTATTGTACAAGTCATAGATCAGCTGAATGACCAAGTAAGTGGTATGTCGTTTGTAGAGGACCAAATGCATCTGTGCAGTTTTTCACCATCACTGAATAGATTTCTCCTTCTCACACACACACTCTCAAACATATTTGACACCACCTTGAAAGAACTCTGGTCTTTCAAACCTTCTCTGTTGTTCTCGATGGCATGGTGTGACATGACCTCTCTTAGTTGGGCTACACTGAAAGCACCATAGTCTACAGATTTTAAATTGCAAAATAAATTTCCAGCCTTAGGAAGCCTCCCAGACACACTGAACTAAAGGAGGAACAAAGCAAAACATGTGCAAGTGATGACCTAGACTATTATAGGATCGTATTGTTTTGGAGGTCTACAGCTGGGGACAACGGGATGGTTACAGCACTTCAATTCATTCTGGGGTTCGTGCCCTTTCTCTCTCCTTTTCCTTCTGTCAAGGACATATCAGGGTTCACTGTGAAGCACACCAGCACCCAACCTACACAAGTAGTTTCATTCTAGTGAAGTCAGCAGTACCTAGCAAATGGCCAGTGTTCTCACATCACCACGTATAATTCACACAAAGCATTTCACTTACCAGCAACTGAAGGTTACAGTGTCCAAAAGCCACCATCTCATCTAGGGACTGATGAGAACACAGGACTTCTTCCATCTCATCAGAACTAATAATAGCAGGAGATGCCAGTACTTTGATTAAAACAATATGACTTTATAATCCTACTACTAAATGAGATTATAATTCACTAATAACATTATTTTTTACCCCTAACCTGGTTAAAGCTGCACAATCACCTCAGGAGGAATGTCCTATCTAGGTAGCCTTCGTAGGAAGTTAATGCACACCACGAAATTTGGGTGTATAAAATGTAACAATTAAGAAAACTATATATAAAAAAGTAGCCAAATAGCTGTATTTGGTACTTCAGGTACTGCTTCCGCCTCCTACCTTAGTTATTTATGTCTCTGCTCTCCACGGCTCTTAGTGTTAGAAAAAAGTTTTAACATCTAACCTAAACTTTTCTTTGCTTCAGGCTATTATTCCATGCTTCGCCATCTTTAGAGAACAAATAAATCCCTTCCTTCATTTATATTGTTACCTTGAAGTTATTTATAGCCTGTGCCCATGTCCCTCGAGCTCTCTCTGTTACAGACTATAAATACAGCTCCCTTAATCCCTTTTCATATGCTTTATCCTCTAGTATTTATATCAGATTTGTAATCTTTATATTTTCTTTTCATTTTAAACTTTCTAGACCACAACTACAGAGATGATTGCAAATGAGTGGTGAAGCAAAAATACTTTGTCCATTTTAAATACGATCTGCTTATACCGCTATAATTGTGAACACGCTAGTCAAGGTTGAAATGCATAAACTACTGTAATTGCTTTCATTTCCTGATATTTTTAAACCAAGTTATTTTGAATTTAAGATTTCTAATGTTTTGTCTGACCTTACAGATTAATCTTACAAAAGATTTAGCAAAAAATATTTTAGCCAAACAAGACCCATGTATGTAATTTTAAAAGAAGACAGATACTCTTTCCCATTTGTTCTCTCAGTAACTATATCCTCTGTTAACAGCCACAAGTGGGCCAATTTTTCTTCAAATTTGACTCGTTTTAATCTCACAGACATTTTAGTTTGATGCAAACTGACTTTGTAGGATGCAGCTTTGAAATATATTATGAGCTTTGAAATACAATTGCATGCATATTTTGAGACACAAAAGCTTAGCAAATTCTTTCAAAGGGTCAACAAAATGGTGACTAAAAAAGGATCCAGACTTCAGTGGGCTGTGACTTTTGGTACTGGTTAAGGATCTGGTCCACAGACTTATCTAGACTTGCAAAAAGTCTTTCACAAGGTGTCTCACTGGAGTTTGTGTCCTGCTTGGGCCTTTATGTGAAGTTACGAGAACTCTATAACTGATCAGAAACAGTTTTAAAGATAAAAAGCAGAAGGGAAATAAATATTCTTGCTGAATTTAAGAAAAGGTTGATAGTGCAGTGAGGTAACAGTAATTCCTATATTAATAGAGGTCTGGAAAGAAGAATACTGGAAGAAAGACTGATTGGGTTAAAACCACAGATGAAACAAATCTCTTTAGGATATTTCATGGAAGGCTCTGAGGAATGCCAGAGGTCCTCATAAAGCTTTGTGAGTGGGAAACAAAATAGAAGAGTTCACTCATTTTTGTATGTGCACAATAATTTCTATTGGGAGGAATGAGTGGAATATACCTTACCATGCTTCATTAACCTCAGTGTAACCTTAAAAACAGATGGCTGCCATTGCAGCCAGCTTGGTGACAACATGTGGTCAATGTACAGCAAGATTCAAAAATGAAAACAGGAAGTACAGAAAGCAGGATAAAAGTAAAATTCCATATTCTTTAAGGAGGCTTTGTCATCAGGTGTATTCCAGTTCAGTTATCCTATCTCAAAGGGAGCCATGTCAGAAACAGGAAAAGGCTAATTGGATTTAAGATGATTAAGAGCTTGGAAAGACTTCCATAAGTAGAAAGAGTCTGATTTTCATTTGCACAACTACACTTTTTTTTGCATGGAACACATAGTATTTATGTCCACCTTAGCATCCATCCATCTATATTGGAAGAAGAAAACCATATTACAAAGGAGAATTATTTGCGTATCTACAGGCCTTTTGGGGAGTGCACATAAGGGTTACATAACAACAAAGCAGATTTAGTGCGGAAGCAGATTTAGTGCGGAAATATAAGATAAATCTATATAGCGTTTCCCTTTTGCAGAAAGCAACTACCATCTTCAAGGTGGACTTTAAAATTGCATTCATAATCATGAAGTTCAAATGTCTGAACAAGTTATCTAAGAAGAATGCTGAGTTTTCTTCTTTCTGCTGAGGTTTCGGACAATTAATTAAATACCAAGTCCTGACAGCTGGACACAACATGTTATTTCCTACATAAATGTTACTAACTATAATAATGCTTCTTGTTTCAAAGGAACAACAAAAAAACCCCTCTGTCCCTTCAGATCTTGCATCGCTTTCTCGGGGTGCTACTGCGTCGTTTTGAAGGGTTGTGATCCAAAAAAAGTCTGCACTTAGTGTCGCTGGTATCGGCAAAGCCCTGTGCCAGCCATGAGAGTCAAACTGTGCCTTCAACTTGAAACTGCACTCGGTATGAAATGAACTGCAACAACCACGACAACAATACGGTCCTTTCAACCTGCATTTGCTAGTGTGTCAGCATCAGTTATTGTAGGGTTTTGGCTAACATAGGTGCTAGTATCAAATGCTTCCCTAAGTAGCAACCAGTAAACAGCATCGCACAAAGGAAAATTTTCTTCCCATAACTTGAATTCTACTTATTTCTAGGTTGCCTAGAAAGGATAAGGGCATACAAGAGCTTCTTATTTAAAAAAATAAAGGATAGGAGAGATTACATTAGGAGAACGTCTGGCAAAACATTTTCTCCACAAAGAGAGGATTAAAAAAAGAGCAGAAATTGCATACAAGAGCCACGAAGGCCTTCCTGGAGCAGAGTCTTCATGTGGTACCGCACCAGAACTGATACAGCCTGGGGATGCAGATGGCTACTGCTTCCAGTATGTCCAATTTTGGTGCAGGTTGCTGAAACCTACATATATACCATTTTCTACTTTATACAAAACAATGTACACTGGAGAACATTTTACTTTCCTGCTAACAGATGAAATGTGCCCTATGGATGATCACAAAATCACTGAATAGTTTGGGCTGGAAGGCACGTTTAAAGGTCATCCAGTCCATCCCCCCTGCAATGAGCAGGTACATCTTCAACTAGATCAGGTTGCTCAGAGCCCCGTTCAGTTTGGCCTTAAATATCTCCAGGAATGGGGCATCTACCACCCCTCTGGGCAACCTGGTCTCCAGTGTTTTACTATTCTCATTGTAAAAATTTTTTTCCTTGTATCTAGTTTAAATCTGCCTTCAAAGGTAATGAAAGGTAACTATTGACAGCTTCATAGGGGCAGTATTAGCATAAATTCTACTTAATGCTAAAGTGCTATGCAGTTAACTGGAGTTTAACAAGGCGCTAATCGGGTGTGAAATTTTAGGCTCTGTCCTCTAAATGTCAAGAGGAGCAAGGAGTGTATTCTCTGGATACCTAAGCTTTCCCAGGCAGCAGTTTGACATGAATTTGGAACCACCGTATGCCATGGTTGAAGTTGGGAAAAATGGTTGTACATCCCTTACCTGCTCATGGCCCCTCTTACTGTGAGGATGACTCCCTCCTTCCCCACAACACAGCACATGTCTGCAGGGAACTGGGGGGTACATTTTAACCAGGGTCAGTTGTTCACTCCATCAGTCCCAGCAGACACATTAATATCAGTGCCAGGACAAGGGATGAGACTGTTCAAGAGAGGAATGAGAGCCCAGGACCAGGTCGGGGATGGGAGTCCTGCTGTTCCTTCCCAGTAACACCAGCTGGCTTCTCTACAGCTATGTACTATGACCTTACATCTATAGAATCAAATACACAGTGCTGATAGATAACAATTAAAGAAAAAAAAAAAAAGGAGAAAGAGGAAAATGAATAAAGTAATAGTCCAGATTTCCACGCTCACTCCCCTTCTTTCTGAAGCTACAGGAGAACACTAAAGCCTATCTGGCTGCTAAATGTTTTATAATCTGCCCTGCACCTGGAGCTCCAAGCCGCTACCAGAATAGGCCTAGCAACAGTATTCCCTGGAGGGAATAACCAAAACGGGTCCTTAAGAACGAGTCCCTGAGGTCTTCGGGAATAAACGTGTGGTGTTGCAGACCTCTGGACATCTGCAGATGAAGGACGGCAGCCGGGGAGGTTTATGGGATGCATGTCTACCTGGCATGGGCTGGTAGGCCTGTAGGAGGAGGAACAGCATTTCATCTTAGGCACTCACTCAAGCTTACCTGAGCTAACTTGTGAAAGCCAGCATTCCTAAAATTTTTGACAGGTTTTAATATAGCCATAACAAAATGTCCCCCATGAGGGGGGACATAGTAAGACTGGTGATAAATCTATGTGCATACATCTTCTGTAATTGTATATGCATACCAATGACAAGTATATATGCATGACCAGTAACCAGAGAGAGGCATTCACTTATAGATGGAGTTTGAGAATTTTAGCCTGGGGGTAATTTTTTCCTAAATATTCCCATTTCTAATAATTTATTTTCTAAACAAAACAGCTGCACCAGTATTAGTATCCTTAATCATCCATAGCATCATCATTACTTAATTCAGCTGCATTAGCATTTGTTCTTGATTTCTTTGCTTGTAGTTCTTTGATGCTGTCATTTGTAATTTCCCTTCTTTGCCCAGCAAGTTCTCCAGCTGCCCCATTATCACCCTGTATGCATTGTCACGAGAGGAAAAAAAAACTCAAACCCAATAAAAAACAACAACAAAAACAAACAAACCACACAAAAAAACCCCCCAACAAAACAAACAAAAAACACCAACAAACCAGAAAATAAGCACAGAGCTCAGAAAACTGCCTACTAGGCTGAGCAGAAAAGGCAAGATAGGGATGGTACAGATGGCAGAGCAATGTGAATTTCTAGTAAAGCTCTGGTGAGATTGTTCTGCAGGTTCTGCAGGAAAACTGAGCTACATTTGGGGACTTGAGTTCAGGATGGTAAGATGTAGCAGAATTTGTAGTGTGTGAATAAACAGACTCGGTGTCCTACACTTCTACCTCTCCCAAACAAACTACTCATTCTCAGACAACAAAACAAAACAAAAACCAAGCAAACAAAAAACCCAGAAAAATAGTCTGTACAAGGGCAAGGGAAATCCCTGAATACTACCTTACTGTGTGACTACAAGGGTAACACAGTCCTGAGTTATTTTTAACAACTTTTGCCAGTTCTAAGATATTCCTACTTGCCCATGTGTTTTTCATTGTGGCTTTGAACTTCTTTTGGACAGAAGCTTCTCCCATCTCAGTTGAAGTTGATTGTTTTCACATATATTTTTTCTCTGTTCAAGGACAGTGAGAACTGTACTTCAAACTCCCCTGGTTCCCACCTCCCACATAGTTCTCTTGCATCTTCAGTGCCTTCCCCACTCTCCCGCACAACAGCATTTTAAAATAGGAAGTGCTTGTATAGCTCGTCTCTGCTCTACTACTCCATTTATAAAATCCTCTTATATTATCCTCAAGCTTCTATCCCTCCTGCCCATGCTTCCTTCATACCCCTTGAAGAAACCTAGGTAAGACGTACTATTTCTTATGGAATTCCTTCTATGGTAACTATCGCCAATTCTTAAAAGAAACAATAGAGTAAAACTTTCTTCTGAAACAGATCCTATAGGAGAAAACCAGTGACAGCAAATAAAAGGATGCCAACTTTCTGATGTGTGCGTGGGAATGAGTGGATCTGTGTTTGGAGCCTGGAACAGCTTTTGAGCATATGCACAGCACAGGCTGGTAAGCATCTATGAGACTCCTGAGGTAAAGAGCTCTCCTGAATTTAGGTCCCACTAGATTTCAGCAGCTGCTGTGCAAGGACTTTTATGATGAACATTTTGAGGCATCAAAATTATTTCTATATAGTCCTTTAACAATATGTATCCACACGTAAAAGTAGATATGTTAATATAAAGACTCATACTGATGATTTTCCTCCTGCTATTTCTTACACGGTCCTGTGGCAGGTATTAATTCCATCACTATTCATGTCAGTGTGAAATCCCAAAAAATCTAGGTATTTTATTTGATGTTTCTTGGTGATATTGCAATATGTGTATTCTTTTTTTGCATTTTAAAACTTCACGGTCAGATTCAAATTAGAATATGAAAAACTTGAACAGTCCAGGCGTTTTACTTCTTCTGTGTCCATACAGAAAAGCTTCAGAGGGCTTAGAAAAAATACATGTTCTTCAATAGAGATGTTGATTTAGAGATCAAACAAGTAGATGAAGAGAACTAAGAACTTACTTTTTCTGCAAAAAAAAGAGTCATGAACAGGTAAATAAAAGGCCATTACTAACATTTTACTAAACTTAAAAAGAAGTAGCAGCAAACACCAAAAAGAGTTTCTATGTAAAATTAGAGACTTACAGTCTGTTTTCCCTGCTCCCTCTCATACTCTTACTGTGCAACACTAACAATGTAGTGGCCTGGAGCACCGAGAATAAAAAAGGAAACTTGGATTAAGAACAGAACAATTGGGGGAAATTATTAAATTAACATTAAACTTCCTCATTATTCAATTCCAGACTTCACTGAAATTGAATAGCTGTGGTTCCTCCCCCTTGCATGCATACCTTCAACCACAGGGATCATGAAAGAGAACAATACTCTTTGATTGTAAAAGCATGATTTATATAGCTGGCATTTTAAAATAATTCATTCTGTTCCATCTCTTGTGGTCCTTTGATGATACTCAGTGTCATTACTAGAAGGAACGTTGTTATCATTAGAACAAAGCATCCTGCATTTTGGGCACATTCATGCACACAGGGCTTGAATTCTTGGAGCTCTTGTCGTGTTTGTATACTCCACAAGCTGGAAGGACTTTACAACCCGGAGACACAAAACAAATAAACCAGATGTGTTGGCTATACTCAGATTATATTAAATGCCAAAGTACCTTTACAGTCATGCACACAACTGCCAGCCAGACAAAAAAAAATGAGATGCTTATTATACAACGGGAGAGAGAAACCAGCACTGTATCATTCAACCAGGCAAAGGCTTCCACTGATTTTGCAAGCCTTTCTACACTGGTAAGATATTAAGGTAGATAAATAAGCTGCCCCCTGATTACACCCAGAATGTGCACAACAATAGAAGCACAGCATTTATTTAGAAGAAAAAGGTAAAAAAACAAAAGATGGAGTTAAGTAGGTAATTATAATCCATCAATATTTCACTGTTTTATAAATTGCCAGCTTCCTGAGCAACAGCTACAGTCAGAGGCTGCACAGACACCCAGCTGAAGATCTGCCACATCACTATTTTTGTTACTCTTTACTAAACTGTCACTAAAAGCTTCCTCCTAGTTAAACACAGGCGAGCACAAAGATCCCAGTGAACTTCCTTAGGGAGAACGTGCCTCACTGTGTTTTTGCAATTCTCCTTTAGGATTCAAGTTTTTCTAGAGCGCACAAATGTTTGTGAA
Organism: Pampusana beccarii; assembly: GCA_013399365.1. Classification (NCBI taxonomy): domain Eukaryota; kingdom Metazoa; phylum Chordata; class Aves; order Columbiformes; family Columbidae; genus Pampusana; species Pampusana beccarii. The sequence continues at coordinate 2,799,916 of VWYH01003685.1, read as the reverse complement.
GCAGCCATAAAGAACGGTTTGCTAAAAATGTGTCAATTCACTGACGCTTCCTGTTATGTCTGTGAAAAGCACCGAGAAGGCTAATTGAACAGCAGACATGACTTTTATGTAACAAAACGAGACGGGTCCATTTTGGAGGAGCTGTGTGCATATGTGACATGTTCACACTGAACATGGAACCTGACAGTACCAGCCCCTAAAAATAGCACCTGGATATCCTTGTTCTCATCAGCAACCACAACCGCATCTCTGTCATTTCGTGCACCGATCCTGCACCTCTTTCCCTCCTCCAGAAGAGACAGGAGCGGGGGTACCCTGAGGTACCTCGTTTTAGTGGAACTGAGGGAGATGAAGAGGATGTTTGCATCTGCTGCAAGCACACGTTTTAAACAATATCCCTGCCCCTCAGCAGGCAGTTATCATGTTGTTTTGGCAGCAGGAAGGAATCTGTGGTTTTTCTTGAATGTTGCTCTTCTTTATTTAAACTACCAGAAATAAAGCAAAAATGACAGAATGCTCTGTCTATAAATAATCATTCCGGTGTACAGTTATATTAGGAGGTAACTCAGATGGCATGATAACGCCTAACGGGCTAATCTTAGACCTGTAATGCCATAAGATGAAAATAACCAGGCTAAGAATAACTGACCCAGAGGAGTCAGCCTGTTAAAGAGAACCACAGAGCAGGGCATTTTAGATTTTCACATGTTTAACAATAAATTTCTCTACAATACTTTGGATTGTACCCACCATAAAAAAACCCCACCCACAACAGTATTTGGAAAAGGTTAAAAATCCAACCTTCCCCATCACCTATACCAAAACCTGAAATTAATGTGTATATACACATGTATTTGCAGACAATCTAGTATTCTGCTTTCTCGGGAATGACTGTGCAGAAGAAAGAGGTTGCGCAGTTGATACAGGAAGGGAGGTCTGACTGAAGTTCCAGCTACAAGTGCTCCTCATACCCAACACAAACTTCAATGAACTAAATGGATTCCGCATGCAATTTTACAGAAGAGACTGGCTGAAACCACGTGCCTTTGAGTGCTGTGCAAACCTATAGGTGTAATGAGACCGAACAGCTAAAAAAATAAACAGTTGAAGTAAAAAGTTCTTTTCCAACACAGTGATTTAGTTCAACACACCAAGGAGCTACTGTCCTGGTGCTAGTACTAGTGAACCTCTGTATTAAACGCAGTGTTTAATGTTATCAGGAAAGATGCTCCAAGAGTTTTTTAAAGTATGTTCTGCATTCTTTTTTATTTACTTTACAGCTTTTGCAGCTTGGTATTCTTGTCTATCTTGTACTTTGAAATTCTTTTTCCAGGTTTCTCCCACAACCTATAAGAATATCTTCTAATACAAAGTAAGATTGTCAGATAACCACATGGGTCCAGAAGCTGGGACTTAAATAAAATAAAATTTAAAAACAAAGCAATGCTACAGCACTAGAGGACACATGAAGTTGGCGACATACTGCATTCCATTTTACCATGTTTCTGTTCAACTGAACTCAAAACCAATGTCTTGTCCAGCATACGTGATTGGGGAGAGCCTCTACTCAAAATCAGTGAGCTTTTAACTACATCAGACCTGCAGGTCTGTGTGGCTTGTCTCTTCTCATTGTATTAATTTTTAAGGCTAAGACCTTACTCTTCTGTGATATTTAATTCAAATACTTCAGCTACTACTATGAAGCACTAGATTTTTTTTCTACCTAGTCTTTACAACAGGCATTGAAAAAGCCTCTCCAGCTGTTCTCCAGAACTTACCTGAACTGAAATTTTCACACTCATTTTTTTTAATTACTTTAAAATGAATCACAGAGTAAAAGCTTAGCATATCTATTCTCACTCTCTGCAAAGAGTTATTGCCCGAGATACCGCATCTGCAACATTTTGTATCTGTAAGAAATTTACATTACCTGATTCAGATATGTCATTTTTTTCATTAGTATCAGAACAAACCTTTAAATGAATTTACTTTCTGCAATCTCTCCACAGAAACAGTTGAGCAAGTGAAAGTTTTGTGTGTCCAGGAAAAAAAAAGGGAGAGCAAATATGAAAGAATATTCCCTATAGGCAATATAAATGCATATGTACAAATGTATATATGTGGTTATGCAGCCACACAATAGGTACAATATAAGAGATTAATTTTGTATCTTGGGGTTTACTGAGGGAAGATAGCTCAAGAGGACCTGTCAACCCACATCCAACATGATGCGTGTAGCATTGACTGTCATTTATATTCAAGTGACACAGCTTGAGTTCCCTGACTGGTGCAGAGAATAAAACACTGCAACCACATTAACTTACTACGTTTGTGAAATTGCAGGTGTTTTGCAAGCCTGTAGGTAGATGAAGTCAATCAAACTAATCATTCTGAACCATTATATTCCCTTTAGAACAGTTTTGCTGTATAGATTTCTGTACCTGACAGGTATCATTTTGTGTATTTCACAGAAGGGTTAGCCAATGTAAGCAGGATTGCATAACTTGCTCAGGTCATCTGTCAACTTGGTGATGAGCCAAGGCTTTAAGCTCAAGATCTCCTTGAACGCTTGATTTTCAACGCAACAGCTTTGGGCAGGAAGCAGAGGATGCCTTATCCAATAAAAGCCAAGGTGGAACTTAGGCAGGCCAGTGCAAGGCTTTACATCAAAGTATGGCCAGTGAAGCAAACACAGCAACCTTAGCCTTTGGAAAAACAGTACAGTATATTAAATTTACCAGAAGTTAATGAACTCAGCATTACTTCTTCAAGTCCCACATCTACAGATATGATGGCTGGGTAGGTTCTTTCTTCTCCTTCACACAAACTGACACCTATTCGAGTAATGTAGCCCTGCATTAGTTATCGACTATATATGAATGAGTGTTCTTGCCATGGACTCTGCTTCACCAAACTTTTTTTTTTTTTCAAGTACTTATAGTTTATTATATTGTGGTGAGATAAGAGGCCAGCTTAATGTTAGGGTCCACTGTAGCACTGCACACACATGGAAGTTGAGAATTTTGGGGCTTTAAATAAGAGGCTTTAGACACCCCATCAATTTTTTAAATCATGAAACTAAAATAATTGTGGTATCAAATAAGAATACATCAGCACCATTTTCTTAAATAGAGACGTACAGCGCTTACTGCTGCATTTCAGAACAACAGTACCATATGGGAGAATCTAGTTCAGTCTTCTCAAGATAGCTGAAACTGCTCTGTGCAGTAAGGTGTAGGTGTCTGTAAATTACACAGCTTCTTGAGTCAGCGCCGATCTAGATTGCTCCATTCATAATTAGACTTTTGATTGGTACCTATCCAGATCATCTCATTCATAGCATGATTTACAAGCAGGGATGGAGACAGGCAAAGCAGTAATTGAGGGAATACCAGAAGAACTGCTTCACATGACAGCAGTATTTCCTATGCCTGCTGTTATCAGCAACTCCTTAGAGAGTTTTCTTTGTGAATACATATTGACTGGCCATTGAATCTGTCCTCTTTGGGCATGGTTCCAGCCCAGTTTAAAATCAGAGTTGCATAACACATCTGTTGCATCTGGAAACTAGCAAGCCTAAAAAAATCCATTGAGTGTTTAAGCTGTGCTTGCTTCAAAGACTTCAAGAATATCAAGGGTGCAGTCTGCAAATGTCCAAGGATCTGTTCTTTTCTTAAATATGTGCAACTTTTTAACTCAAGCAAAAGTCACATACATGTAAGTGAAGACAACTTTAACGTAAGGACACTCCAATAAGCAAAATTCAAATGACTGATGCCAGCTACTCCAAACACTAGAGCAGAACATCATACCCTGGCTATTTATTTCTCCCCTATATGCAGCATAGAGGGAGACAATACCTGAAAAGTTACCAGGCCTGATCCTGCAAGGCCATGAACTCAAGGGAACTGAGGGTAATCGACAGCAGAACCAGGCCTTGTGGCTTCACGTGACATGAATTAAACTGCAGACTATGTCCAATAACAACTACTTGCTGTCTACTTGTGTACTTTAAATGCCAACAGAAGCACTGCAGAGTGGTTTGCATTCTACGGAATATATATTTAAACATCTTTTACCTGGAAAATGTTCTTGCCTAAGTTGTTTGGCTTTTTAAAAGTCTAAAAAGCCCCCTCTATTCTACTTGGTACTACAGAGGAAATTGTGTATGTTATATGGGCCTAATGTAACATCAGCTAAAAAACCAGTTACATGATATTCTTGTCGCCAGTGAAGAAAAGCAGAGCTATAAACTTACAGAAAATTACCACCCTTTCTTGTGTTTCAAATGAGAAAACTGCTGTTAGTCAAGCAACGTTAGTTGGCAGTTACAAGGTAGCATAGAGAGCTAAAAAAACCCCAGATTTTCACTTGTGTACAGCTAATTTAAACTTGTTGGAGTATTAAATAAAGCAAAAAAAAACCCCCAAAACAACAACCAAAAAAACCCCAACCAAGAAAGAAACAAAACAAAACAAACAAACAAATAAACCCACCACAAACCAACAGAAGGGAGGAGAAGCAGTTGATCGTATCTCCTTCACCGATATGAAAACACTGGACACCTGCTGAGCTGCTGAGCTGTCCAGGAAAACCAAAGAAAAGCAGTAGTTCCTGAACAAGAAGTGGACACTACAGATGGCTTTGCAAAACTGTTAACACTTTCAGAGAAACTTCTGCTTTTACCCACCGTCTTTGTTAAAGCTTCGTTGTTCATACACGTAAACAAGTCTTTCACCTGATTTCTGTCCTTGACAAAGGAACTGTAACTGGTGATCAACGTCTCTTCTAAGAAGTTAGAGAAATAGTACATTCGAGAGATCCAGAAGGAAACAAACCAGCCCAGCACCTTTGTAATGGAAAAGAAAAACCACCAATCTTAAACATTACCAGTTGGAATTCTCCATTCCCCTTAGGTGCTCTTATTATTTTAACCTGCACGTAATAACTTTCTAGTCTCTCATTCCCTCCTTCAGTCTATAATCATTTTGAGGTAGCCTTGGCTTTCTGTATTGAAAAACACTAATCATGAAGTTAAGACATATCTAAGTCTTTTCTAACAAGAAAGATACTACTATTTGACACAATCTCTCACAATTTATTTTCACATCTGAAACTAGAAGTCTGCTCTAAAATTGTATGTAAGAAAGAAACACAAGTAAAACTCTAAGTTCTTTTTTCTATAAAGCAAGAAAAGAAACAGATTTTAAAAAAAACAAACCAACATGGGCTCAACAGGTATAGTAAAACAGGCAATACCTGAAGAGGCTGTGGTCTACACACATAAGTAATCTTAATCACTGCCAAGTTTTGTGAAAGAAAAAAAAGAAAAGGAAAGGGAAGAGAAAAGGAAAAAAAGGAAGAAGAAAAGAAAAAAAGGAAAAGAGAAAGAAAAAGAAAAAGAAGAGTAAACTAAGACTAAAGTACATGTAAACAATCCACTTTGCATTCTACATATAGGTTCTCTATAAAGCCAGCTTTATGCAAAACAAAGTCAGAAACTTAGGATTAAAAAGATATAAAACAGATAACATTGTGCCTCAAAAGACAGTTTCAGCCCAATAAGAACAACTGGAATTCACAGAGTGTAACAGAGAATGAGCAAGAGTAACCTTAAATTTTGACATTTTAGCCTGTCTAAACTGACATTTTATCTCATTGGCCGCAATTCTTCCAACTTAATTCATTCTCAGTACATCATTTGCAGGTCTCAAACATGGCTAGCAAAGAAACAAGAAAATACAACAGTAGCTTCAAATGCGTGAGGAAAAGCCCAGTGTTTGTTTCTGAGCAGCTTTGAAATACCTTCATTTAAAAACACATCCAATTTACATCTCAGTGAGTCATTACATATGTCTACCAGTGCCAGGTTCACAAATATCTTTAAAGTAACAAAATAAGCCACACATATTAAAGACATTTTAAAGTAACACTCTAGTGAAAAAAAATAAAGGGATTAGTTTTCAACTCCCTTTGTATGCAAACTGGAGAAAAGGAAACTCACGGAAAGACCAAATCCTGTTTACAATAGACATATGAGCAGCATTGCCTATGAGGGGCTCTAGCTGAGGCTCCTGACAAGGGCTGTCTGAGGAAGCCTCTCTACGAATAAGCCTGTACCACAAGCCCCATTTTGCAACCACGCAACAAAACAAACACGGAATCCCAAACTAGATTTCGGTTGTGAGCATTTTGCTCTGGCTGGAGAGCAGCACACTGAAGGAGACGAACTCTCTGCAAAAGCAGCAGCTGCTATCTAACAGATGACCATGGTTAATTAACAACTTACATCAAGCCCCCCAAAAAATAAAGTCACTTCTTTAAAGGAGGGGTGTTTTCTTGTCCCGCTAGGCTGTATTTTCCCGGTCAGCCACTGAAGTCTGAGGTACGGAGCCGTCTCTTACCTGAGTTGATCATACTGTGCATTCTTTGCTGAGCCAAGAGCTGTTCACGTCCAGAAACCCCATCTGAGGAAAAACACGATTCACTCTCGTAAATTGTCTGCAGCATATTCCAACTGGTCCGCACTTCAGCTACACGAGAGATTCATCACTGCACTTGCACAGGGGCGTCCGGCACGACCCTCTGCGGTCCTACCTCCTCCAGCGAGGGTTCTAAGATAATACGCTTTGGCAATTAGCAACGTTTAAGCTTTTGCACAAGTATCTATGGGGAGACGGGAAAAACCCCCAAATCCCCTCTGGGCAGCCCCCGCCTGCCGGCAGGGAGCCGTGAGCACGCGGGGGGCTGCGCGCCGCCGAGTTGGAGCAGTTGCGTTCGGGCAGCCAACGGCAGGTGGAAGAAGAAATGAAGAAATATCTCTGTGCTTCGGGCTTTCTGGTGGGGCGGGGGGGAAACGCAGCCTCTTACAAACCATCAAACCAAATAAGCCCCCTTTGCAGGAACCGCGAGGCCCCGCGGGTTTAGTGTGAACGGCCCCAGCCTGGAGCAGCGTTGCTGTCCGCGCTGCTCTCCCTGCCCGCTCTCCCTCGGCCAGCGGCCGGAGAAGTTGGCGGGAGCAGCAGCGACAGCTCATTTGCATTTGAATCGACACCCGCGTGGCCCAGCAGCGGCAGAAATAGAACAATGGCCGGCCTGAGCCAAAAATAGGTCAAGCATGGCTGGGTGATTGGAGCCTGCATTAATGCGTTTAAAAATACCACAGCAAATACAGCTGTCCAGTCTCTGTCTTGCAAACCACCAGCCGTCCTCCATCCGCCGCTCAGCCTCGAGCACAATTAACCCCTTCTCCCTGCCCAGCCCGTTTCGGTGGGGAGAAGCCAGGGAGGGAGGAAGGCAAGCAGGGAGCGGGTCAGAAACACTCCTCGCCCGGGACTTGCGCCCCAATCCCTCCTCGCCCTCCCCCAGGGAGTATTTTGTGAAAAGCGAGCAAAAACGCCACAGCCTCTGTATCGGTCCTAAAATAACGCTGGGAGGTTTTGCTGGCGATGTGGTTTCTGCCTCGCCCACACGCAGCCATCCTGCCGTTCTATTTTTGCTGCCTGTTTCTCTGGCTACGCCGCAGTTGGCTTTGGCGGAGGAGCCGGGCTGCTGCCTGCTCCCGGCAGGACCTGCAGCTGCCTCGGGAGAGATTTCTGCAGCTAATCGGGTTGGGGGAGAGCAGAAGGTGGGGGCAGATGCTAACGAGGGACCGGGTTTTGTGCGTGCAGTTATGAGCAGCCCTTCCCTATTTAGCATGCTTGATATAATTCTTATAGCAAGTCACCAGTTATGGCACAGCACGTTAGACACGCTTACCAACAACGCACTCTTTGGTTGACTTGCTAAAATTTGGAGAGGGGCTGAGCAGCTCATAATTATTTTTAGAAGCATTAGGCAATTTGCACGGCGTCTTTCTCAGTTTTACAAGACGATGTGCTTTCAGCAGAGCAGTGTTCGATGGCACCCCAGACACCACCGCCATGCTTCTCTGTGTCATGGCAGGTTTCATGTATGCTACATGAAGTTTATTTTTTAAAATGATAGGTAAGAAGTTGGGCTTCTTGTTTGCTGATTAACACACGTACACGTAGATAAGTTTCATTTCAGCATTACAGATGAAACTTCTCTGGGTCCTGCTCTGCCTTATAGCACTTGTTACACAGGGGACCAAAGCCTGTCACTATCTACAGCACCCTGACCACTCACCTACTAAAACTACGAGTCCCCTTCTATGTCCCTGCTCTAGGGGAGCATCAGTGGGTGCTGGGACATGGTTCCTCACCAGAATCAAGAAGCCAGTGCAGCGGGTCACCTCAGAGATTCCCAGAAATCCACCAAATTCTGTACTCTCTCCAGCACCTTTTGCTAGTGAAGATGGAAGAATATGCCCAGTACTTGAGGCTCAGTTCTGCCTCTTGTCTGAGGATGGGCTGTTTGCCCATCAATTAATATGATAGATTGTAGCCAAGTGCTACAACTTTTTCAAACTTCTTGTTATTGTGTTACCGGAGAAACTATTCACATTAGCAAAGTAGTGTGACACTAGTGTGACACTCCCGTGACGTTTGGCTACTCGATGGCACCTGGGAGGTCTGCACCTCAAGTCTCCTCCACATGCAAAACCTTTGCTTCCTCCATGTGCCAAATGACCTGATCCTGCTGAGAGTTTAGATCTGTCCCAGAGACAGAAAGAAACCGCAGCGGCTGACAATGGGGTTTTCCCCGCAGGATCCTCAAGTTAGCACCTATCACCACTAAACACCCCCCTCTCCTTGCCTTCTCTCTTCCCTACCCCTAAGTTCCCAGGAGCAGCACCCCAGGGGAGGGGGGAAGCTCTACAGACAGTGTACACCCAGCTCTGCAAAGGGGCAAGGACAGCTGTCGGCAGGGTGCAAGACATGGGATGAACATCGCACACACCATTGCACTATTGCCACCTGACAATTTGGTATTGAGAACAGCTTTCTTTGGAAAATAAAAATAGCCAAACGTTTTTGGGGAAAGAGGTGGCATTTTGACGGTGCAGGGCAGAAGACGTTTAACACAATTGCAAGGGGGATCACTGGTAGAAACAGAAGTCTTCTCTAAGGCAGAAAAAGCTTTTTATAGACAGAAGTAAATAAAAAAGTGGAATTGCATATGCTCTTGAGCCAACCAGACCATGACTCTGTTCAGTGATTCAGCGCCTCAAAATAATCAAGTCTAGTATTACAGGGAAACACTGGAGGAATAATTTAAAAACACGTCAGAATACAGAAAACGATGGAGTGTGGGATCCTGGTATTAGGTACTCATACATGTTTATAACTTCTTATATGTGCAGCTGCATTTTTAAAGATAGCATTGACAGCTCTGACTTCAAATACTTTAGTAACTAAATAAAAGCAAACTATTTTCAAGAGTAGAAAATGTACATTCAGATATTTAGCTGCAAGTATTCTTAATTTTGGCATACATATTTTAAACTGACAGACATGTAAAATATCCTATGCTAGTTAATTCACAGACCATAATAACTACAGCATTGTGCTTTGTATTTTAGAAGATGTATAAAAATTATATAAAAAATATTTTACTTATGAAGTCAGTCAACCAAAAGGTAGAGCTTTTACAACCTGAATTCTTCTGACTTGTTTGGATGTATTACGGGCCTACGTTGGTACACGCTTAGCTTTAAAACACGACTGTAAATCCATCTCTTTTCAACATAATAGTTAGGCACATGCTCAAATTCTATTGATCGCATCAGAATTTAAGCACACAGTTAAACACTTTGCTGAGTCAGCCCAGCCTTTAACTGCATGATCACATGAGTTTAAATAGCTCCCTTAGAGTCCCACAGGGGAAGGATAAAGGGTTCAAGCTTGAAGAAAATCTGGTTTTTATTTTTAACGCTATGGCTGTTATAAGGTGACATTTTCATACAGGAACACGAGTTTTTTTGTTCTGCTTTTTCAAATGCATTTCCTAAACATGGAGAACTTTAATGGTAACTGGAGGTAAGAGTAAACTGTTGACATGATATAGCACTGCTGAGGTGACTCTAGATGCAATCAGCAACTTTATAGAAAAAGTAAGGCATGTTAGTAGCACTAAGATCTCATAACAGGAATTTCACAATGTCTTTCTTTTATTTGCCTTCTGAGTTGCTAAAAACAAATAAATATACGGAAATTAAATCTGGAAACCACATCACTGCAACATGTAGACTGAGAAATTAAGCACTCAAATTAGAAAAAGATAGGATTTCTACTGCATTGTTAGCTCTGCAACACTATAATTAAGTAGCACTTCTCTTACTTTCCTTGTTAAGTACAAAGAGTGTATTACTGTTTGGTTTTAGCATATCCCATTTCTCACATTATTCTAGAGCATAGCCTTCATTAATATTCATGGCTTAGTTTCAATTTTTGCTGTTTTCTTACTTTTAAATGAATTATTGTGTAGATTCTTCTGCCATGTTGCTGAACTGTATCATAAATATTACAAACAAAACTAAATAAAGAGATGTTCTCTAGCTTCTAGTTTTATGTTTAACTTAGGATACCGCAGTCTTACAGGTGTCCCATTCAAACCTTCCCTCAACCCCTTTTTCACTTGGCAAGTATTCTGTGAAGAAGCATCAAATAATAACACGCATCAATATCCAGCAGTGCATAAACAAGTGGGAGCCAAATTGCAGTTCCATGGGTGACATTGAATCTGGCCTATTTCAGTACTCAAGTCTTGAGTTCTAATCTTCGCAGCCTGAAGAACCGCTAACTATTTTTTGTATATCTAATCACCAGGATTAAAAAAAGAAAAACATTAACTATTGTATAGAACAGATGTTTCTGTAGCCACAGTTCATTAGATACCATTACCACCATGTGAAACCCAAACATCCAGCATAAATTACTACAGCTTATGGCAGAGGATTAACTAGGTTAACGAACAGCACTAGACTATTACCACTGAGAAGCAGATGGTTTGGGAGCAAAAAGAAATCAGGGAAGATGCTCAAGCAGTCCAGTTCTGCTCCCTCCTGGAACTAAGGGAGTGCATTCCGAACCCCTGGGGGAGTAAAAACGGATCACTTAATCCACGTGCTCTGCTTGGAAACACATAGTGAGGGAATGTCTCTGATTAGTTTTCTGTGTAGCAAGCCTCTGGCATTGCCTGTGCAGGAACATGCTTTCCTCCTTCTTTGCAGTGCTGTGAAACCATGTGATGGGCATTTTTCAACTGAGGAGAAAACTGCGATTATAAATGTCTTTAAACTCAATTCAAGCTTCAAAGGAATTCTCTGGGAGAAAGAAAGGCGTATCTGTAGCTTTAGGGGATTTTGCAACAAACAATGGGAGAATAAAACTTTACAAAGTTTTGAGGATGAGGAGCGCTACACTAGATAAATGTAGGGGTCTCTACTATCTCTCATATAGCAATACAGAGAGTCTTGCATCATTTTCATGCAAATTAGCTCAGGGTTTTTGGAACTAGCAGATGACTTATCACTTTGTTCTCCTCTTAAAATATGCCTTTCTGTACTAAGTAGGCCTACTAGAAATTAAGTCCTAGATTCAGGACAACCCCTCAACAACACATTCTTGATTATAGGCTTAAGTTAAGCATATGCTTAGAGGTTTCATAAATTCAAAGGTACTTTCCTGAATCACAAAGTTCACCTCACTTAAAAAAACACAGACAGCTATAAAATAAATAAATAATACTTAACTTAGGAAATACACACACAGTTCAATTATTCTGCTGACACAGTCATTTACCAGGCTGGAACTAAAATCTCCATCTTTTGCAGCAAGGCTGAGATAAATTGCATGCAAACAATATAAGCCATGTAGCCAAAAGCCGTCAGATATTGACAAATAAACGCCTCAGACCAACAAAGCATGTTGCTTCTTTTTATGCCATCAATGAGGCAAGGAGAGATGTGAGCAATATGAGATTTCCCGGGTTTTCCACGTTGATGCCCATCTTTTTTAGACAAGACAGCAGTGCGTACGTGCACCGCGTCTGCCATGTCTGGCTGCACCAGACGCACCTGGCTGGACACACATGAAGGAACCCTAGAGCACATAACTTATGACAGCTTGCAATACATTACCTATGACAGCTTGCAATATGTTCTGCGTACCTGAGGCATTTCATGCTTGTTGCACATCTACTGAGCAGATCATCTGCACCATGCAGTGTTTTACACAGGGTTTCCTGATGCTGGATAGTCCAGCAGGTCAGATCAACTGACCTGGACACTGAGAGGTCCCGGATGACAGGCTACTAAGTCCCTAATGCTGGAGAATCAAGAGGAACACCATCTCTAGCTTGTAATATATGCCTGAATTTAAGTGCTTTTTTGGATTTAAGCCAAGAAATTTAGGCCATGCTTGCTGTCTGGAGAACCACATTGTGAAAACCAATGGCTATGCAAAGGATTTAGGATCACAACAGACGACAGACATCTAAATATAAGCTCCTAGGATTACACCAGGACCAAAAGGGCTAATAAAACCCTTGGATCTATAAACAAGGTTATATTAAGTAACAGTAATGAGGTGATATGCATATATCAAACAGAATACTCTTGGGATACTGTAACGTGTTCTAGTATAGATCCCTGAAAAAGAATGCAGAAAAACTGAGGATGGATAGACATGCCACAAGAACAAAACAAGTTTGGAAAAACATTGGAAACTGGAAACCCAAAGACCTGAGATACTAAATCTAGTGAAGAAGTTCAGGGGTGGCTTGGCACTGTCTGTATGTACACAGGGCAAGATGTCCAGAAGGGTAGTAAAATGCTCTTTATTTTAAGAAACAAAGATTTATGAAAAATCCATCTATTAGAAAAACTCGAGCCATAAGTGGGGACACATTTTCAACATGCTTTAACCACTGCAGCAATTTATAAGTGAGCTTCAGATTAATAGCAGCCATGTCTCTGGAAAGAATTCTGTAATACTTCTGTAGCACAAACTTAATTTAGGTTTTGCTGTAGGACTCCAAGTTACACAGCTCAGACCTAGATACCTTCAAAGCTACTAAGAACTAGTAAGAATTACTGCTTAGCTTACAGGAATAATAAGAACTAAATAGAATATTATTTCCTACATCAAAAATAATTTTCTTCTTTTAAACAACCCTCTCCTGAAAAGCGGAAGTGTGGGTTTGTTTGTTTGTTTTCCTAGCTACATTTGTTTTCTTATGTTTATAATTTTTACAAAAGTAGGACAGTGGAGTGTACCCTAAAAAACTTGGAAAGTAAAAGTCTCTGTGGAAAACAAACAAACAAACAAACAAACACCAAAATGTGTTTACTTTGTTTTGCTATTCAAAGCTGCCCTTTTCAGGCAAATAATTAGATCTCGAAAGCAGTCTTTCTAAATCCAGGCTTGGATTCATGGAGGGCTGAGGTGACTTTTACATAACATGCTACAAGCACACTACAAAGATACCTATGTGGATTGGGACAACAATTTTCTCTGTTGAATTCTGAAGCAAGTGAGATTTATTCCTAAGTATCAAATTGATGTAGCTAGAGAACTGCCTCTCCCAGCCATTGGAAACTTAGCCAAGAAAAAATATTTTATGTAAAGCACTAAAAAGATCCCTCTTTAATGTGCAGGCCAAGGAAGGGGCCTGAGCCGCCAGGCCAGGCGCTGGGCCTCAGGCTCATATCGGCCTCTTGCTGCGCCACCCATCTCCTTCCTGCCCAGCTCCTCCAGCCCGCACCGGGAGCGTTCAGGCAGATGCAGATGGAGCGTTACATGCCCAAACATGCCTCTGGGAGCAGTAACAAATTGACCGCTACTGTGCTATGAAAAGGTCACATCTCATGCCGGTCAATAACACTGTTATGAAACCACATGAAACCCTCCGGGTTAGGTGGACCAGGACAGCAGTGAAGTTCAGTACCAGTCCTCTCTCTTTATTTATTTATTTATTTATTCAAAATGTTACAGTGAACCTAAACCTAGTTCTCAACTAACTTTCTTCTTCGTCTTGAACTCTGATAAGGAACAAATCTGCAAACCAAAATGTTATTGATACACCGGCTCGGGAGCTTCTACCGTGTCAGTCAATTTGGGGCAAAGCTAGAAGGATGAAATTGTGACTTCAGTGGGTGAACTGTAATTGTTTTGCCTGACTTCAGTAGAATCAGGATTTCCCCTGAAGAGCAATATGATCCTAATTTTCCTTGTGGAGCAACGTATTTATAGACTACAAAAGAGAAAATAAAGTACAATTGAAAGAAAGGCTTCATAATTCAAAAAGGAAAATTACAACACATTTCAACTTAATATAATGTCTCCCTTTAGCTGAGTAAGTCACCTTGATAATTGTAATGCTGCTATTTACTGTAACTGAAAATACCTTTTTAATATACTATGATACTGTCAAAATGTGTGACAAACTTGACTTTTGTAAATACAGGTATTGAACTGGTATTCCTAAGGTCACAATCAGTCCCAATAAGGTTTTTATCCATACTTCAAACCCATTTAGCCAAACCCTGCAACCTTCAATTCTCTGGGCAGTCTGTCCAAAAGGAGAAGGAGGGTACAGCACATGCCCAGCCAAGTCACCGCTCAGCAGGCAGATGTGGACAGCTGCTGCAGCCACTGCTTCCACACGTTCCTCATCTGCCCCATCTCTAGCTCTTGGTAGGATCACGCAAGTCCTCAGCCTCTCCAGGACAAAGGGGCAACGTTGGTCCCAAGCCCCACAGTTTTCTGGAAGAGGAACTGTTCACAAATGAGCCATCAGGTTGTTCTGAGCCTCAAATCACTGTGCAATGGCTAAAAAAAAAAATGCACAGGACAGAACTGATAATTTGCACTAAAAACATGGGGAACTAAGAAAAGCATATACTGAATTCATGTTCAGACAACACTCCTATTCTTATCAACTCTAATCAGGTGTATTTATATAAATGCAAAGAGTCTGGGAGGGGAAAGATCTTATATTCACTTCAATCCAAAGTGCTGCTGTGAAAGGGCAGTCCAAAAAATGTATTTATAACTGAAAAATAACTCACAAATCCTGGGATCCTAATGCCACAAGCAAAGATGACAGATTATTTTATATGAGCTTAAGCTCCTGAGCGGTCAAAATGTAGGATCAAAGTTGAGCTCACGGCCTGTTCTAAAAATAGCATCGCTTTATGGCAGTCAGCTACGCACTTCATATTCTGTCGATCGGCAGATGAGAAAACAGAACAGCAGGATAGGTGATAACGGGAGGAAAAACACAACTTCTCAGTCAGCAAATCAGAGATACTAAGCCATCACAAGTCAGGTCTCAAGTAAGCCATCAGTCATGGATGGACTGGCGTATGTGTACTGTAATTGCACTTCATTTCCAGCCCCTTCCCCCACTTGTTAAAACAGTTGCCAGTGAAATAAACGGCTAAGAACATTTCCCTGAAATTTGGAATACAGTTTTCTTAATTTTAAATCTGAAATTAATGCAATTGAGTGTTATCTTTAGTCTACGAAAAATTCAGTGTGTTTTCAGCAGCCCACAAAATAACTCTGTACACAGGCTAAGTGGCAGATTTGCCTAAAAGTAACCAGAGACAAAAGCTGGACTGTTCAAGCCAGCAGGTTTCACCCGTGGACTATGTCCACGGGAATGCATAAAGAAATCACAATCTAGATTATTTTAAACCTTAATTGCATTCTTTATCTCCTCTCCTTATCTCTGCCAGAATTCCAGATAAAAAGGAAAGCTAACAAGGTGGAGACAGAAAACTTGGGCAACTAAAAAGTGCACATATGGTTCACAAATGGTTTATTTGCCAAGCTTTCTATGGCTCACAAGACAAAGGAAGATAACTAAAGCCATGAGTCTGGTTTTGTATTATCTGATAAAGGGGTGCAGCAAATTTGGGCACCACCTTAACTAAAAATAGATACACTGTGATAATAAGGCTGAAAAAACTTCACACAAGTAAATTACCAGTGTGATGAAACAGGCTTAAGGTCAGGCTTTATTTTTTCTTTTTAAATGCCAGTAAGAATGCTTCTAAAAATAGAGTCTTCATGCTTTATAATATTAATTTTCTTAACATTCTAAACAAATACTTTTCTCCATTTTCAGACTATACACAAATGTGACAACCTTACATTTAAGGAGCAATTTAGCTGAACTAACAGAGCAGAGCTCATTTTATTTAGACAACTTCAAAGAAAATGCTACTGTAAGCTCTCTAATCACAGTGTTCTCTTTCGATCAGCATTTATAGGCATACAGAGTGTATTTCTCTTAGAGACTTTAGACAGGTAAGTCTCCTGTGTGTGTATAAAAATACAAACAGATCAACAAGGTACTTTCAGCTACTGGTGTCGCACGCTGCAGCTGAAATACTTAAGTACACATACATTGACGTAAACAAAAAAATTAAAGCTGAAAGGTACATAAGCAAGTGTCTAGCTTAAAACATGTGATGATCGAGTATTTTATTGACTTGGGGCGTAAATCATTACCTTCACTTTCGTTCATTTAGTGTCCTCTCAGATGCAGCAGAAAGCCTCCAGCAATTCAGAGAGGCAGTATTCTATTCTGGGACCCATCAGAAAATGAATGAGCTGAGAAGCTGAGCAACTAACTATATTTGCAAGGGGAAATCTCCAAGGCATACCTACCAACAAGAATTTCAGGCTCGAAATACACTAGGATGGTTGCCAACAGAAATATTTCATCAGTCAGTCTTTTACAGTACTGTGGCTCCCATCTCATTTTTTGCCAAGTTATTTAGCACTGCAGACACCAGCAACCAACAAGTTTGGTAACTGCCTCCATTTCTCACGCTCTTTTTCTGATACTAAGCTATTTTGTGCGACTTTATCACCCCATCCAAATACCATAAGCTTGTCACAGGATGCTAAAGGGGTTTGTGTGTCTTGTTACAGTGGGAGGAGAGAAAGAGGGCATTGGAGATGGCCACTAGACCCTTAGCAGTGACATCTTCCCTACCGAGTGACCTGCAGCTGCAGAGGACAGGACTGCACAGCCTTGGTAACTCCTTCAGGCGTCACTTCTCAAGTGGCATTGTGAAACACTGCGTTTCTTGGCAGGGCATGAACCAGAAGGCAGCCATTTCTCCAGCACAAATGCTCTTATTTAGGACATGTGTCCTAAGTAAGACTGTGTCCTAAAGAAGACCATGTGTACTGAACAACTCACTTATGGAAAATCTAGATCAAACCAGCTACTGCAGCAGTCTTAGCACCGTTATATTGCTGATCAGTAGAATGAAGTTTGCCAGGGTGGGATGGTGGGGCTTTGCTGGCAACACAATGTTAAGGAGCAACCAAATGCTCCCATTCCTCTCCTGTCCTTGTCCAGCACGGCAAGGTTCTACGCTATTTATTCATTCATTCTAAAGGGAACCACATCAGTTTTCCAGTGCAGCTCAAAAAAGCACAAGGAACAAAAGCAAGATGCCAAAAGCACAAGCAAGAAAAGCAAGAACATTTATCATCCCCAGGTCCCTTAACTCATCAAACCACAAGCACAGTGATGGAGTTCAAAGTACTCCTGACAGTGCTTATGCTACCCCAGAACTTTGTTCACCAGCGGCATGACAGGGATTCAAGAGAACTTTTATATTAGACATTGATAAATCACAGAAAGTCCATACAGCCAAGCCAATAGACATAATCAACATACTTCACTACCCAAACTAGCCAATGTCATCTAAAGATACGAACAAAATCAACAGCAGATGTACTTTTAACAGTAAGGGAAGGAAAAAAAAAAGCGTTAGAATTCCATAAATAAAGTTTTTTTAAAAAGTCAAGTTTCTAACAATTTGTGGTCATGATGGTGTAGATCTAAATTGTATTATTTAAATAAACAATTAAGGTCTGCTTTGAAAAGGAGAACAGTATTCTTCAATTAATTTCTGTACAGTACAAACTCTACATTTTCTGACACAGAAAATGGAATATTGGGTTAAGTAACTTCTACACAGACTTTGGTTGATGCCTTTACTTTTTGTAAAATTTCAGACTAAATTGAGGCTACCTTAAGGCTTAGGCTAACAAACAGATTCTGTTTCCTCCACATCTTTCAAAGCTCATGTGCAAAACTCCCCCAGCAGTGTGCAATTTTCCTGTCCTAAAGGAGGCAGCAATCAGAGCGTGCCATTTGTGCACTGAAAGGGCAAAGGGACATTCCCAACTCTGCTGGCGTCATGGGCAAGGCTGATAAACAATCCATATCATTTGGCCACCCCATTTGATAAGCTTTATATTTATTTTTGTCGTCTGTGCAAGAGAAAAAAGACACACAGTAAGGCTTGTTATATGTTATTCTGCTTAACACACAGAGTTGAAGAGACCTAATTCTGCCTATTGTTACAATTAATAATATAGTTTTCACATTTTCATTCTGGAGACAAGATACGATACTATCCCATCCAACTGAAAGAGGATTGAATCCTTGTCATCTTGGAAAGTACAGCATCATTACTTGATTTCACATGCAACAGAGTAAACCAGCCTGAGCATGTCTCCTGCCATTCACTGTCATGCAAAGCCAATAATCTGACTTGCATGGATGGCCCATTCCCATATTTGACAAGTTAACATTGGTCCCTCTACCTGAAGCAATGTAATTCTTCACTGGCAGAAAGCAAGACCTGCATCTGTCTCCATCTGGCAGTACCAAGAAGGAAATTTGCATTTCATTCACATAGAAAAGAAAATACCTGCTAGATACATACAAAACTCTAGTGGACTTCTTCTGTTTGATTTTTTTTTTTCTTGCTTATAGCTTTCTACTTTTCTTACGGTAACACTAAGAAGATCAAGTGAAGTTTCTAACACCTATGTATTCATGATATATCTCTTAAAAGTGACCATAAGGGATAGTTAATGAATGTTTTTAAAAAAAAAAAAAAAGAGGTGTACTTGGTTATTAGGGCACCCAGGCACTCAGGATTTAGCACTCTTGAGCTGAAGTCATTGATGACAGACTTCCAGTGATGAGAGACCCTATAACACTCTGTGTTCCAGGTCCCCATCTGTCAAATGGGAATAAACAGCAGTATATTTCACATTACTGTTTAGAGGACAAGTGTTTTAAGCGTGCTCAAACATCACGGAAGTGGAGAACATACACTTTAAGGCCAAAATACTTTTGCCAAACCAATTCTACAGCACACAGTTAGGAAATGGTAATCTGTGTCCTTCCACAGGTAACTGCCAAGGCTCTGATTATTGTCCCTGACTGTCAATGCTTTTTAAAGCCTGCATTACTTCAGATAGCTGATTACTACCAAAATAAAATGGCATGTGATTTCCCCAAGCCACAAGAGTAGCTGGTTTTTCTTCAAAACTCAGAGACAAGCACAAAAAGCCTGTGCTTTCTTTCACATTTCCAAAGCTTTTTGTTTTTTCACCTGTATTCCCTTAACTTGTCCTTCCCTTCAGAACATTTTGTATAGTTCTGTAAACACAACATTGCCACTTGCAAAATAAACGCAGCTGAAAAAAAAAAGTTCCTTCTGTCTCTTTCCAGGTTCCCAGGCTTACAACTTAGAGATATTTCCATTCACAAGGGGAAAGAAGGCGGCTTAACAACAGTTGTGGCACTGACTGAATCTCACTCATGTAGACACTAAATGCTTTATGTTAAAGAAAAGAATTGTCTACTTTAGCTGAAGAAAGTGCATTTAAAAAAAGCCCTAAAACCAAACACGTGCCTTTGGGCAAACATTTGTGTCTTTTAATCTGTTGTACATTGATGAATTAATGAGATTAACTGAAGGACTTTTTCCTCCATTCAGCTGAAGCCGTGGTCATACACACCTGCTCCCTTTATTTCATCTCCAGCACAGACCTGGCACAGTCAGTTAGTTTTTGGTCTATTTTTGGCATGAGTATATTTAAACAATGATTGACCATAATAAACTGCTTCTGCTCTAGTCAAAATTAAACTAGCCAGTACTCTTTATACCCTTTCCATGAGTCTGGAAACCTCACTTGCATATAGAGGTAAATGTTGCTGTAGGATTTTCCTTTTTATACTGACCAGAAGAACAGTCTTTGTATAGCTGTGAGGCCTGTGCTTATAAATGTAATCCTTTCCTTCTACATTTACTGTTCCCACCACAAAGGATGGTGTTTTCCCAGAGAAAATTAGTAACTGATGACCATTTTTTATACATCTCTCCTCCAGTTATTGCAGATATACAATTGTCTGTCCCACTCTCCTCCTTTAACTCAGGTTTCAGTCACTACTGAAACGCTGACTCTGTTCATGCTTCACATACTAAAATCTCAAACAAAACACACTTCTGAGGTTTCTCCCATGCTCTTCTTTGCGAAGAAGTCTCCAAATACCTGGCTGTTCTTTCATGAGCTGGCTTAAAACTCTCCTCCTCAGGTCAACACAAGGAATTGAACTCCTTTTCTCAGAAAACCAGTGACATTACCAGGCAACGTTGTTCTTTTCTTTCATATCTGAAATAGGTATGGAGATAATACATACAGCCACGATATTTCCATCCAGGCTGAAAGAATTATTTGGTAGGGGCCTCTTTGTTGTAATGATGAACATAAAGTGTCTCCCTCCATCAGGTAAAAGAAGAGGTTGTGGCTTCATACTGTAATTGTATGAATTATAATACTAAT
The DNA here is from genome assembly GCA_013399365.1 of Pampusana beccarii. Classification (NCBI taxonomy): domain Eukaryota; kingdom Metazoa; phylum Chordata; class Aves; order Columbiformes; family Columbidae; genus Pampusana; species Pampusana beccarii. The sequence continues at coordinate 2,779,337 of VWYH01003685.1, read as the reverse complement.
TATATATTATATATTTTATAAAGTTATATATTATAGCAATTTTATTTATCATTTTATACTACATGTAATAATATAATATTATATAAATATATTATTTTATAATATTATGATAATACTTTCCTGTTCTTCCAGGGGCTTGGAGACCCTCCACTGACTCACCACCTGCCTGCTTCTGCAAGACAAGCTCTTCCACTGATCTGCTACCAGCTAAGGAAACACCCCATAATTGTTAGAAGTCGTATTTATTCCAAACCTATTAATTCAGACTTCATTTCACAGGTTTTAACTGCCACAAGTTCTGGTGAATGTTGAAGTCTAAAACCAGATGCAAAGCACTCCTCAAAGAACAGCTCACATCAAACATTTATCAGGTCTCACATTATTTTCGTGCATAAATAAATGCCCCTCTCTTTTACTGTTTTCTCTCCTGTATTTGCTTTCTATAACTTCTACAAAGAGTGCTCCACAATCTCTCCTCCCAGAAGCTTCTGATCACTAATTCTCTGTTTTAATCTTCTTCTGTCTATATTTATCACTAGAGTTCACAACTTAGTCTCTTCTCTTTGATCCTTTAATAGACATTGTACCCTGCAATTTCTTTATTCTTATTCACAGCCCACACATTCTTCATCAAATACAATTCAGAATGTATTCCTTACCACTTGTTTTCCTATTGTACTTGCATACTTCCAGCTTCAGTCTACAGAGATACTGCAGAAATGTTTTCTCAACTACTGAAATTCTTCCTTTCAGCCCTGAAATTCGAAGAAAACTTCAAACACAGCCAATTTTGTCATGTCTCATTCCATTTTTTGGAGAGGACAATGGTGCTATTGCATTCAGAAATCATCCTACATTGTGTTCTAAGTGTCGGTGCTGCTAACATTGTGTCTCTTTCCTCCTTGAAATGTGTAGTTCTTGAAAAGACAACAAAAGAGGAGACACCTCTCCTGTTTTGCGTCTATTCGAATAACAGAAGCAACTCTGGACTTCAGCATTTTCAGGTTATAAACTGGTACAATACCAATGGATAGACAACTGAAAGTGGAAGTATCCAAGAAGCATCATTTTCCTTTGATTATAAAGACTCATCACATCAACTCTGATGTAAGGACATTGACAACATATTATGAGGTTTGTATACTTCATAGTCATCATTTGTAATTATCTCACCAAAGCCAGATTTATTCTTTATTATATCGAAAAAAGAGAGGTATAAAGCCCTGGTTTTGGCCAACATAAAACAAAGGTAGGCTTTTTATTCATTATATGAAAGACTGTTTTCCCACAGTGCACAGAAAGGTTGTTGCATCCCAAACAGAAATGGAGGAGGAGTGGGGAGGTGGTTGCAGAAGACGGATAGTTACTATGCAACTTGGAAGCTGTCTAGAAAAACAAACACAGAAAAGGGTTGGTTTGGGAAAAAGCACACTGTGAGTCTGAGACTGACCAAGATACAGTCACTTAAAAGCATATGTTCAACATCACCAAATAGGATGAGCATGAAAAGCTTTTATTTATTTTTTTAAATAGATGTCCAAATTTCAAGTATTTCTTCAGCTCTCTATGGATCCTTCCCTACGCCTGGCTTAAAGCACGCCCAAGGCACGCAAGTAAACCTGTTGTACAGTAACACTGTTCATTTAGCCAGTTCAGCATATCTGCTGTCTGTCACCAGGACAGTGCCTGCAGACTCCTGACCACCCTTTCACCCTACCTCTCTTTCCCCTCAGTCTGCATCACACTGTGCTGACCACATATGTTTCAGTCATGTGCGCCCTGCCTTGACAGTCTTATGTGCTAAATCTGATAAGGATCTACTAAATCCTGACATTTTCATTTCAAAAGTGTGCTATTATGGGAGAGGCACTTCATATTTTTTACTTTAAGAAAAACGCACACAGATGGTGCTACAGAAACAATAGGAGACTTTATTCTGAAGTACCTTACAGACTTGCACTTACATAGGACTCAACGGAGCTCACAAGATTCATCATCTAAGTATCTGCAAGACTGGCACCAGCCCTCCTTTGTCAGTTGAATATTGATAAATATCGAGCATTATGCCAAAGAGTAGAAAGCTGAGGTACTCAAAAAGATGTAACAGCAGCACACTTTTTGTTTTTTGTTTTTTTTTTTTTTAAAAAAGCTCATCTGAGTGACTCAGTCTGTTTTCATGGTAAAACAAACTTTCTAGAAGTACCAAGAACAAAAGGGATTGAGGTCTATCATTCTACCAAAACATTCAACCCTAGTGTTTACAGGTGCCTTATACTAAGTAAAAAATAGCAAAGAAATTACTAGGTTACATTAAAAGAGGAGCTTAAAATAACCATTGTGAGCTAATGTTAAAGGTATGCAATGAACTAGGTTAGGTCACACCTACAACAATATTATTGCCTTCAGCTCTGAGATCTCCTTTAGGAGCTTTACAAATAGACTGGTAGAGATGTTGAGAAAAGCATCAGCAGTAAACATTGCATCAAGCCAGCAGTTTCCCTGTTCTCCATATTTGATAAATAGTAATAAATATTACGTCAATTTTCCACTCCATCCTTATTTTAAGAGAATCCTGACAGTTCAGTTCAAAACATTCTTGGATCACATGGTATTTTCTTATTTATAGGAGAGTGAGAAGACAGTCATCCAGCAAAATGAACTTGAGATTTCTTCATTTTTGTTGCTCTTACGTTAAATACACGGCTAAAGGTATGACTGTTGTCCTAACCCCTTCCTCACAAACATGCTCACATCATGTCACAAAAGATGGTGTCACATCTAAAATTAGAAACAAATCTCAACTGTGATGATTTTAGCACTGAGCCTAACCTTGAGAAATTCTGAGCGCCTTCCAAGAGGTACAGGAAAACCGATTCAAGGGTTTTCAGCAACATCCAGATTTTGATTGCAGAATGACAACTCAAAAGGCAACAGTCAAACAGGAGGGGGAAGGAAAAAAGAAAGAGAGAAATAGAGATAGATTTGGAATAGGTACTGTGGAAAAACAGAGTAGAAAGTGGCAGGATTAGTGCTATCCATTAGTATATGATACTTGGGGAATGTTTTTCTAAAAACTAATGTGCTCTCTAATTTTTAAGACTCAATTAAAAATCTAAGCTAGTGGCTGACAGGGCTAAAGCTGCTTCAAATTATATTAAGTCTTGCAGGTTTGTGGGCCATTTGACCCACAGAAAAAATAATGACATTGCATATTAAAGATAAGTCTTAAATGACCCTATTTACTTCAGTATACCACCTGACAGGCTCAATGAGATCACTAGCTATTTCTAAATTACCCCAGAGCATGAAAGTGTGAGGGGAAAAAAAAAAAGACATTAGAGTATAAAAAATAACAAAGCCAAAACTACAAAGGCTAGGTGTCCAAAGCTCAGAACATCTGCCTTCCAATAGAGACTGTGAAGCCTGAAAAGGTATATCACACTTTTCACAAAAAGTAAAACACATGGGCTGAATTGTTTTTCCTGGTGGCGCCAAGAGGATTTTCTGCCATTGGCCCAAGCAGCTCTGCAGTCTGCCCCTGCACCCTGTCCAAAAGAGCACATAGAAAATACAGCCAAGTGAAACACATTTGTCTGTCTCACAGCATAGGCTACAGTGAAAAGATCAGTAGACCTCCTATTTGTTTTACTTTGGTGAGCCATTTAGGGTAACCATTATCACAGAAAATAGAGATAAGTGCCTGAAAGTTGGTGCAATGACCATATAGACGAAGTATCAAAACTTGAAAAACCAATGAACTTGCTTATAAGTATTTCATATAAGTATTATATATGTAATCTATTCTCCAAAGTATCTGGCTCCCAGATATGGCAAGATCTGAGTTTTCATTCAAACTATTAAGCTTCTGGTACCACGGTCGGGAAGGTACCTGAACTCATGGTGTTCACTGCTATGGAAGAAGAACCTGCAGGGGAGAAGCTCTGGCGGAGAGATTTCTATTCCAGCTTAGAAGTGGCACAGACAAGAGCAAGTGAAGAATAAAATACAAGTATCAGAGCTTTCCCAAGGTGAAGATGCAAATTCTTCAGAGTATGTCCCCGTCCCTCACCTGCAGTCTGCCTGGAAGGATAAAGACTTTACTTCACATCTGTCCAATCCATATGAAATTGCCTGCTGTCACCTACAACTGATAAGCTCCGAAAACAGAGTAAAATTGATCTCAAAGGGAAAAATGGATTGATTAGGGGGGAGGGGGAATCATTAAAAAGAAAGGAAAAAAAAAAAGTTGTTTACTTCCTTTGAAAGGTTACAAATTAAAATTCCCATATCACTTAGCAATGAAATATATGTTCAATACATATGTTTTCTTTTTCCTACCTGAAGATAAGGGTTGACAGTGCAATTGTTAGCAGAATTACAGCTTCAATAAAAATCTGCCACCATAAACAGTTCAGTTATAAATTTAAAAAAACAGTGCATTATCTAGTACTGTTTCAAAAGCTTATCAAAACCTCTAAAACCCAGTTTCATTGTACTAAATTAAGTGTTGCAGCTTGGCAATTTATTATCACAATTAACTGGAAAACTTATATGAGCCTCATTTTACCATGCTATGTCAAAATCCCACAAAGGACTCCATGGGGAAAGTATGCAACTGGGTTTTTCAGGTATAATCACCTTCTTACTACAAGAAAGTATAACACAAACAGGGCAAAATGCTCCTTTGTTATGTGAAATAAATACATTCCTAAATATATATTATTTTCTTAAAATGATATTCATAATTTGCTGCAGTATTGTCTCAAACCATAGAGAAGCATCAACATCTACATCAGTGTCTTAGAAAACAGTTTTTATTATTTGGCAGAGAATTAGCACTGAACTTATTATCTCAATCTTTATATCTCGGCTATAATCAGTTATTTGTGCAATCTAAAATTAACCTGATGATTATATTATAGTCTTCTGACCTAGCAGATTTTTATTTCCTTTCCTATTTGGTATAACACGTCTTCACGATGATTTTGTAATTGAAACTATACTGCTCTACCAGCTGTAAGTTATTTCATTTTATATTTTTTCTTAGTGCTAATAGCAAGGCAGTAACAGCCTGATTTTGCTTTAATGAAGAAGACACGTGAAGGTGTCGCATCCCTTGCACGCTCATGTTCCATCTGTGTAATGGTGCCACCACACAGGCCAGGCTGGCCCTCGTAGGGAGAACACAGAGCTCTGTGACCAAGTGGCCAAAGTGACGGTGCACCTAATGTCACACTACTGGGAGCTGTGATTCCCACTCAGGGGGAAAGCCCTGCAGCCCTGAATTCAAGGCTGGCTACATGGTTGAACTCGAGGTACGATGTGTGGTGGAAGCCAAGGAAATCACCTCCAGCCAGTGACCAGAGCTCGATATCATGCGTTCAGTACCAGGTGGATCCCTGAAGCTGGGAAAAGGAGACAAAGATGTACAGCACCTGCCAAACTGCAGAACTGGATCTTCTTCATATTTCTAGAATGCAGTCCCTAATTTCACAAAAGGCTTTCAGTATTCCCCAGTCATGTATAAGAAAAGGACCTCTAAAGCCAAGCAGTGGATGCACAGATTGCTGACCACGTGACCCATCCATTTCACTGTCTATGGCATGTTTATTATAGACAGAGGCAATAAAGATACTTTAGTCTTTTGACCTGGTTATTTTCTGTTTTTACTTTTTCCAAGCAACGTCAATGTTTACTGAATTAAAACAAATCAATGTTTTACTAGCTACAATCTCTCAAATTTCATGCCTTTCCCTATCCCTAATGATAATACAAATAAAATATTCTATTTCCAGCATTTCTCATACACATTGTGTATTTTCTCAGTCCTGCGTAATGCGCAGCATAGCTGCAAATGTCAGGTAGGAGCTGGAGTTGCACCATTTTAATGAGTGTTAAAAAAAGAAAAATCTTTCATTTGAGTAATCAAAGAGTTTACCTCTCATAAAAAACATCCCACTGGAGCTTAGACATATGAACTGTTTCATTGCATGGAAATCCCTTGTTGAAGAACACCATGTAAGGATATTATGAACTCTTAAATATAAAAAGCTGTGGCTTTTGCAAACACAGAAGCATAAACTCCAATACACCATAACTTCACAAAAGTGAATGTAACTACAAACACCGCTTGTCTGACATGAACAGCCAGGTCCTGGCTGGACCTGATCCAGAGAGACTATTGCCAAAGGCAACAAGACAGATTTCTTTTTTTCTCACTCTTCGTTTACTTTCAAAGTTGTGTTTAAGTTAAAGGACGAGAACAACTGAAACAGAAATAGGACACTAACAGTGCTAAATCCTCAGGGGCTAGAGAGAGACAACCTGGAAAAACAGCCAACTGAAAACACCATTCTAATGAACCTCATTGAATAAGAAGAGCTTGAGAGCAAGAAGATGTCTTTCAAAAAGCTGAAGTTATGCCCAGATGAAAATCCAAGAGAGGAATATATTAAATACAGGAACACAATAACCCCTCCATCCAACCCTATTTTTTTGCTGAAGTTCAACAATATTTGACATTGTTTGTCCAACATCTTGGTAAACCTTCAAGAGATTCAAAACCTCATGAAAAAAATCTAATGTAATCTGAATTAAATGCCTGCAATGCCATCTTTCAGACAAGCTGAACTTTAAGACACAGTAAGATAAGTTAACAAGTTTGGCTAAGCAAATTATCCCCATTCATATCATATCATCTCCAGCCACCTAAAGGAAAAATATGTCCCTACAGCATTATACTAATAACTGTGATGACACTAAAGTCCTATGCTTAGGGCTCCATAGGGACAATGAATCACATATTTGCATTGTAGCCAGGAAAGTAGTTGCCTGGTAGCAAGGATGCTCACACTTACTGCAAAATAATTACAGGGAAAATATTAAAAAGCAGAGAAAAATAAAACAAAATAAAAATAAGCCCTTCGTACTCCTTTAGATGCAATTTAGAAACTTGTTGGATTTATAAAGGATGGTAGTAAAGAATTACCTCCTTACACTGCATTTCTCTGCTGGAAAGTATTAGCATGCTTTCTAATATTCTGAGGTGACATAAGCAGACATGAGTGCAGACTATGACAGAAATTATTTCTCTTTATTCGGCTCAGAGTTGTACTAGTGAGTTTGGAGAGATGAATTATGCCTCGCATCCACCTGTGAACAATCAAATAGAAGAAACATAAAAGTAAGCAAAACCCTTTTCAAAGACTGAAGTCCACAAAACTGTACTTAGTGCATTACTGAATCCACAGTGGAGACAAAGATAATTTCCACAAAACGTCCCATCAAAAATAATCTCCAAGCAAAATCATTACATCTGGCTATTGTCTTTTGGCTGATAAAATTGTACCAAATGTGCAGCACTTAATGTCATACAAGCTTATCACAGATTCCTTGCATACTACCTTGTTTTTCTCTAAATATCTGAACTTAACAGTTATAACTTCAGTTAAGAATTTACCTTTTCATACACACATAAATATGTATTTATAAATATAAAAAAAAATGAAAAATGAAATCCTTATAGAACTTGTATTTTACAGAGATAGGTATTTTTATCCCACAAAGTTTAAATGAAAGCTTAAGAACATAACATAAATCTTCAGACTAAAAAAGAACCAAACAGAAGACAAATATAGGTCTCTCTTAAAGATACTTAAACAACATATAATTATTCAGTAAATAGCTTCTGTCCTGACTGGTTTTTGAGGACTGACTCATGACTTTTATTCTGGGTTAGCAATACAGCCTCACTGTCTCTCACGCATTTCCTTAACTGGACTATGAAGTCAGAGCTGAGCAACGTAAGATACTCTCATACTTTTCCAGGAATGAAGGGTAAGAGCTAGTAAAACAGGCACAATTTCCTGCCATGTAGTGCAGATTTTTACCAACAGGTAAAGCTAGATGAAATAATGAATGTTAAAAAAAATGAAAAACAAATAAAAAAAACCCAACACACCGCCTTGCCAGAAATAATAGCATAGAGACGCTGTTATCTGCTCTTCAAAGAATGTGAATGTGAATTATTTTGACTAAATGAAATACTTTTAACTAGCAAGTTCTGTTCTCTAAGCAGAGTTTAGGTAAAACCATATTGGCCTGCTTAATTACCTAGCAGCTGATTAAAAGGGACCGCCTGCTATCTGCAAGTAGAGTTCAGGTCACGTAGTGGAGCATCTGTCATATGAGGATATGCTGAGAGAGCTGAGAATGTTTAGCCTGGAGAAAAAGAAGGCTTAGGGGGATTTTATGAATATGTATAAATACCTGATAGTGAAGAAGGAAACAGTGTCTTTCTTCTCAGTGGTTTCCAGTGAAAGGACAAGAGGCAATAAGTACAAATTAAAATACAGCCAATTCTGTCTAGAAATAAGGAAAAAAAAAATCTCCTGTACTGTGAGGGACACTGGAACAGTTTGGAAGAGAGCTTGCGGAGTCTCCATCTGTGGACATATTCAAACCTGACTGGACACGCTCCTGGGCAATCTGCTGTAGCTGACAACATTTTTTTCCAAAAACAGAAAGAAAACCAACTTCTTTGGAGAAGTCAGAACCTACTGAGACCAACTCCAGCAACATGCTATGCATGAATGGCCCTTTGTTCTCGCAGAGAGATTCTCCATCTTTTGTTGTGCTCCACATGAGTAAGGAAACCACCTAGACACTGTTCAGTGCAGGACTTATAACTTAGATCTACACTTGCAAGTTCATGAGTTTTATACTTTATTTATTTAGTAAGTAATTTACGATGGTGGCTCAAGCATAGACAGGTTTATTTAAGCAGACTCTTTTGGTTAATTTAAACACATAGCTAATTATAATAATTCAAGCTATGAATAGGCTACCTGCTCCAGATCTAGCTCAGCTGGTTTAACGTATCAGTGTTCCCATTGCAATCCAGCAGTTGGAGTCCACTGCCTGCAGAACTCTGCTACCAGATGATATTTTTACTCAAAGACATCATGATGACCTATCAGGATGTCTTAGATGCTTTTGCCTTCAGTGGTGAAGTTACACACTCCTTTATTTTGGTGACGTTTTGGAACTAACAAACCTCAAGACAGAAAGTAACAAGGCACTGCCAGGGATAACAAGGCCTTCAACCAGCACAGCTACTCATAGAGCTGACAGGGACATCAGCTAAACCAAAACAATCGCAACTCAAACTGAACAATCTCTCAGAGGCTTAAATTCAGGTTTAAAGAAAAGCTTAACCCTACTGACTTAAAAACAGAGCGTTAGCACCTCAGCGCAAAAATTCTCACATGGGTAATCGCTTTCCCTGAGCTGGGTGGAAGCAGCTTTTCTAAACTACGTGTGGGACCAGAGCTTGCTGTCTCACCTGATCAGCGTACAGCTGCATTAAAACTGGACGAAAAAAAGCTTGGAGCTTTTCTGAACTGATGAGAGCAATCTGCTCTCATAACTCACAAGTAATATTAACCCTCATTTATAGAAGTGCTGGCTTTAAAATGTAAAGTGGAAACTGCTTTTTGGTTAAAAAACAACCACCACCACCACCACACAAAACAAAAACAACAAAACCAAACAAAAACACTTAACAAATTTCAATTAAATACTTGGGAAAACTAAGAATTGCTTTGTAACTTCTATACACAATTCCATTTTGTGGAGAGAAAACTAGTTTTTAAATATTCATATTTATTTCTAAATTTTGCATAGCAAATATTTACTATAGTCATCCTAAGAGACAGACAATTGTGTTCATTTACTTACTTTATAGCATTGCAACATCTAGGGATAAATTATACACTTGCTGCCAGGACTACAGATCCACACAGAATTATTTAAAAGGGACATAGATGAGATGCAAGTTAGGAGAAGACGGAAAACCTCAGTATTGCAGTGATGCCCCTTGGCCCTACCAGTACCCCTCAGTATCAGAACTGGACCCGTTCGCTGTGTCCGAATCTGTTAGGAACAGAGTTACGCAAGGCCCTGGCTCTGTGACACACCAGGGATCTTGACTTTGCTCCAGAGCCACCACAGCTGAAGGGTCTGGAGCTGCTCTCCAATCCCAACATAGACCTGGCAGCAGACGCATCTATTCAGATTCCACCCCCTGGGATCACAGGCTTTGAACGCTGCTTGGAGCCCAACGCACATGCTGCAGCACCCAAGATAGCAAAGCTGCCTTCATCACTACAGCTGAGCATCAGGCATTGGCAGGGGTAGCGTAACCCAAGCCCAAGCCCTTTCACGCTGCTTCGTGAACTCCATGTTGCAGCCTCGGTACTGCAGCTATGGTGTCTTCTCAAGGCAGAGCAAGCCACCCATCCTGCAGGCCCTGTCTGTGGCAGCTGCATCAGCAAGCCACTTATTGAGGCCTCCCAGTTAAAGAGCTAAAGGCATCAAGCGATTCAAGTCCAAATGTATGACCTCACCAAATGAATGAACTCATAAGACAGCATGTGTATTTTTAGGCCAGAATTTTTGGAAGCCTTCAGCATTGTTCTAATTCTGTTTCCGCTGATTTCAGTTCTACCATTCTAAAGACTCTACGGTCATACTAGCATTTAAGCCAACAGGAACCTGGTAGAAACCTACATTCTCTCTTATGCTGTGGCACCTTGATTTTTAAAAAATTAACTACATTGGTACAATTAAATTGCCTTATATTTTAATAAAACCTACTTTCAGAATAAATTCTTTCTCCTTCCTTTTCTCTTAACCCTCTTTTCCTGCAAAGGCAGATACGAGTTCCACTGAATTTGGAAGGTCATGACATCATGCCATTTTACACAAATGTGAAGCCAGCTTCAAAATACATCATATGATTAATCAAGATACCAGACTTTGCTCTAATGAGTCATGAACTTTTCAGCAGCAAAATCAGCATCTGAATTAGTATCTGATCTCTCCACATCAATCATACAAATAAACTGAAGAAAATACAGCACATCATCAACTCAGATATAAATAGCCTCCAGTCCACCAAAACCTTTGTGGACAACAATAAAGTATTAAGTGGAAAGTAAAGTAACTTACGGTAATTAGATTTAGACTGCTACTTAAGGAAAGTTGTGACTCAACACTAATAACTAATTTTACCTTCCGTGATTAGTGAAAGCTGATTAGAATTAAGTATGTTATCTCCTGGCTCTGACACGATTATTGTCTTACAAAAAATTCCACATTAGTTCTTCTGCAGCTACAAATTTCTCTTCAACAGGTATGCTCATCTACACTGTAAGTATTCCATTACTCATATACTATTATGCTTTCCTATAATGTGCAAATCTCTTGTGTAGAATTTAGGAGCTTCTGACACTCTTCAGTATGGACTGAATTCTGTGAGGGACTGTGAAACCATTGGTTTAGGATCTATGTTCCCAGAGATAAGAGACATGCAACTCTAAAGTGAACTCAGGTTTCTCACAGTCCCAGTAAATAACGCTACACACACACACACACAAAAAAAAAACCCAAAACCAACCAAACACATGGAATTTAAAATTTTCACAGGCTTCAGTTGATGCTGAGACACTGTGAAAGAAGTAGGTAGATATGGAATGATGAAATTATCTAGCCACAATTTCATTAAATTTCACGTACTCGTTTGACAGGTTACTTGGTTGGCTCAGACAAACACGAAGATTGGACGTAGCAGAAAGCTACTGAAGACAGTTGGCTATTTACAGCAGTTCAGGTGCAGCTGACAAAATGTCTACTGTGTAATGGATCTTGGCATCCCACAGCGGCCAGACAGCAATTCCCTCATCAAGAACATGCAACGAAGTGCCTCACAAATGGTGTCACTAACTGGATATGAACTATAAATTATACGGTAAAAGGGCTAAAACATGATCTGAAACTTGAAAATTTGAACACTGTGATGTGTCAAGTAGTGCCATTGAAAATGGATCAATGTTATTGACGGGTACTATTATTTCAAGAGAACAGGTGCAGATTTCACCTCACATTCCAGTACTAAAAAGGATGTTTAATTCATTCAGTCAATGGAATCAGTGCTTTGCTTGAAACTCAGAACCTGGAATTGAGACAGAAGAACAGCTTGGGAAACAAACATATCAATATTCGCCTCCTTGTCCACATATTTAAGCCTTCTCTGTGTCTTTAAATCTGAAAGTGTAAACCCTCAGAGAAATAATAAAGGACACCCCATATTAAAAATTGAAAAATCTCTTCTCTCTATCGTGCCATCACAAAGGGCAGATAAAAAAAAAAAAAAAAGAAAACTTTCTTTCCACATACACTTCAAAAATCTATCAAAAATCTAGCAACTTAGCATTTGCCCTTGCTATTTTGGCCAGAAGAGGAAAAAAAAAAGTTAAAAGAGAATACACAGACTTGAAATAGTTTAAAATCTGAAGTATTATGCTCTTGGTGAAGATAAGGTGGTAGCTGTTGTTGACTAAATTCCTCACTTACGCATATGTTTTTTCATTAAATGGTGACCAGTAGCACATCTATTTCTCCAGATAAACATTCTCAGAAATTATTGCTAAGGCAGGGTTAGTATTAGCAACCTCTGCCTTGTTTGTGCAGCATACACCAGAAAAACATAGTCTTCCGTTTGTTCAGCTAGATTTAACTTACTTAAAGGGACCCTAGCAGTACTATAAAATAATAAAATTCATTTCAGCTCTTGACATAAGTGGGTACAATTCCATCTCTTCACTGGAGCTTCCTATTTAACTGTGGTTCTTCATGGTCTCTAAAAGAATTAGAAGGCTGGAGTTGCTCTGGTATCTCTTCTTAAAGTAGCACAGAATTTCTCAAGGACAAACTTATTAAATTTGCTGTAAAGCTGATGCATAAAGAAATTTCCCTGAGCAGGAGGTGCCTACCAGAGAAACCCTGCTGCAGCCACAGATGTTGCTTTGCAAAGGGCATCACAGGAGGTCCAGAACCATTTGTATTTAATTTGGAGGAAGCTCAGCAAGGAAGGCAAGGTACCTCAGGGGGTGCACTACAAATTCCCACATCAGCATGTCCTGATGTGGGTCCTCTTACCTCACCAACAAATGTTCATCTCACTGTCAAAAAGTATTATAAAAGTTATTGCTGCAATATTGTTCCTTCTTCCTCTGTACCCCTCTTTTTCATGGCTCCTCATGCTAAGTTTCAGCAAATTTAGGCCACAGTTTACAACCTGTGTCTTCACACCTATGCCTGTTCCGTTTTTTGTACAGCTGAGAGAGGTTTGTAGTTGTCATTCAGGTGAGCACAGAGCATATTGCAAAACCATTTGGGAAGAAGGAAAACACAGCTGTTTCAGCATGCTTCGCTACGTTTTGCCTAGGGCTGCGTACGGCTTATTAGTCTACGTGGCATTTTCTTTCTTACCTAGAGATTCCTGCAACTGTTTTATTGAGTGTTCTGTGGGATTACACAGGTGATCTTGATCCAAACCGAGTCTCCTGATAATGCGTGTGGACTATGTCAGATTTATTATTTTGAGTTTCTTGTGATGTAAATGAGAACAGAGACGGGCCTTGGCTCCTACCTACAAACATCAGAGCCCTTTACGTTTATGCCTCTTTTATGAAGTATTTTAAAGTTAGAGAGCAGGACTGTCCCTGTAGGTTGCTTTCCCCTCAGGCACTGATTCTAAAATCAATGACTGAATTTACAAGAGAAAAAGACCTTTGCAATCTTTTCAGATCCCAAACGGACAACCTCTATTAGAACATGGCTTATTTTCACAAACTAAGGCCCAACAACCATGAAGGGCACGTGCGTCCCCATAAACCCTACACACTGGTTCCACTTCAGTAAAATTGAGTGAAGCTGGCAGGTTTGCTGAAATTCAAATAAAACAACTTTTTTTTTTTTTTTTTAAACTAATTTAATGGAGTACCTGAAAACTTCACCTATTCAAAGCCTGTCTCCTCTGCCATCTGCTGGAGCCCTATAATATAAACCCAGATATAATATACTATAACATTTGAAATCTACCACAAGGAAAACATTATTATTATGTAAAATAAATCAGGCATATAATGAGAATCACGAAAAATACTGTACTCTTATCAGGTTGAACTAGCACAGCAAGCAAGCTTTGATCTTGGATATAGCAGATAAGTCAGCATCCCATATCAGATAAACAAAATTCTTCCAGGCCCTTCAATAAATGAGTTATTGTTCCAAACACTAGCTTTTCTCACAACATATAGCCAGTTACTCCCAAGCAGTTCATAAAGTTACCCAAGATGTTTCCATTTATAATGGAGTCCAGACTGTTAACATCATTTTTCTCTGTGTTTTTAAAACAAGTGTCAAAAACAAGTTTCAGAGTATGTGAGTTACATACTACCCATACGCCTCTCAGCCTCCTGCAAAAGAGTCTGTATGCACTGGTATCATGTGAAAATTCATTTTAAGCCACATATTTCAGGATTTTTACAGGCATGATGCAGATTGTGGTAAACCAAAAGAGACCTCTCCTTTACCAAACGTGCCAAGTGTCACACCTGGTGTCCAGCCAGGCTCATGTCATCATAGAATCATTTACGTTGGAAAAGACCTTTAACATCATAGAGTCCAACAGTTAACCTAACACTACCAAGTCCACCACTAAACCACGTCCCTAAGAACCTCATCCATGTGTCTTTTAAATACTGCACTGCTGAATTGTCACTGGCAGGACTAGAAAAGGCAAAAACAGACAAAACTTCTGCATGGGCAACCTGACCTCCTCAACCTCAGCACACCAGATATTCTGAAGCAAAGTTACATGGAGGAGGCCAAGACAAGGGGAGGCAATTGTTCATCCACAGTTGAGACTACTACTGTCCCCAGAACAATGTGGGGGAAGCTTCCTAATGCTGTTGATATTGTCTGAGAAACGGGGTGCCAGATTTTTTTTTTTCCTGAAACATTTCAAAAATGATCCCACATCAACAAAGAGAGGCTTCAGCCCTTTCAGTTCCCAATGACTTTACTGGAGATTGACTACATCTTCCATTTTTCACATTTTGGAATAGGGACAGAGCAAGTGAAGAAACTACCATTTGGGTTGCCTGATGGCTTCATTGTATTATACTGTACTGAGGTTCTTATAGTTGAAAAATAATTTAACAATTTCCTTAGCTTGGCTGTTTGCTTCTCATAATTTTCAAGGTGTGGGGGAGCAACGTTGCAGGTAAAACAGCTGAGCCAGCTAAGACAGCTGTTTTGGGGAGGAAATCTGGGCAGAAGGAAAAATTGTTTTGCCCATGCAAAATAGGTTGCAGAATTTGCCAGAGAAGATACCACTTGACTAGAGGGGTGCCTTTTACTCTTCCCACCTGAAAAATCTTCTGTTGAGTTACGGATCCGAGAAGCACCATTTAAATAGTGGGCAAGAGAAATGTTTTCTGGGGACTAATACAAAAATTCTCTCTCAATCGTATACTAAGGCAGACCTGCTTGGTCCTTATTGGACCAGAATACCTCGAGGTCCCTTTCAACTGTATTTTTCACTGATTCTGTTATCTGAAAAAGGCCAATCCAGCCCACAGCTGACTGAGACTCTCCTTGAGATTACTATTTCGCAATGCCAGAAATTTCTGTCAGAAATGTGAACCAGACCATGAGAATGTCTCTTGGCTGTCAACCAGTGGAGTTGAGCATGGGTGAATTAATATAGTTAAGGGGGATGGACCCTTGCAGGGTCTAAGCAGTCTAAAGTAATTGTATTGTGCCAGATGGTATTTTTTCTTTCCCAAATTCAACATTATGCATGCTCAGTTCGGACACTGTCACCTGCAGGAATACTTCCTTGGGTTTTTACAGGGTTAGGAAGTTCTGTGTGAATGAAGAAAGAAATGGTAAGTACAGAAAAGTCTTCCTTTTGATTAAAGAAGATGAATGCTCCTCAAGACCTGAAATCTCTTCTTGCCCCAGCATACAATTCCTGCATGCCCACAGGCCAGTCCCTTGGTGTGCTGGCCAGCAAAAAGTGACTGCAAACTACATTTAGACTGGAACTGACAGGTGATCAGGATAGCAGGTGTGATAAAGCAGCAATACTTAGATACTGCTTTATTTTTCTGTGCAGCTAAAGTGATTGACCAGTGATTCCTGAAGTCTCCAGGAAGATGAGAGCTACGGGTCGCAACCTTTGCATTTTCGCTTTGTGTGAAAGACTAAAGGCACGTTCAAACTGTTAATTTGGCCCAAGCCGGTGCTCAGGGCTCAGTGAGCCTCTCTTGTGCTGCTTATGTGCAGCCTTTTCGCCAACTACAAAAATGGGCTCTGAGAATTTCCCTCTCTAGAGGGCAGAGGAAACCAAATTAGCCATCAGTCCTTTACGCTGGCATGACACTGAGCAGAGTGAAAATCTAATGGAACGTATAGTAGTCTCTAGCTAAGAGGTGACAATCAACACCCCAGCTACCCTCCCTGTTGCCAGCTGTCTCTCAGGTGGTGGCACCACCAGCACCTCTTCTCCACCCTAACATGGAGGGGATGCTTACACTTAGAAGAAATTATAGGTGGTTTAAGCTAGCTGTTTGCACAACCATTAACACACAGCAAGAAGGGAGTAACTAGCAGCATTGCCTTTGAGCTGTTAATTGTCGAGGTTTGTGTTGGGTTTATTATTCACATGGCTTGCAGGAAGGGAGCTCATGTTTCCCCAGGAAAGCTGCCACTCCGCTGTGTAAAACGTCACACTTTTCCCATGGCTGTGCTCTGAAAAACCGCAGTTTCTCGTCAGTTGTGTGAAGGGCAGAGCCTAGACAATGTTAGAGAATAGATCGCTAACAACACTTGCCTCAGTGCTACGGATGCCAGTGGATGGAGGCAGGCTCTTGAATCCCCACATAAAGTGCTAATGCAGCAGAGAGGAACAGGATTTCACATATGCTCCTGTCCTCAGGATTTCTTACTGGGTAGCTGGGAGCAGCCCATCACAGAGCTCTTCACTCCCCAGGAACCCGAACTGGGGCTTCTGCCTCCCCTCAAGACAGCCAGAGTCCATCTGCCCAGGATGCTGCTGCAGGAGCCCATGGGTCAGACAGCGCAGTATCAGCTGCAGCTGCACGCGACCTTTCTGGGGTACAGCGTTTGAGCCAAATTTATTCCACATGTGTTTTTGCTGTTTTCTAACTGAATTATTTGGTCTGATTGGCCAGGGGTTTGGTGTTGATTTTCTGCTGAAAGAGTTATATTTACAATTGAATCTGAATGGATCTTACCCAACACACAGCAATAATATTATTAAGTACTTTGAGAAACAACATTTTTAAAGTTGGGTAGCTATATTGCTATTTTAGATAACCTCTGAGGATATGTCTAAACAGCAGAATGCCCTGCAAGTCAGAGATATCCTGTCTTAATATAGCACAACCACAGTGCTTAACTCAGGCTAATTTGGGAAGCACAATGCAGAACATCTTATTATGCAGCTTCTGAGAGACTACCTAGCTCAACCAGAACTAACTCAGCACAGCAGTGCCCTGAGTTTGAGTTGTCTAGTTATAAAATAAAAATAACACCATCGCACCTTTTAAGGACATTACGAGAAAAAAATAACCTGTGAAACACTTAGATAAAATAGTCAATAACCACTATCAAAAAACCTACAGGACACACAAAAAAATCTGTATCCAGTGCAGAGCTGCAGGGCAGGTGGTAAATAAAGTTAGAGCTTCACTGAAAAGAGAAAGAATAAGACATCTTTACAGAGCAACCTATAAAGCTAGACCATCTATCTAATGTTACCAAACAAGCCAGATTCTGTAGGGAAAAAAAAAAAAGAAAAGTCACAGCAATGAAAGTGAAAAAGTTATGCATAAGAGGAAAGGATGAAAATTAAGGGTATCTAGTAAATTTAGTTGCAGTTTAACTGGTTTAGCATTCCACTATTTTACCTCACTTTCTCCTTTTTTTCCAATTTCACGAGAGTATCTCTCTCACACACACACATACTTCACATACAGAAATATATGTAATACGTTATCTAATTAAGAATATCCCTTTCCACCTGAGGAGAAAATAAAAGGCAGCTGTCTTCCCTCAGATTTTATAGCTCACTCTTTTAAAAAAAAAATATATATGTTGATACACCAGGTTTCTAAAAACAAGCTGAAAATAAAAATCCTATTTCCTTTGTTGGGATACTACAGTCTTATTTATATGTACGTGTAGTGCTTTATTCCTCTAGAACGTGACATCTGGTTCTGCAATGGTTACACAGAGATGGTTATTTATAGACCAGGGAAGCAGAAATGCCCGTCCCACCTCTCCCAGTATAAGGGTCACAGAGCCCTCACCTGGTACTAGATTTATCGTGACAGGTGATAACAGAGAAGTAAAAACAACTTGTCAGTATTTCCTTCAAAATCAGACAATTACTAGTTTAAGCGCGGGGATGATCTGTTCTTAATTACAGAAGATTTAAATAAAACAGAATACAAACACATGCATAAGTACACTCCAACAGATACATGTATAGGTACATACGAACACACGCACACATGCGTTACTTACCAAAGATTATTTTGGTCAGAAACCCACATGAAGTTGAGGCTAACATCAGCTTTAATTAAAATCAGCTCAGTAAACCTGATACTGGATTTCCAGTACTAAATGGAGGTTTACAGGGCTTTAATTAGGATAGAAAGGCTCTGTTCCCAGTGGAACAGATCCTCAGTAAACCCCTCCACTAGTCCATTATCCCCAGCCCCCATGCGTCATTAGATGCCCCTGTCTATTTTAGCCGTATTAATGTGTTTAGGCACATACATCAGTGAATTAGTGCAATTGGTATAAGGTTTCAGGATGAGGGAGCCAGCAATTTCCATCACATCAGCTTTACTTCTCACCTTCCAGAAAAATAAATACTGCAAACCAACCCTGCTAGTTTCCCGAGTAAACTGCTCTAGACATACAGCAGATTTCATAATAACATACTGCATTTCAACAAGCTCGTACAGCAAACAGGAAGGGATTTTTAGACAATATCCATACACCAAAATCAACCACTTAGGTTTTGAATTACAAGACAGACCTACTCTCAGGACTGGGGATATGTCACTCTTGCAAACATAAAGTTAAAAAAAAACCAAACTTTTCAAGTGTCCTGTACTCTTGGGCCTATAATTCCATAGGTAAATTACAAAGATAAACACAGACAGAGGAATCTTTTAAAGAATGAATGCTTTTTAATAAATTTTCTCCCTCAGTGTTCTCTTAAACAGCCATTATTAAGTTTTATTAATGCTTTAGTTACCTCTATTGTTAACAAGAAAACCTTGTATTGACAATATCCTAAATCAGAAAATGTTTCGTCACCAAAACCTGTAATTTCTGTGTTTCTACACTGGGTGACTATCAAAATTCACAAAATATTTTAAAAAAAACCACTTGGAATTCATAACAGCCTAACTCATATTAGTAACCAGGACAAATCTTACTTAGGCTGTACTCCAAGTGTTTATTTTTAAATGGATTTATTTAGATGTTTATTTTTAAATACAGGAATGGAATAAATGTAGAGTAGATATCAATCATCAAGACTGAACACATGAATTTTGATACGGCCTCTCACAGTGCTACTGTCAGGGAATTTTACACAACTTGGTTGTCCCACTGAGTCCTACTACATGGACAACATCTTATCTGAGAAGCTCCTTAAATCTGTCTGTAGCCATAGAAAATCAAGACCCTAAAATTAATGCCAAGAGGAAGAGGAAACTGCGATAACTTGAGCCCGTTACCTGTGCACTGCACTTCTGCAGGCGACCAGAGGTTAAGTGCCACCGATTCAGGGCATCCATACCTGGTAGGCTTTGCTGTGACCACTGTATAACACAGCACTAAAGTCACTAATTTAGGTACTGATCAGAAATCAGTTTTAAAACTACCAAGGTTTCAATGGTCAGTTAACCACTGAGCTAATTAGCCTGAGTCCACATCTTCTTCTACCTTTTGGGGTCTCTCTTATATCCAATAGCACAGAGTGATCCTCCTCACTTGCCAAAATAAAGTTCACCAGTATGGCTAGAGGTGCTGGTGTATCCCACTGGCAGGACAGGGAGAGAAAATGTGCTAAGAAGCCTGTTTTCATCTTCTTTTTTACTTTCACTGTAATAATCAAGCAAACATTCTCTCTGTAATCAAAGCATGAGGAAACCTGCCAGTATGCAATCTCTTTCTTTAATCTGGGAGAAAGGAATCTGTACTGATGCTAGTATACCTTCCTTGAATTTGTTATTGTCAACTGATCAAACAAATCTTGATTGAATAGAACATACAGAGTTTGGTTTATCTTGATTTAGCTTTTTAATGGAAAGAACATATTTTTTTAATACANTTTTTTTCCCCCCCCCTCCCCTCAAGAGCTATAATAATCATGCTGGGATGATCAGGAGAACACAGAGAAACACAACCTATCAGACTACCAGTTAACCCTGGAAATGAAAAACATCTGCAGAGAAGGTTATTCCAGTGAGGCCTGCTGAACGTGGAAATAAGAAAAGGTTGTGGGTTTAGGATGATATGAAAGCCTACTGTCACAAAGGTATTTGTTTGCATTTCTACTTATTGCACAAGTTCTAACTCGTGGCATAAATTCTAGCACCTTATTCTGTATGACGTTACATGATGTTGCATCTACTTGGCAAACAGGAACCTTTCAGGTTCATGGGTAAACATTTATATTTTAGTTATGCCAATAGTTTTACACTATCCCATTAAGAGCTAGTAATAGCAATGAAAATCATTAAAACTTTATAACACATACTGGGATGTCAAGATATATATATATAGATATATATATATAGAGAGAGAGATATATATATAGATATATATATAAAAATACTGCATGTTGACTGTAGTGTGACTGCTGTAGCCTGTACTCCTCCTACTAGTGACAGTTGATACACCTTTCATACAGATCCTAAATCTAAAAAGAAAAGATAGAAGGCTAAAGAGAGAAACTTAAAACACTTATGGGTAGAGTCACATTTTCAAGGCCACTTAACAAAAGGGGAGGAAATGCAAATGAAATCAGGTCATTCCAATTTCCAGTCTCCTGTTCTAATCACTGGATAACAGCATCTTCCCCAGCTCCCTGTCAGAAAGCTACCCACAAAATATATCCTACGCATAATTAGCTGAAATATCAGCTAGAATCTTGAAGGATCATTAAGGAATGACTGAATAACAGCAGAGAACGACAAAAAAGAAAATAAGCAATGTTATTTTAACATATGCCTCCATCACATTTGCAACTTATAAATTTCATTAGTACTTGATAAGAAGCGTATTTTTATGGTAAGAATCCAAAGTAAGTACAAAATTAAATATTCATCAGGAAGCTGTGGAGCTTTCTGCCAGTCAAGCTTTGCCATTTTATGAATTCAGAGAATAACACTCAACAAAGTATTCAGGCAGGAAAAAGGAAAAATAACTAAAATGTTGCTCTAGCTACAGTTAATGCTCAGAAGCATTGTTGAAGTGTTTGATAGATCAGACGAACACAAATATTCTCTTTACTGCTGTGAAGTAGTCAAGAAAAAACGCTGTGAACATTTAATTACTACCAAGAACCCAGAGAATCTAAGACATTAATTTTAAATATTCAGTTACCTATTGAACAAAAATCTATTAGGATGCTGTCGTGAGTGTAGCGGCTGCTTGTTAACTCTCCAGTATGGCAATAAAACTTGGGCAATGAATGTAATTGTACTAGGGATCAAAGAGCTGAGCTCCTACTGAGAAGCAAGTGTATACACTGCCAATATTTCATCATTCAGAGTCACTTTCCCTCCTCTACCTAATATGAAAGCTATAAAAACAAAACAAAAATCCCCTCAAACTGTTATTGTTAAAGCCAAAAACTAATTAGTCATTGCTTCCCAAAGTGTTATGTGAAAAGTCTCTAGAAATAATGGGCTGCATGCTCAGATTTTATAGGTTTACTGAGTCTAGTGTTCTCTGGTATTTCCTGTTTCCCTTGCTAGGGAAGATTGAGTCGAGTTTACAAGTCATCTTAAATAACACACAAACTTTTCAATAAAGGCAATAATTTGTATTTTCATAAAGTATACACTTGAAGTTAAGACAAAGATGGCAAACAAAGGAAGTAGCAAGGCCTTTTCTATTGTTTTTTGGAAGTAAAATTCCCAGCATCTTAAACCTTCTCACAGCGTACGATTTGCCATTTTAGTAGAGTCTGATGATGCACTTTTCTTTTTCCACTGAAAATATCTGAGCTTGAAAGCAGGGGGAAAAAACAAACAAACAACAATAACGACAAAAAAAAATCACCACCACCACAACCAACAACAAACACAAAAAACCCCAAAACAAAACAAAAACAAACACCCCCCCCCGACACACAAAAAACACCCACACACAAAAAAACCCAAACCATCCATTTAAGTCTAAAACACTATATCTGTATGTTTATGAATACATATCATAGCAGTTACAGGCTGCTAACAATATAGGGAACAATGAACAACTTTCTGTCACTTCCCCTGTGAGACATTTCCGTAGAAGAACTTAAAACATAAAGACTTCAATGCGATCCTTGTAACAACTACGTATGTTACTTTTTCAAGCTATAAGCATTTGAGCAGTGTTCCGAACAATTAATGACAAGGAATCCCCTTCTTTCTTGATTGCTCTACCTACTATGAAAACAGGGTCAAATGTCATGACACTTGATTAAAGCCTCAAGATGATGGTTCAGAGCCCTGGCCCCATTACAGTTAACGGGAGTTCTGCTATTGATTTTATTATGTCAGGATTTCAGCTCCTGAGATCATTTAATTGTCCCAAGCATTTATCACCTTGTTTCTGTTTTACAGCACAGCTAAAAGCATGTCCAGAAGAACTAGAGCCATAATGCTGTGACCAAACACTGCTTCAGTGAGGACTCAAAAGAAAAAAAATACCATCTTCCAGAAAAAACAATTCCCAAATCAGTCCCTGAATTTGTGCACAATCCCAAGCCATATTAATTTATGACACCTAACAGAATCACAGCCCAAGTGTGTATTGCTGAGTTCTACTTCACTTATATTTTGCACAGTCATTATGAATAGACATTGGTCAAGAAAATGCTTTTCCAACACATGAGATATGTTAAAGCTCTGTCTATATCCACGTTCAAGTGTATCTGCCACCCTTCTAATATTGTTCTGTTTTTCATCACATTAGCAAAAAGACACAGACTCCCCAAGGACTGTGTTCAAGGAGAAAATGCCTTTGATTTACTTAATAAAGAGAACAGGTGCATCTGTATGCTTAACTGCCATCTGTATAGTAAAGATGATAAAAATAATACTACTGCTACAAGATGGTTTTGGATGTGCTGACTATCAAACTGCACAAAAAGTACCTGGAGATGTAGCAAATTTGCAACACTTTGGTTAAAAACAGGTTTTCTGCAGTAAACCTCCACAGTGCACAGATGCATTTATCCTCAAATTTAAGCTCCAGTCATGCTTTTAATAAACTAACCTTGGCCTTAAGACGCCATCAGAACATGCTTACACTCACCATATTACATATAATGTGTTTTACATACATTACACTCTTCAGTAAGTTCATAAAAGCAAGAGCTCTAAATTTGTCTCTGGTTGATGTTCCTTTCTTAAGAAACGCACACATCTGCATGCAAATAAGGGGCATCAGTTGAGCTCCTCACATCTTGTATGTGGTCCTGCAAAGAGCTGCCTCCATTCGGTGATCTGGCACAATACACGCAGTCTTCAAAGAGGCGACAAAAATTGAGAAAGCCATAAAATGTCTATGTTTTGTTTTTAGTACACAGAGCCTCTGAGTTTTAAATGTTCATTAAAAAAAATCAAAATATTTTTAGAAATGAAATCTAAGATACCTGTTTTGAATAAATGGCTGTGTTCTGAGGTAACTGGATTGTAAAAACAAATAGAAGTATTAATAAAAACGTTCCAGCAGCTTAAATCTGTTGTAATTTAGTAAATTACTCTACACCCACCCAGTAGTCCTATGCTATAAAGTTACTTTTGACTTTATACCAGTGTATTTCTAGCAGCAAATCTCCATGGCAGACCATTTATTTGACCTCCTTCTAGCACAGATCATGTTATAATACTGAAATTCTTTATGGTCCTAAAAATAGCAATGGAGAGATTCTGAAATGATTAATGACAGTTAGGACTGTTGAGCTTGATGTAGAAAAATAAAATAGTGTATACACCCATCCATCTACTGAAACCTGCAAGATTATTTTTCCTGTTCTGGGGTGAGGATATTAAATTTCGTAAGAGCTCTCCTCTTCCAAGATTGTCAGAATGGCTTTATCCAACATTTGTTGTAACATTTAATATAATACATAACTGCCTAGAGGTACCAACATACAGGCAGCAACTGAAGAGTGGTTTTCTAACGATATAAATAAAAGTGCCAGACATGAGCTTATTGTGGAAATCTTGAGACTCCGAAGACTCAGGACTAAGATCTCCATCACAGCCACGTCCCTGCAAAGTGTTCTTTTGTTCAGAGTACTCCCTAACAAACCAACATACGATGCAGAGATATTTTGCCTTTTCTCAGCAGACCACAGCCCAATCTGCTTGAAAAATCTTGTGAAGGACCTAGCACTGCTACAGGAAATGTGTGGAATTTCTTCACTTTCCTCATAGAAGTGCCAATGCTTACTGATGAACTGCACAGAATTAAAACACCAATCTCTAGAGTCGGTACCCAAGTTATCTCTTGTGCTGATAACAAAGAACCACGTACTGTCAGAAAACTACAGGGATGAAAGCATATCATAGGACAATAACAGTGATATTCCCAGAGAAATACATATACACTTTATCTTTTAAAAGGGTGACAATAAGTCTGACCAGAGTGAGCAGAAAGGCAGCTGAGGTGGGCACCCCAGAGTGTGACCCAGACCACCAATTGCAACTGAGTAGTGAAGGAAAACACGGGAGAGTATCCTGCAGCAGTTGCCTAATTTTCAGATGGATAAAATGATGCGAGACGAATGTTGCTCTGTGCATCTTAATGCTGCTTTTTAACTTATTCTTCTGACTCAGAAGACAGTTATTGCTGGCCAGGTGTATTCTGCTTTCTAACCACACTAAAAAGAAAACTAGTCAGTGTTACAGATGTCACATGTGATGAATGCATGTTAAATTCACTCAGAATGAGCCTACCCCAGCGACATGAGCTGAATGGCAGCTGCATTTTATGTGCACACTTACTCTGGCTTTTCTCAAAGAAAAGGAGAATCACGATCCAACAGCTCAGCAGCAGCACCGAACAGCACGTAAGCAGAGGGTGGAATAGTGGGCAGCACGGAGGTCATAAGGTCTCAGCAAAAGCTGTGCATATTCCTTGGATGGATCAGGAGATACAGAAGTGAGACACACAACCTGTTGTGTGCACAAGTCTCATGCACTCCCGGACAGAACAGAGGAGAAAGAAAACCCTGATGACCATCATTTTTTTTTTCCCCTGGTCTCCCAGGATTGCAGTCTACCACACAGAAATGGCATTGTTCATTATGAACAGGCTGGAATAACCTGACAAAGAGCTAAGAACTTAGTTCACAGCCCCTTTAAATTCACAGCATTGAGATGCAAAACAACAACAGCCATTTCAGCATGAGGAAAACAGAGCGTTAAGGATTCAATGCTGAAAAATCTAAACAGCAAAACAAATCAGGGAAACAAGGCAGGATCATCGATGTGTGGTAGCACACAAAGTTGTCCTTCATTATAAATTTGCTTGGTGTTCATTGCTGGTAATGTGCAGATGTCATCACTGCACTTGCCTAAGAGCCTTCTTGTAATGAAGGACTGATTTTACATACTATTAAAATTATAATGTTGCTGCTGCAGGGAATGTGAAGGACAACAAGCTGAAAGCTGTTACTGAATGAACGAGATCAGAATATGTTCATTCTTCATATTCTATGCAGCCATTTATCATTCAAGGAGCCAATTTTACTGCTCAAATAATAGCATTTATAAGGGTACTAGATCTTTAACTCCCATTTAAAAAACAGACATATCTGAAATTCTCAGCATTTCTTTTATAGCCCTTATAATTTCAACATAGAGTAAGTGAAAGTGAGCATGCACGGAATATGTGTTTCTTTCAGTGAATCCTGTTTTTTACAAGAAACAACTAGTTATAAAGGAGAAAAAAATAGTCTTTTAAATTAAAGCTGGTGAAACTCATGCAAATAACAAAGATAACACATTCTCACTTAACACTTGTTTAATAATTACTTAAATTGTTTAAACAAAATATTAATTTAATGTTAATTTTAAAGGTCTTACAAGAATTAAAACTGCATCAACAATTATTTAATTAAGCTAAGTAGGCTTTACGTGCATTTGCATAGCTTTTATAACAGCAGTTTAAAACTGAATAAATTAAACTCTTGCAACTTTTCAAATACAGAGACAGCAAATACAATTCTTCTTAGAAACACTCTCGCTCATCAGCACCTTTATGCATATAAGCAGTGCCTTGAGTTCTATTCATAGAAGTGTTTTCTGGAATGAGGCCCTATGGAATAAATGTAAAAGTGGTATGTTATTTTCTAGTATTAAATATAGCTGAGGAGCATGCAGTTCTTGAATAGCCATTTTATTCCTTCTGTGTCTGAAAGCCAGTGCTTCATTGGTGGGACACCTTCGTTGATGGGAACTTATTCATGTATTATAATATTGCGAGTTGTTCTTATTTCCATGCCACAAAAGTATCAAATTTCTTACTAGAGGAAGAAGAACCTGTTCAAATTTCTATTTGCATGAAGAAACACATAACTTTGGGGGGCATCCTTACAACTAATCTTTTTGTTTCAAGATTATAATTCTGTATATTTTTGTATCTTCACAATTGTTCACAAGCCTGTTATTCCCTATTGAGACATTGGTTTTCTACCTTAAATCTTTGTATTTTTAATCATATTACTTGCACTGGCTTTTCTGAAGTTCTACGAAGATCACAGAGCAAGAAATAATATGTAGATATGTTTTGTATGAATTCTTTGTGCTAACACATGGGAATTCATCTTTTCTTCCAGTACAGCGACAGCTCACAGATAAGTTTCAAGCAGTCTTTTGCCTTTTGGTTTGCAGCCATTGAATTTGAAATTACTAAGCAACATTAAATGATTACTGTAAGATATTAATCTTGCATTGAAATTGTGTAAGAGATAAAACTATGCTATATAAATAAAGTTATTCGTTAAATGTAAATGATCAATTTTGTTTGTTTGTTTTCAAAGGGTATTTGGAGACATACAGTGCAAGTCCTTGCCATAATTGTATTAATAAAATCTTTGAAAAAGAGAGAAAAATCAAGATCTTCCCAATAACCAAAATATTTTGATATTTCTATTAAAATATTTTTCATTCTTGAATTGCTATGCTTCGGATTCCAGGTTCCTCCCTAGTTGTTCTGAATATTTATCATTAGAATTTCAGTATAGCCAAGAAAAAGCAGTCTGAATTTCATAGCCTCCCAGTGACATGAAAAGTCTTCCCAGTAAGAAACTTCACTTTCCTGGTGCACCTTCTCCACAAGCAGAAACACCCTGTGTTCTGCAAAAGAGGCTGTGCAGCCCGAGGACTAACACAACAGAACAAGAACGTGCTAAAAATCTAACCATAAAATTCTTCAGCCTTTGCCAGTAACCACCTACCTTTCCTCTCAAGTCTGGCTGGTATTAAAAATACCATTCTAGCCTGTGTGGACCATTCCAAGCAAGCCTGTGCATGTCATCCTGCTGGTTTTGATACCAGGAAGAAAATTATTGTTAGATAATAATAAAAGCAAGTCTCTCTCAAAAATAATGTGTGGGATATTTCTCACTGAATGTCTATGATACGTAATAGAGGAAATATCTCTAAGGATATTTACCTTAGATAAGAGTGAAATCTACCACTCGCATACTAGATAAGATGGAATTGTGAGTGGAAAAATCCTTATACTTTTTAAGTACTTGAATTCCTGCCTTTGTTCTATCTTAATTAAAAATACTTCAATGTCACTCTTTTGTTAGTAATAAAGTACATATTAAATTAATTACACACCAAGCAACAGGCACAAAACTCTCTTAATGGGAAACTGTCATCATTAAACAGTTTTAAAAAACAATATTTTATTTGGAAGACGGTCCAGTAAGGTCATTCTAAATACCACTCAAGATTTTTGTCCTTCATTTAACACTGCAAGTGATAAAAAATCCAAATGATGAACAGAGCTGAAAGAAGTGTTGGGGCTCTGTTCATTTCAAGCAGAACAAAACAGGTTTCAAAATCGTCATCTGAAGGAGGCTTTCTTTGGACAACTGAAGAAGTCTTAAATTCACGTGCCCTGATCCCCAAAGGGGAGGACTTCAACCACCTGCTACCTGCTGGAAGGACAACACAGTAGAGCGCAAGCAATGCAATAGGCTTCTGGAGGGCATTGGTGGTCACTTCCTAACACAGGCAATTGGGGAATGGACAAAGGCAGGTGCTCTGCTGGACCTCATACTTACAAACAAGAAGGAACTTGTTCGGAAGGTGAAGGTAATGGGCAGCTGTGGATGCACTGACCATGACATTGTGGAGTTCAGGATCCTGAGAGGAAGAAACGGGGCCAATAAGCTGAATCACAACCTTGGACTTCAGGAGAAGAGACTTTGGCTTGTTTAGGGGGCGTCGCCTGAAAAAAATCCCATGGGACATTGTCTTGAAGAGACAAGGAATCCAAGACAGCTGGTTGATTTTCAAGGATCAACTCCTCCGTGCCCTGAAACAGCCCAGCTAAGGGGCAGGAGGCCAACCAAAGGCAGGAGGAGGCCTGCACCGGTGAACAGGGAGCTCCTGACAAAACTTGGATGTAAAAAGGAAGCAAAATGGAGGTGAAAGCAGAGACAGAGACTTTGAAGAAATACAGAGACACTATCCAACCATGTACAGATTGGGTTGAGAAAGCCAAAGCCCATCTAGAGGTGAATCTGACATGGCATATAAAAGGCTCGAAAAGGACCACCTACTCAGATACTAGCCACAAAAAAGAAGATTTGGGAAGAAGTGGGCCCACACTTGAGTGGGGCAGGAGACCTGATATCAAAGGACATGGAAAAGACCAAGGTACTCAATGCTTGCTTTGCCTGTCTTCACTTCTAAGATTTATCTGCAGGAAACCCAGGCCACTGAGACCCATGGAGAGTCTGGAACACTGAAGACTGACCATCCACAGAGGAGAATCAGCTTACGGAAAGGTTAAACATAACCATAAGACCTCATGGGATGCACCCAGGAGTGCTGAAGGAGCTGGACAATGTTTAGGGAGGTGATCCTTTCACTCTGCTCCACACTGGTGAGACATTTCTGGAAGGCTGCATCCAGTTCTGAGGAGAAAGTTCCTCAGTACAGCAGAGACACGGACATACTGGAGCAAGACCAGCGAAGGTCTACAAAAGATGATGAAGAGACTGAAGCCTCTCGTATGCTGGGTTTATTCAGCCTGGAGATGAGATGGCTCAGGAGAATCTTATCAACATGTACAAATGTCTGACTGGGGATGGTGTTGTAAAGAAGATGGAGACAGACTCTCCTCAATAGTATCCAGTGAAAAGACAAGAGGCAATGGGCACAAATTGCAGTACTGGAAGTTCCCATTTAAACCTAAGAAAATACTTTTTTCACTTAAAGGGTGGTCAAACACTGGAACAAGCTGCCCACAGAGACTGTAGAGTTCCCATCTCTGGGCATATTCAAAAACTGATTGGACTTGGCCCAGACCAACCTGCTGTAGCTGACTGTGCTTTGTTCAGGGAGGTGAGAGTATACAATTTCCAGAGGTCCTTTACAAACTCAACAATTCCACGATTTTGTGACTCTATGAAACCCACTGTAGTACTTCACTACAGTCGGAGCATGCAACAACCCTCTCAATTCCTATGCTTGATTATGCCACAATTAAGGAAAATGCCCAAATCACCAACATCATTTTGTGAAAAAGCACAAAAGTAAGCTCAGAATGAATAAGCATATTTGATGCCACACCACTTTTGTTAAGCTGAAGGAGGCACCACAGATGCTGATTATTTTTACTGTTCTTATCCGTAAGTGTTACATTTTTCAATGTTCACAGAGAAAAGCTTTAGTTAATGAGATCCACAAATATTCTTTAATCAGCTTATATTGTGAAAAAGTATTAAAGTCTCCACTTTCACAACAGGCGCATGAAATGTATAGTTTTATGATATATTACTAGCACAGGAACTCACCTCCCCCTTTCCCCTGAACCACCTGCAATTTTTAATAGTCATGTATCGCCAGGGTACCAGAAACCCATAAAAGTTTAACCTGCCAATTAACAACTAGGTAAAGTTCCAGCTTTTTACAATATTTTGATTGCTTCCAAGAGCTTTCTACAAAATACAGAAAATATTTCCACAAAATTGCTAGCCAGAGTTTTGATCTGATCTATTAAAAGTTGAGTAGGAGGAGAATGTATTATGTATGAAAAAAAATTCATCAACTATTATGTATGACAGTAGGCCTGCCAAAGCCAACTCTGGATAAAAAGCACTTATTTGTTAAGGGAAGGAAGGGAGGGAAATAAAGAAAAAAAATAAATAAAGGCTTTAATTCTAAAATTTTCTCTCAAAGGAGACATAGAAAGTAAAGGCAGAGTTCAGCTATTCAGTATAGGTTAATCAAGGTATGAAGCCAAATGCAACAGTTTTGAATTTATTTCATTATACTGTATCAAAAAGATAATGAGGTCCAAAACCATTATCTTGCTTTTCAGTAATTCTTGAAAAACTAGGTAAGTATGTATAAACTTTCACACCATTTTCAGGAATACACAAACTAAGCTGCAAAATAGTTAGATTTATGTAGATGTTGATTCGGAGGTATACACCAAAGAATAAATTTTTTTGGTATTACCATTTATAATCACAGATCCTAAGCACCGATCAATACTACCACTAAGACTTGAAACTAAAGAACAGTAAAACTATATCTGTCTCAGAGAGCTGAGATTTAATTACAAAGCAAGAAAGTCTAATGTACATTGGCAGGAAAGAAATCATAGACAATATCAATCACCAGCTGTAACAGGCACCAACTCATATCCATCAAACGCAACAGTGCTGTTCTTGGACACACCACAGGGTTTTGCAGGTGAATACGGGATCTCCTGAATATGAGAAAGATAATGAGAAAGCATAAGGATGTCCATCTGAATGTGCAACACATTGGTGAAGAAAGCTGGTGAGCAAAGTGAGAACACGTCTTCACTACTGGACAGCAGATGCCATGCAGAAGCAGCTGAAAATAGGAGAAAGTAAATGTTGGTGGGTTTTTCCCAACTTGATTTTTCTTTTCCCCTTCTATCTCTTTTCCCCATCTTTCTGTCTTTGCTATCTGTAATGGAAAGCTTTAAGACTTGATAAGTGTTAGGCAATGATGAACTATCAAGCAATTCCAAAGAATCATTACCAGTATTTTTCAAACTGCTGTGATTTGTGTCAGACCAAGTTACAATTTAGGTCTGCAGGTTTACTGTGCACTGTCTTGTAAAAGATCACTTTTCAGGAGACTGCCATCCGTTACCATTCAAAGGAAACATGAACTGAAATACTGCCCAGCAACTCATTTGTGCTTCATTATCTGATCACAGACTGACTGAAGAAATAGCTGGGGACTTCATGGCACACTCAAAGCATCAAAAAAAAAAAAATCTAGCTTCTGCCTAGTCACTCAGTTTTCTTGTAAATTATTTTTGTCTCTATTTGTGAGAACTACAATAAAATCAATATTTGTAGGAGTCAAGGGAGAAAGGAAGTGATTACTATACTGAAAAAAAACCCCAATCAAAACAAACCAAAAAAACACTATGAAAGCCCATAGGCCAAACGTTTTCAGACACAGGCTATAAACTCTAATTAGAAACATTCTGACTTCATGTTATTTTTATCTACTGTAATTTTAATTTCATTATTATAGAGGAAAGGGGATAAGCAGAGTTAACAAGTGCAGACCAAAACAACAAAAACAACAAAAACAAAACAAAAACAACAAAAAAGCGAAGATGTGGCATTCTCTTAATATCTATCGTTCACTTGGTTCTAGATCTACATTATAACATCAAGCACATACTGCATTAATAGTCATCAATCCAATTCACATTCCAATAAAAACCAGTTTGCATTCACATTTTTTAGGAATGGCATCTTAAGAATCTCTTGGAGAGATTCCTGGCTTCTCAGGAAAGGGCTCTCAGAAGAGTAGTTGAAAAGGAACAAGGAATACAATTTATTTCTGGTTCTCTAGGTGTTCGATAGTTTTAATTCAGAATTGTGTTTATTCAAGTCATTTTAGATGACATTTTCCAAGTTTTAAGGTTTCACACACAGTATTAAGTTGCATCTATAAGCACCATAACTCTACATGCAAAGCATTTTTCTTATTATTGTCAGTAAACAATGTCAGTGTACAACACATGCTTGATTCAAAAGTCCTCTCAAGTTCAACTGAAACAAACCTAATGGCTCCAAAACAAAAAATTAAGTCATACATTGCCTTTTTTCATCTAAATTACTATAATTTAGATAAGACAAACATAATAGTGAAACACAACAATGTACAGTAAAATAAAAACCTAACCTCTACTGCTCAATTTCTAATTTATGAAGCACATGGGATGGGAAGATAAAAAAGCTGAAAAGTCAATAACCCTTATTTCATTACAAAGGTATCACAAATATTAGGTTGGTTACCGGGCAAGGAAACTACATGATTTCTGCTTTGATTCGTGGCAGTCCTTCACGCCACTTCAATTTAGGCAGAGCATGGCCAAAAAACACAGCTCTCACCACACCGCTGCAAACCAAGAAAGCAAGATCTACCTATCCCTGGTATGGGGCACAATTTCCCCAAAAAGTAGCACAGTCCACATTTATCTGTTTCCTCTGTTTTGCAGAAGATGGGAATTTTCCTGGTTTTGAGATACATATTTTCAATCACTTATTGCATTTCATGTCCACAAAGGAAAATGGATTATTCAGCTTAACCATAATGTTTTACCCATTGCCAGTTGAAGAACTGTAGAAATTAGCTCTGCCACACACCAGTGACCTGCCTAGTCATTTTTCAGCTTCATAAACAAGTCGAAGGGAAAGGAAATCTATTTTTTATTAACCAGCTTCTAAAACTAAGTCATTTATGTTTCACTCTGCTGAAACCTCTAGTCAAAGGAAAAGAAAGCCAACTGCAATAAGTTTACCAGTAGGTTGCTTTATTAAAATCTGTAAGGTGAAATTTTTCAACACAATCAAATCATCATAAAATATGTTATGTATTTATGATAAATTAAACTGTTATTACACTCTTTTTCACTATAACACCGCCCTTGGGAGCAAGGGATTTTGTAGATTCCAAATATGTGTTATTGTAAGGTGCTGTTCTACTTAAGGTTAAGTTGCATTTTCCACTATAAAACCCCATTTCCAGGGGTTTATTACTCAGCCATAAAAATCTGCTTGGGGCTGAAATACAGTATGTAAGGCTCAGTTCAGCAGCATTTTTTTTTTTCAATGAAAAAAGGCAAAATAAGAAAAAAAGCAAAACAAAACATCAGTTTAACTTTGAATTAGTGAAATGCCAAACATTCAAAGAAATTCCACACCACTGAGTCTGGATCTGAAGTACTGACCCCAACAGCCAAAAATAATCTCTTCAGTGACCATTCCCTGTGCAAGCCAAATATTTCACCATGGCAAAGCAGCACCAGCAATACAAATAGGACAGCCTAAGCATTGCAGCACTGTCTTCAAAGACTGCTCTTTCCAGACTCTTTCATGAATATTTGAATGCTCTCTCAAATCTTCCTCCTTTCAGATGTATATTTTTCAAAACTACAATTAAAACATAATTTTCTCATTTGATTCCCGAAAAAGAAACGCAAGATGTTCCACTTAACTTTTACAAGCATAAATGATTACTTTATTGGGGCACTTTTCAGCTATCAGTAGTGTTGGCATTAAAACTTCAAAAATATTTAAATGAATTTGCCTTTATTTACTTCGCACTATTAAGTTATGGTGACATAAGAATGGATGCCCAGGTTCATTTAGCCCTGTCCCCAGCCCGATGCAGTGACTCATGCGCAGGTGCATAGGAAAGAGTAAGAACAGAACAAACACTCTGTTTTTCCCAGCCTCCAACTATTTTCAGCTCAACAACATCTTGAGCCAGACGCGTCTTCTGATATATTTAAACCATTGCAAGAGTAAAAATTTCATGGGGTCAGTGTACACAAAATTTCTGTAATTTTCTCTGGAGATTTTGAGTCTGTGAACACTCTTTGCTTTTAGCACATAAAATGCTGATGATTCATAGCAATTCAATACAGATATAGTAATACAATAATACACGCCTGCACACCAGTATGTGACCACACATACGCAGCAACTCAAACTTTAAAAGGTATGATTAAAAATGCAGGAAATACCAGATTAATCTTGATGGTGCAACTTTCATTTTAACACCCTTGTGCATGGATGCTGTAACTGAATCTTTAACCACACCTCTATGTGCTGTATTTTTCTATAAAATTTAAGATACACTGCTGACAGCAGTCATTGCTCTATTACATCTTTTCCTCTCTCCTCTTTGATCATTATGAGGTCTTCACTCACACCTTTTTTTCTTGCATGGAAAAGCAATGCAGATATAAAGACATTTCTTTCCAGGCTCTTGACATTTCCTTACAGGTTTTCCTGTGATTCACACACATGCTTGACTTTGAGTTTTGCGAAGTCAGGTAAGATGTACAGAATGTTACTGATCCACCAAAGCTGAAGTGCAGTGCTAGAAGACTCAAAGAGGAACCACTGCTCTCAGTTGCTGACCTGGGACACCACCTGTGATGTTCCCTTCATCCCTAAGGAGTGGGAAGCATTGCACAGCACTTACAGCAACCCAAGCACAGCTACTCTATGCTTCACCTGCGGCGAAATGTCACAGTGGATTTCTCTCTTGCCCCAGTCTCCTCGCCTAGCCAGCCCCAAACTGCAATCCTACAGCTTCCAGTCACAGTGCCAGCGCTCCTGCCCTGGAGATCACTGTGACACCTCCACCACATAGGTCCCATCCTTCAAACATCTTGCTACGTCCAAATCTCTTGGTTTCTCCTTGTGCACAGTGGTGTCTGTTAAACTTCCCTGCTTCAGGCTCTTTCCCCAAGTCACTCGGAAACCCACCCTGTACAGTTTCTTCTACCTGTAAACCTCGAGTGTCAGTTTTGATCCAGACGACCCAGAGCAGCAGCAGGAGCACAACGGCAGGAGGGTCCTGCCTGTCCTGGGGCTGCGGGGAACACAGCAGCTCACAGCTGTAATGCACATGGGTCACCTACATCTCCTACACACCAATGTCTGCAATGCCTTTCAGAAAGTAAGCTTTGCAATACAAACTGTAGAGGGACAGCTTATTCCACTTAAACCCTGTTTTTAACTAGTCAGTGCATCTATTACGGGTTTTGTATTAACTAAAGTGTTAGCGTAGACAAAACTTTTCCCTCATCATTCCTTAATGTATGTATTGCACATAGTGCCAGTGGAGTGCAGCACACACTGACGATTTATTTACCTGCAGCTGTATTTCAGATGGAAAATCCTTCCCACCTGGCAGCACGCAAGCACATCCCCAGCATTCTGGGCCAAAAGGCGACAGCAATGTCCTTAAAGTCCTTAAAGATTACATGGCCCCTTGTGAACGGTTAAGTGGAGATTATTTAAAAGACTTAAATACACAGAAACCTGACACACTCCTTTTTAATGGGCAAGCAGACTGCTGTTTATTTAGTTTTTGAAAGCTAGTCTAAATTGGGCCTTGAGAAATAAAAAAGTAGCCTAGGTTTCAATTAACAGATTGTCTTCCACTAGGCAAGGGACAATTTGAGCTTTAAAGAAACACATGTAAGAAGTAAAAATAAAGCATAAGTACTTCCTCATACTGTATATTGTTTTGCATCAGTCTAGTTATCCTGCGGTTTACCATTGGTATTAAAAATTTACATGTATAACCTATCTTAAAGTATAATAACAAAAAGTAATATTGTATCTTACTATATATTAGCCAATAAATCTTTCAATACTGTCCAGTTTATCAGCAATGCTTTAGAAAAAAAACATCATGCAATTAAGAGTAGGAAAGATGGAACCTTCCACAAGGAAACTGTGCAGCATAAGAAATATGTCATTTGATAGCAACAAAATGTTTTCATAAGAGAGTGATACTGGTTAGTAATATCAGCACCAAATTTGGAAATGTTTTGGCTGCATCTATGCCAATGAGTGACTGGGACTGTCTATTCAGATGTATTGGGATATATTTATTGCACAAATGTTGTGTGGAAAAAAAAAAATCCTTAAAATCTGAGAAAAATACTTCGAAACCTTTGTTTTAAATTATCCATTCATCATGACATTAGAATTAATTCCTTGCAAACTGAGTTAACTGCACTACAACAGAAAAAAAACAACTAAAAAATTCTCTTCAAGAAAAAAACCAAAACACCTGTATTATGGATGAGAACTAGGAGCTCTCAAAATTGAGTTAGGAACTAGGCATGCAATAGCGATTTGCTATTCAACTTGACTCATGTCTAGGTCACAAGAAACTAAGCATATTTTTTTCTCCTTAATGATTAGCAGGAAAGAACATCTGCACACTGCTCTCCGCAGCAGAAAATAGCAGGAGGGAACTCACATAGGCAAGCAAGATTAATTCAGGCTGTTAACTGGCATGGATTTCTGAGTCTGCAGTATATTTCAGAGTCAACAGAGGGCAGGATGATTGCCTGCCAAAGATTCTAGAAAACAAAGTGACAGAATTAATACTTTTTTTTCATATATATGACTCTTTACAATATTTTTTTTAGCTTTTAAAATATATACATTCCCAATACCGTGAGCAAACTGGAACGCAGATTCCCACTTGCGATAATATATACAATCAGGGTTTTTTCAAGGTTAGTTTCTATGCTAATTGTACCAAACAGTACACACTACTTCGGCTTCTATGTACTGATGTACTTTCAAAAAAGCTGAAGGACAATTAATTTCTGTTTGAAAAATTAACACAAATTGAAATCATATAATGAAATTAACACTTAATAGCTTTACAAATGCTCATGCTTTCAGTAAGCAATCCGCAAGCCAAGCTATCACAGTCACTGCCTGCGCTGCAGACTTTGTCATGTAGTCCAGATTTCTGCTCTTCTGCTAAATGTGACTGAAATTTCCCAGTGTGTTTTAAAGCTTGAGGGGGAAAGGCAGAGGGTGCTATCATTTTAGCCTTGTTGTCTCAGGAACAAAGGCCAAAAGTCCTGAATGTAAAACTATAGCTTGGTTGCCCTGCAAAACTTGACAATAAAGGATTACAGGTTTTTAAGCATCATGATAAATTTTTGCTACTATTTAGGAAAAGAGCTATTTTTTAAAGAAGTTTTATATACAATGCACGCTCAACTATTTTTCTTCAGTTTTACATTACAAATTGTTAAGCGCTTCACTCCTTCAGTTCTCTAAGCTGTCTTCAATCCATTTGAAATCCCCACTGTTCCTGTGAAATGACATTATTCTACCTAAGAAGTAAAGCAAAGAGCTATAGGCCATATGGTGTCTTCACTAAATTAGTAGAAGTTTCACTTATGCCAGTGGAAACCAGAATTCATCTACCATACAGATTGCATCTGCATGTCATTGTTTGCAGTAAAACAACACATGAAAAGGCAGTTAGATTTGATTGGTTAATTAAGCATGAGAAAAAAAATTATTAAAAAATATTTTATTTTGCTGTCCTTTCATTTATTTAGGGATAAGAAAAAAGCCTTGATGGCGTTGCAAAGCTATTTTTCACCACACATCTTTTAGAAGTCTGCACTATTAAATATGATTCGCACTGGTAAAAATGCAAGCTGCCTTCTTAAGGGTGCTATGAAACGATTAAGCACCCAACAACTAATACTAGAGAAGCAATTTTTTTTTTTTTAATTGGTGTGCACAGAATCGCTTCAGTAGAATTGTCCATCCCGTCATGACGCAACTCTATGTACTGCTGTAGGGAGCAAGGGTAACACTGCTCCCCAGCTCCACCTCAGGAGGGACCAAACCGCCTTTGATGGCAGGAGGAAAGGGAGTCTCCAGGACACCTTCAGAGTCCTGATAACATTCTTTGGGACCAGCAAAGAATCTTGAACCTACACAAGGTCCCCAGCTTGGCACAGCAGACTCCTGGGATTGACCAGGAGCCGCATGGATGACAACCAGCTTAGGGGAAGGACGTGTTTCCCTTCCCCATGGCAGGACAAAGCTCATCTATCTGCCATACTTCAAGCTCCTGCCTTCACACCTGCACTTTGTCAACGTCCTCTGGGGAAAGCCCAGCCACTGGGCAGGATTCTTTACTTGACACATCACCCCATGCAGAGTTCAACGAAAAACCTAAATATTTTTAACTTGCCCCAACCTATTCGAAGTTCACTGGAAATTCTCCGGAATGTTCCTGGACACGTGAGCTGCCCAGGGAAGCTGCTGTGGTTGCAAGGCTGCCAGCGTGGGCCATCAGTGCCTGCTGAGGTAGACACGGTGCCCTGGCCCCCCAGCAGCGACAAACCGGCCCCCCCGCCTCGCTCCGACGGGCACGCTCGGGCCTCTGTCACCGCACCTGATCGGATGCCAGACCACATTGGAAACAGAAACGGCACGGGCAGGAAAAAGAGAAAAAAATAAACAAACTGAATATAATACGCTGAACATATTCCGTTTTCGTATTTAAAGTCTCCATTCTTAAAGAATATAAAACTTCTGCAAAACATACACAGAAATACTACTGAACTGAATGAATTCACAGCAGAAAGGTCTCAGACTACATCAGCGTTATGGTTATTGTCATAAATTTTGACTAAGTATCTATGAGTCAGTTGAAATACTGCTGGAAGGATGTTTTTTTTCACTATAGGGTGCACAGACACAGTGTAAAATCCTCTAGAAATATACAGGATTGTAGGTTTAAAATATTATTATTTATTGTTAGATTCATTTATTATGTCAATGGTTAGGAGCCCCACCTGAGATGGGAACACCACCAAGCAGGCTCTTTTTAAAACACAACAGGGAAAAAAGACCAACTCAGGGCTCTGTTGGGGGACATAAAACAGATGTGAAAGTCAAAGAAGGGGAGAAGCAGCAAATTAGCTTTGCAATATAAAGAAAGAACTGAAACACTGAGATGACGCAACTCATCTACAGTAGTACTAAGTATCCGCAGTGGGCAGAGGGGCACAGAGCCAGGGAAAGAACGTGGAAGTAGAAGCGGACTAGAGTATGCTCCTGTCTTAATTAGAATATCGCACTTTTAATTAGAATATTCACTTTTCTATCCTCTTTAATGAAATATCACATCAGCGTCACGGACGGGAAGATGCTGCTTCAGAAAAGCACCTTTTAACAGCTGCATAAAAACTCCCCTAAGGGTAAAGTTTTCTGGTTGCTCTGAGTACATGAAATGAAGTCCAAAATCCATATGCAAGCTACTATGAAAAGCAATACTGAAGTAAATTTAGGAATTTTTTTTCCAGCCTCTGTTCCACACAGCTATGTGCTCTTTGAACCAAAACATCCTACAAGTATAGTTTTGATCTGATGAACTCATGGCTGATTCATCTAACTGGTTATCCCGGCTTGCTGAGACACACTTACACGGGGATACTCTTCTCTCCTGCAGTTCTCAATTGTGCCCATACCATATAGTGGTTAAATTAAATGCACATTTAGTATGTTTATTCCGCAACTATTTACTTGAGCAGGAGGAGCTTGCACACTCTGGAATGTTTACCTTGTTTATTATGAGTCCATTGCCAGATAATTTATGCAAGTGAAATTACAAGGACATGCCGAGATGCATAACAGCTATCTACATTCCTCTGTGCTTCGAATAGAGCAGAACTCCTTTGGAAATCTTAGTGCATATTTATGCATTTAAAGACTAATCTAATATATAAACATACGTAAGGTTCTACAAGCTAGTGAAAACTTGCGTATCCTGAATTTGCATGTCTGAGTTCACAACGCAAACAACACAATTTTAAAGCAGCAAAATGAAGAAAGAATTAATTTAAAGAAATAGAGGGAAAAATAGATCCTGTACTGTGCAGCTTAAAGCTTCTTACAAGTAAGGGAAGTATATGAGCTTCTCAAAACAAAACAGAGTTGTGAAACCATATACAACAGCAAGAGTACAGCAAAACAACAAAAAAGGTTGCAGCCAGTTTGCTCCAGAATTACACGTCTAAACCTATGTGTGTCTATTCAGGTATTTACAGAGAAATGTGTTATCATGATTATAATTTTTTTTATATCTACCTGTTGTCAAATTGAAAAGAAAACGTCCCTGGAAAATAAACCATTACTAATTACCTGAGTCTCACCAGCAGAGCACCTGTCAAATCATTTTAAGTGACTGAAATTAATTTCAAATACTTCCTTAGGGTTTGGTTTTGGTGGGGGTTTTTTTGCACCTTTTTTTTTTTTTTAAAAAACAGTGTGGAAAAAGAAACCTTGATCCTGAAATCTCTTCAATAATACTATGCCTGTATTAAAAATGTTTTTGGAAATCCCTGAGTACATTTCCAGTATATCAGAAATACAGACGACTGTCAGATACTCTTATTAGTCAGTTGGAAAAGCCAAGACGGCCCAGTAGGAGGGAGAAATGTTATACTGATACGATTATGAGTCATTGCAGTTTTGGTTGAATCAAGGCCATTTATTTGAAAATCTGCTGCCCAAAAATGTTTCCTAATTTGAAAGACCCTCCTTTTATTCTTTTTTTCTTTTTTTTTTGTTTTGTTTTTTCTAAACTGGATATCTTATATTTAAGTTTGTTTCCACCACTTTATGCTCAGGAATTTTCTGTTGGCCCTTGTGTAGCATGATGCCTATAACATCCAAAACAGAGGGCTCCAGGATGTCTGCCATAAGAAAATATGCTGGCTTGCTTTATTTTTAAACATTAATACAGCTGGCAACCACGAGGACATGAATGACATGATTTACAAGTTTGTGGGCCAGACAAAGAAGGATCAAAAGATTATCTGCGAGCAAAGAGTCAACATTTCAAACTGAGGAAATAGGAACAGAAAAGGCTCATCTGTGAGCAGCCCAAATCTTTCCAGCAGCCCAAGCTGGTGGGGATGAGATCGTGGGAGCCCCTTGGCGCCAGCTCCCTCTGTGGGGGTCAGGCTGCAGTCCTGGCCAGTCGATTTCACCCTCCGAGCTTATAATTGCACATAATTTCTGTGTCTGAGTGGGAAACAAACGCACAAGTGGGCAGATCACTTCCAGTAGCTGGAAAAGAAACCTAAGAGAAATGCTGGAGTTCTTTGTTTTGTTTTGTTTTTTAACATAGGTATAATATCTGAACTCCAGTGCCTACATTTTGTGTGTCTTGACTGTGGCTGCAGTTTGGATCCCTGCCATAAAGAAGACACAAGTACAAGAAGTATCTGCATTCTGAAACAAAGGTCAGTGGTTGACTATGGCACGAGCAGTTTGCAAACAAACAAGCTAAGGTACCTTCAACAGCGTCC
This sequence comes from Pampusana beccarii, assembly GCA_013399365.1. Taxonomy (NCBI): domain Eukaryota; kingdom Metazoa; phylum Chordata; class Aves; order Columbiformes; family Columbidae; genus Pampusana; species Pampusana beccarii. The sequence goes on along the minus strand of VWYH01003685.1, from coordinate 2,737,742 downwards.
CTAAAAAGCAGTTGATCCCCCTTTGGACTCCACTGCACAAGCCTGCTGAGGCACATCTCGCATGTGTAGATGCCTTCCTCAGACATGGCGCTCTGGTGTCTTTAAATCACGAGAGACACTGGAAACAGCACCAGAACAGGAGCTGAATGAGAGTTTTATATTACGAGTTCTGAATATTGACATTACTTGGCCGCCTTCTCCTGGTTTCCAGGTCTTCGTAAAAGACAACAGACCCTTCTTGGTGGTGAAGATCGTACAAACTCCTAGAAATTGCCAGGAACAAGCGGATGGGGATGAAACCACATGACATGTCTACTCGTAAGCTACAGACCACAGTCTGGAGAACTCAAAAAGCATCAATTACTCCTGGCTCTGAAAGACTCTTTGAAAGACATTTCTGACTCCATCCCACACCAGCCCCCAGGAAAGAAACAACTCTGTCCTTCTGCTCTTAGCCAGCATGGAAAGCAGAGGACGGCTTCAGCCACACCATCCAGCACAGAAAGGGAAAAGAGAAATAGCACAATCCGAAGCAGAATGGGAGCCGGGGTGGATACTGCAGCCAAATCAAACACTTTCCAAATGCTGGAACAGAGAGCACAATCCTAAATACAAATGAACCCTGCTGGTTTCATGATCTTCATAATGAAGTTTATCAAGGTATCACTTCAAGGCTACATCCTATTTACAAATACAGCACTCAAGCCTTTAAAGAGCTGTGGCAGTACTAGGTAAATTCATGCTAGTAATTACTTCTTCCCAAGGATTTAGTTGTTGAAGTTTGGAGCTGAATATCAGAGATTGTTCGTGCTTCTTGGTTTCTCCTTTTCTGTATGCAAGTGAATATTTTCTGAACACAGTAACTGGAAAAAATGGTCTTTTCACTCAAGCATTTAAGCAGTCAGTCCTCTAGTGAATAATAATAAAAAAGAAAAACAATATTAACCGGATGGACTGAACTCCAGTCAACAGCTCCCCCTACCAGCCAATTCACAGAGAATCAAGACAAGCAAAAAGTAAAGCTGTTTAGGATTCAAAGGAACTGTGAACTAAAAGAGTTTTCCAGTGATAGCAGGAAAGTTTCAAAACCAGTGCAGAAACTCATGTTCAGAGTTTTGTGATGGCAAGGAATCTTACACATCTGACAACGCCTCAATAGAGTGCAGCTTACAAGTCACTGAAAAAGTACCATACTTCACTGTAATGCCACAGTTAAACCTATAAGATAAAGGGTTTCTATTTTGTTTTATAAAATGAAATGTGAATTTCACTACAGCTGTGTTAGAAGGACAGCCACAGACCTCTGCAGTAGGAAACTGCATACATTTGGAGGTAGAATTTAACTGAGTTCACTGCAAGCATCACATATGAACTCAGGTTCAAAAGGACCTTGAAATATCTCCAGTCCAACCTCCTGCTCATTGGGCCCATTGGGCACTGAAAACCTCCAAGGTGGTAGACTCCACAACCTCCCTGAGTAATTGTTTGCTTAATTATCCTCATACATATTTTTTTTTCCTTTTATTACCAATTTATGACAACTGTTTCTTGTTATCTTGCTGGGCACCTCCATAAAAAGCTGAGCTCCACCTTCATAGCAATATCCTCTTAGATAAATCAGAAGGCTGTTCTTCCTACTTTTATTCATACCTTTGTGAAAACCATTTAACTAGCAGTAAGGCTCAAGGGCAACTTAAAACAGTTTTTTTGGATACACAACACACACACTATTCGTATTCAGCTACACACAGAGAATGAACTCATTTATCACAAGGCTATGTGATCCATTACATAGACATCTCCAAACATCCGAGCTGGCTTATGCATGTTACACAGTATGTAGATAAATCTACCCGTCTTTTGCTTGCATATCTAGCCCGGATACCAATAGGGCATCTCAGGTTTTGAAAGTGTTTCATCTGTGATTTGTGCACTGATTTTTCAGTCCTGAAACAGTTTTCAACATTCTGAGCAGCTTCACATAGCCATTTGCTTTCCTTCCTTAAAAAAAAACAACCGCAAAACAATAACAAAATCAATAAAACCCCCACAAAACACTCAAATGTTTCATCAAAATGTTTCCCTCTCCTTTTCACCATTTCCCTTATCCACTCACATAAGGTTATATGCCCTGACTCTAAAGGATACATTAATAATATGTTGCAACAGCAGCAGGCCTAGAACACGAATTTCATATCTAAAAATGTGAGATTCTCAAAATTCCAAGTGAAACATGTAAATACATATTTTTAATAATTAAGAAGATCCACTATGTTGATCGTAAAAGTTGTGATACACTTATGAGTCAGAAATCTATTTCAGTGTATTTAGGATTATGTTTATGACACTCTCTAAAACCTGCCTTTGAACTAAGATACTTATATAAGCACCAAAAATAATACTTCTAATACCATTTAAAGCCCTCTAAAATGTTTATTGGTTTCCCTAATACTTGGTGAGTATATAAAATACTCAATTGTGAAAATGAGTGATTTGAAGCTTTTTAATAGCTCTCTCCATGTAACTTCGTTGTTGCTTTTCCTCTTGTAAAAAGCATATCTATACCTGAAATCTGTGCTCCAAAACGACTTGTGTATAGACTGTGTGTAGACTCTGGAGTCACATTTACTGCCACATGCCATTTCTATACAACACAGACTGACACATAATTATAACCCTAAAGGAACCAACTCCTGTAGGGTTAATATGTATAAATATTGTATAAATTACAATAAAATAAATTATAAATAGGGTTAATAATGTATAAATATTATATGTGCTCCTATGTATGTGCAAGGCACCGCTGCCTTCACAAGCACACTACAGCAAAAGCACAATATTAAATGTTGCGATCTCAGTGAAGATGAACAGCTGAATAGATCCCACTTTTATTCTTTTTCTCTTTTTTTTTCTCTGAATAGCAACTTATTGCAGCATACTCATGGGTCTGCATGTTAGAAACCTTCTGTAACTTCTGTTTCTCATTCAAGTCACATGAGATTTCTGTTTGATGCTATGTAGCTAAAACCATACTATGTGAAAATCTACAATTTTAAGTGCAGTTAAGAAACAACCTTTTCCTCACTGACATAAGTGATTCACTGATAAATGTTACGGTTCAGCTTTTCCAGGTACAAAATACACTTGACAACAACCTATTGCACTTTGACTTACGCTCCGTAAAGCTTTTATTGCAGTGCGTCAGGAAAGCATTTCTAACTACTGTGAGGACCCTTACCAGTTCATTAGCTGTTAACAATATAAGGAAGATATTATACATATCTACAAATACTTATTCAATCACGTATCTCTAGACAGATGCAATTCACTTTATCTTTTAGCAAACTCCATTGTGGGGAGAAACTGTCAACAAATTTTTCTTACTTCGATTAGACACCCTTATAGCTTCTTCTCTTCTTGTTCTTAAAATCTTCCATCAAAAAGCAAAGTTCTCCACCTGCGTTTGCCTTATGTTTTATTTATTTTTCACAAAATCCATGTAGAATTAAACCGAAAAAAAAATATTCTTATATTCACATATATTACAGTATATGCACTACTATTTACATAAGAGAGTCCACACGCTTATTCAGGCATCTCAGGAATGCTGTACAAAACCCCATGTGCAGTCTCGAGCACCAAGTCTACAAGAGAGGAAATCTGTGTTTGCTTTCATAATAGTAAATCAACTTAACATGAGGGACTGAACAAAATTCTTTCTTACTAGTCACCTGCTAGTTACTTTCATACATTAAACACGCAGAAAACAAAACATCTTTAACCCTACAGTTTTATTTGTAATCCCTGACTTCCAAACACAAAGTATGAGCCAGCCACAGCACAAATATCCAAAGTCCTGCACTGTACCAGCTCAGGTGCCCACTGGGTCCAGCAGCTGCCCCTCAGACCCGGCTCCGGGCCGCAGGCCCTGACCAGCACTCAGGTCCACCAGCCCACCTCCAAGCACCTCAGGGTTCTTACAGGCAGGCTCAATTCCACCAAAACACCCCACAATAAGTTTCACACAATCCTAAAACACTCTGGCCGCGAGAACCCGTGTAAAATCCTATAACCCTTATGACAATAGCCTTGTTAAGATCTCATGGCATCCTAGGGAGAGGTTTCTTTTGGTGGCTTTCATGCCAGGGGCCTTCACGTGGTCAGGCGCAGGAATGACTGTGGTGCCACCTGACAGTGCTACCACCTGCTCACCATACCCATCAGGGACCCGCGGAACGAGCCGTTCCAAAAGCGACTTCATTTTGTTAACAAAATGATTTAGAAAACTTGAAATTCATTTCAGACGGTATGATCTGTTGTCCTGTGATAAAATACAAACTTAATGGACTGTTTGTGTTTTGGTGAAATATATTTTAGAAAATTTCACAACAAGTAATTACGTGAGGGTGCTTAGTCTAGGTTAATGGAACAGCTTTTAAATTGGCAGGATTATGAATAGTAAAGATAGGTGTCTATTCGATGTAAATACACCCCCAAACACACAGGAACTCCCCATCCAAGGCAGTCAGTGCAGTCACCAGCACTGGGCGAGGGTGTAGCAAAGCCAGTGCTGGAGACCCATTATAAACAAGGTTGATGTTCTTAATAAACTACCTTTCAACAGAATTGTTTTCATGTACAAGAGCTATGTCAATAAGCATGCATCACGGACTTAGCACTTCCATCATATGCTCCTCATGACAGAGACTTGGCACTTGTCACCAGCATATTTACTATGATTATATCACAAATAAATGGACTAAAACAGAAATAAAAAAAAACCCTAATAACTGAAAAACATACTCAAAATACAGGCCTTTATTTTAACAAGTCAGGATTTCAGCTTAAATGCTTAATAAATTGCCTAGGGGAAAATTGAGTCTAATAAACACTGAATTCAGTGGTATGCTGAGGCTCGAATTCGGTATGCAACGGCAGCCAAGAGAGGGATTTAGGTGATAAGAGCTGCAACACGCAGACAGAACCGAGATACTTCCACAGCATCATGTCTGCCAAAATCTTCCATTTGTTTAATTCTAAGGTTTTGGCTTATATCAGATTTTGAACTATTTAGCATGATTTTCATACTTAAGACTGAGAGGAGCCCCTAAGTGTCAAATTCCAGGAAGTTTTTTATAAATGTAGCCCAGTGGATCTCAGCACAAAACACAAACAGTAGGAATAAATCTGTTACCAATTTCAGAAGTTTATTTGCAAGTTCCATGGTCCTAAAATAGAAATAATGTATTTCCAAACACGCTCACCCATAGGTAACTGGAATTTCAAAGAACATCTGAGGAATGTTAATGATCAATAAAAGAGATTTACTTGAACAGTTCAAAGTTTGGGAGCAGTACTGAATACATCCCCTTCAGAACTAATTTTTTGTCAGTGACCTATATTAAAAAAATGTCATTTATGGCACCCTAGTTCTCTCTTACTTTTGACTTATGAGAGATCTCATGCAACACAAAATTTACATCTCAAATACTATAACAACATTTTATTTCCCTAGCAATGATATGATGCACTGATTTCCTCAAAGTAGTAACAAACAAAAACAAGCCCATAGCACATGACAAACTTCTGCAAATTTTGGTGAGAAATTCAATCTTGTTTCAAAATCTCCTGACAAGTATTGGCACCTGAGCATCATATGAATCATCGGCTCCTGCCCTTCTGTGTTCCTAAAGCAGAAGTCACCTATTAGCATTTGTATAAACCTGAAACACCCAAATTAGTACATCAATATCCTTCCTAAGTAGATCTAGATACTGGCGATGCTACTGTTAGGTATTATATTAACTACTCTCTGCTACAGACAACCGATCTGGTTCTGCCTTCCTTAATCCTGTTCCTTTAACAAAAAGAGAATAATTATTTTTGTCTTCCATTGCTGTCTATGCAGTTTAGTTATATATAACATAAAGAGCAAGTTGATTTAAACCAGTTGGTCCTACTCCGTACTTTGAACAAATATAATCTATAATAAGTATAATACATTTCCAGATTGAAAAAAGAATGTGGACATTTCAAAGCCCACAGATCCCTTACTCAATTATTTTGGTTTATCAAAACCAAATCCTGTCAATGAGGATTTATAAGACCTTGACATTACTTTCAGAGTAAGTGCAGTACCTACACACACTCTGCTCAATTTATATTGGACCCTAAAGAAAACCAGCCCTGGGTTCAAATACAAACTGACAATTCCACTGAGCTTAACAGGACTCCAAGAATTTTATTTGAAAACAGAAATCATCAAGTAGATTTTAACTGAATTTAAACTGGAAGTATTGTTTTAATTACAGAAATTAATTTCACCATGTCTAGCTGCATTACTCAGCACTATTTGCATTTCCAGACTCAACTTACAACTGATACCAGCCATTCAGAAATCCTTAACCCACAGGGAAAAATAACAATGGGCTATTTCTGAAATAAGAAAAGAAGTGGGAAGGAAAAAAAGTAAAGGATTGCTAACTGGATTACAGAACACTTTTAGGTTTCAGTAAGAATAGTGCATAGACATAGTTTCAGTTTTGAGCATGAGTAATTCTATTGATTCATGTAGAAGTATTCATATTCTTAAGATTTATTATAAATTGCTGACAATTGAACAGCAAAGATCTTAAGTAAAGCAGAGAAGCAGCATACTTACTTCTAAGAAAGTAAAGTAGCCAGATGTGTCTAATAAACCTTTTCTCTTTTGTTTGTTTCAACATGTGAATTTAGGGAAAACGAACCTCAAGAACACTCTCCTGAACATATTGGGTTTCTTAAAAAAGTACTTAGCTTGTTTGTTCTTTCCCTCTAACCAATTTTCCCGGTCTCTTAATGCAAAATATATACGAAAAACACAGAACCTTAGCTAATAATGATTTAGGGGAAAAAAAAAAAAAAAGGAGAAAAATACATTAAATTTAGAAAAAAACATACCACATGAGAATAGGCACAACTGGCTACAGGAATAGAATTGGAATATTATGTATAACTTGAAGAAATCCAGCAGAGACCACCTCTTACTGAAGGGTATGGAAAAGCACACAGCTTAAATTAAAGATAGCCATTGGAAAAAGAGAAGCAGAGAGGCTGAAGTGAAATCATTTCATTCCACAGCAGCGATCTCCTTGTGACTCAGAGACTCTCTGCAGTTCCCAGTGCAATCCTTTTTGTGCCTCAAGCCCCAGCGGGTCCCTGAGCCTGCACACTGCGCCCTCCACTTCCCCACGGATGTGTGTCCCACCAGTGTTTGTACAGCAACACAACACCAGCATTAGCCCAATACAAAAACATCCAAGCAGAAAAGCGCTTAAATCTCGTGCTGTATCAAGTTAAAATGTAATACAAGTAAATGTTTCAGTTAATAGAAAGTCTCTGTAATAACTGTTAATCATTTTGCATTAAGATAACATTTATCATAATAATATTCCTTACAATGAGTAAGCTGATTTGTTAATAATTCAGCTGTCACATGCACTTCAACAGGATTCCTTTATTCACCAACACCACGGCCATTATTTTAAAGTGCTTCCAAAAACATTAATACACAATGTTAATCTGAAATCCATACCTCAGTTATTTTCACAAAGCAACCGGCAAGGTTTATTTAGGAAATTTCATGCCAAGCTTCAGAAGTGTGCACTCTAACCTTCTTCAACACATAATTCAAAATAAACACTTTCTTCATGACAGACGTTTCAAGAGATGAAGGAATGGAACAAAGGCAGAAAGTGACACAAAGCACAAGTTCTGCACCATTAAGATGAATAGATGGATTAGCTGGAAAATCCATAATGACACGTTGGGCTGGCCGAAGCGGTTCTGTTTATGTAATTACAGCTTTGGTGTTTAAACGATAGGAAGCTCTGAACAAGACCTTTACCTTCGTACCCCTGCAGCAGCACTTAGCGGCGCTTCAGTATCCCCGTGCACCAGTGCCAACCACTGCAATTTACCTGACATCTCATCAAAGGCTTTAAAGCATCACCTACTAGAGGACAAATAGATCATCAGGCAAACTGTTATGGGCCAAATACAATCTTTGTGCAAAACGTGTTAAGCAATATTCAGGTGTATTGCAAGCAAGGGCAAAATGAAAGCCAAGCAAGGCACTACCATCCAGCTCAGCCAGCCACTCAGCCATGTCTCTCGCTTACCAACAGATTGCAAGGCAATGTCTTCTGCCTGCTGACAATTAAAAAAAAGAGCTCTATCCAGCCTATCTTAGGTGCAAACACAAAGAATGCAAGTCTGTGTGTGCTTCGCTCTAGCAAGAAAGATCAAAGCAACTCTGCACATAAGAAACGACACTGCAGTCAAGCCTTCCTTCTCAACTCACGTTTACAGCAACACTGAAGATCACGGCACAGAGGTGAGCCATGAATTAAAACCTGCCCAACGTTTTTCTTGTAGTACTGACTTATCATGTCCTAACTGGCATGATACACACTGACTTACTGAGACATTACAGGAGGAATATTATCTATAAGAGTTTAGCAAAACTGGCTCTCCTGGAAGAGCAGGATCACGGTAAAGAAAAACAGCTTCAATTTGTGCACGAGTGCTCTGCATTGCTCAGGAGGAAACCCAGTGAATGTTGCTCAGAGAAACTGAAATACTTTTCTAAAGTTAAGAACATGCCAGTCCGAGGTTTGCTGAGCACAGATTGCTGCAGGACTGCTGTGTGTAGAATAAGATGGAATTACTCACTGATTTTCCATGTTCTTCTCCTTCTAAAAAGGTGAGCAATACACTGACAGAGATCATCCTATGAAACAGAACACCTGTCCTTCAACCTAATGAGTACCGCTGTTTCTGTTTCACAGTCACATAATTTCCTTACACCAAAACCAGCATTAGCTCATGATGAAAGGTAATATGTGCACAATATGTGCTGAAAATGATAGGAATGCTGGAGAAAATGCTATAGAGCAACATTTATTGACTCTCATATTCCTGCAGTTGAATGTGATGATCAGTTTGCCCCTCCTAGTCTTAAACTCCATGAATCCATAGAAAATGAGGAATGGAACAAAAATATCCCAAATATTAGCATTAAACGCAGTTGCAGTAATCATAAACACATTTTCAAGTCTGCTTCAAAAAGCCACTCCAGTGGCACAGCACAACTTGGGAACTCGGTAGTTACAGCTCCTGCAGATGATATAATTGTAAAGGACATTGGGTCATGAAGTGTCAACAATCACAGCTACTCATACCCAAGTTGATACACCAGCTAGTTAAGAGTTAGGGGAGTACATAGTACTGCAGGAAATACTTGCATGACTAATTCACCTGCACAACACAGGGAATCAAATACTCTCATATCACAGACCAGGTCCAAATGCAAATATAAATAATCAAAGTTTTTCAAACTCCACATCTCCAAAGAAAGTTCTCCTGAACTCCCACATGGCTTAAGCAGCACCAAAACTCAACAAGCATTTGCCTTCAGGTCTGAGGATGCTGTAGGTGCCCAAAAGTCCGTCTCTGCGTAAACCACTTCTTCGGCCCAAGCTATGCAGCACTTCGGTTGAGCCTGACCCCAACTAGCCTAGAAAGTAGGCCGAGCAGCATCCCAATCACCCTCACGGTACCTGTGCTCAGTACATAACTGACATGTACCAACAAAATTAGGCTTCTCTCAAAATACAGGCATAGAGGTTTTCTTTTTAAAGCATACCTGTCCCAGAAAAGTAGTTTTGCTTCAAGATCCCAGCCAACCTTCCCCTGAAAGCCTAGTTTAGCAAGAAGTAGGAGACCTAGATCCAGTTCACTTCTCAGCTGGAGGAGGTCCCCAGCAAAACTTCTGCTTTTCAAGGAGGTACCCGAATTCAGACAGCTGGACAGTCAGGGTGACACAAGGAAAAAACAAATGAAAAACATACCTTGCTTTGGCCAAGTGGTGAGGAAAGATCTAGGTCCTGATGTCTACCCACAAGATTATTTTTATTTGTACTGTTTCATAGGAAGTTCAAAGCCAGAGTCAGAGCCCTATTTCAGGGGTCTAGTTTTCTTTAAAAAAAAAATAAATTACAACACAAATTTAAACTTATCAGTTGTATCATACACCTTCTGAGCATGTGTTAGGATTCTGGGCAGGGAAACTTCAGTTACTATAAAATCTCAACAGTCAAAGAAGCTGATAAATATAGCTTGCAATGTGATTATACAGAAACAGTTTGTTCCAGTCATATGGGACTCTTGACTTGACATTCCAATTAAAAAAAAAAGAAGTGACAGAAAAAACATTTCAGAGCCATACTTTGGTACTAAGTTGGGGATGTGTAGAATTTTCTTTTTCTAAGATGAAAGTAATTGAAACAACCGACATTTTAGCTCTGGTAGTTACTTATATTTCCCATATTTTCCTTTCATTTCTAGATTAAATTAGATGAAAATTTCCCAAAGTCATGAAAGCAAACTCTTTGTCATTTCACTGACTATATAGTTCCTTATCTCCAGCATTAAATTCACAGTATTTCCTGTTGACGTTTTAAAACAAGTAAAAAAACCCACAGAATCTCAAAATTGTAAAAGATCAGCACTTCTCACCAAAAAGCAGCAACTTCTGCAGGGAGATTAGAAAAGCCCAGGTTTATGCATATCAATACCAAATTACTTCTCACAGCAAACTTTCCCGTAACACTCTCGGGTTTCTTTTTCTGATCAGAAAAATCCTTCCGTCAGGGTCTTGAGAAATAGGTATTTGGCCTGTCAAACAGCGGGCTGCGCAAGTTCAGATTATGACCTGATCATCGGGACGGCTTAACAAAGCCTGCTACTTTCTCACCATCAAAGTGCATCCCACGAAAAGAGCTATGGATCCTCTGGGACGTGCCCGGAGCGCCAGTTGCTCTCCCGGTGTGGGATCCTGCGAAGGAAGGAATGCGTTCCCTCCCGCCCGGGGGAGCTGCCAGCACTGAGTTTGCATCTGCACTCGCACCAAAGCTTTCAAGAATCAAGAAAAGTTGGCTAGGAGTTCTCCCAGGAAAGGATTGGCACAAAGGGAAAAATACTCTCGCTCTGCGCGGCAAAGGAAAAGGCACATTAAAGTGCCCATCTGAAATACACGTAACTAAAAATCCTGGGGACAGTATTGCTGTTAGTGGCCTGAGTAAATTCATTTGCTCTGTTAGCAAACAAAACTCAGCTAAAACGCAAAAAGTAGGTATCAACTACTTAAAAATCATCTATTATCATAAAGAGTGAGTTCTCTGACCTCTTTTTCACTGTTGCCAGGTAGGTCAGGCCAGAAAAAACACAAGATTTCCTTTTCCCAATTCAAAGGAATCTGATTTAAGAGTCTGCAAAAGGTGCAGCAGGAAGAATCTCATGCTTGAGCGTCTTGAACCTAAAGATGCAGTTTAAATTTGCTGTTACCAAAAAAAAACAAAAAAAAATAACAAAAAAAAAAAATCAAAGAAGAAAAAAGCACAAAAAAAAAAGAAGAAAAGAGAAGTAGCTGTGAGGCATAAATTCAATATTCAACAAATCCAGCCAAGCATTCAACAGTGCCAGGTTCTGTCGTGACAGCCCACTAGTTCCCAGGCCGCTTGTGCAGCAGACCGAGGAAGAGGCCGGCTTGTTAAACTTTCCATTAGGTTACGAACAATCTGCTCTCCAAATCGCAGGGGTACTCTAAATGATGCCATCAATTCAGTTCTCTGTGTATTTATTTGCTTTTAATTAGAGGGGTCTCTACCATATACCACTGCTATAAGAACTTACTGAAAAGAAAGCCGTAATAGGGCTAATTCTCCTTTGTTCGTCATTTAGACCACGTGAGAGTGAATGCAAACGACAGCCATCCACTTTCATGATTTTGTACTGATGTAAATGAACGCAAATGTTTCAGGTTGGAGATAAACAGACCTTTAAAGACACCATAAATGTTCTTCTGAAAGCATAGGATGCTGAGCATTTATTTCCATTCCTCCCCTCCACTTACCTATTATCCTCACACACGGAAATAGGAATTGATACAAACTTTTCAACAAATTGTTTTTATCATCTTTTGTCTCAGTGAGCGACTGTACCCACAGCAACACCTATGCTCAGTTCTGCTCCTGAGAGACAATGCCCATTAGTTGAATTTATTTACAAAATAACTTCTTATCTATACCACCTACTCAATGCCACTGAACTGCATAGGGTTTGGTTCAGGTTTTTTTTGTCTCATCTGTCACAGTCTCCCCCCTTAAAGGACCAAATTGTGAGAATGCTACGAAGGACAAGACATGTGGTTTAACCATCTGCTGTAGCTACTGCTGACCTCTTTACCTTAGCTTTTCTTTATTACCAGAAGCATGGTACCACCAAATGGCTGGAAAAATCAATCAGAAGAATGCCAGCAGGTAGACAGTACCATCAAACACCTGTTTATACCATGCTATAGGACACAGCTTATGTAAATCACACTTCAGACACGTTTAAAATTTACTTTTTTACATAAACTATTCTCTAAGTGTCTGGATGAGGACCTCCAAAATGCCTTAAAAATCTAATGAGGAGCCAGAAATTCTTGTGGTTTCATTCCAGTTCTGCTACTGGCTTGTTGTGTGGTCTTGGAAAAGGCACTTTCTCTGGGTTTTCTTTCTCACATATGGTGATATTAAAATGCAGTAGAAACTAAGGTCGTATCATAAATGAAGCTGAGAAAACAACTTGACATACACAGAGAAAAAAAAAACCAACAAACAATCAAACAAAACCCCTTCAATTATATTCATCATCATAAATGCCATTTTAAGCACTAAGATTATTGCTCCTTGGCAGATGAAAACATTATTGTGAGAAAAAAACAGAGCACAAGAGTAAAACCCAACAGCTAGTATATGTTATTCACCTATGTGCACATTCTTACCCAGTGGCGTCTTGACAGGCACGTTCTTGCCTTTTCCGCCCAGGAAAAGTATACACCACTGCAGTTTACCTTGGGGCAGGTGCTGCATTGCAAGATGATGCCCCATTGAGCCCATGGTATCTTTTTTACACATCATTCATAACCTTAAATCTCACTGCTGGGCAGCTTCCTCTAAGAGGCAGTACTCAGAGTAAGGAATAGCAGGTTGTGTTCCATCATCATTATGCTCAGAAAACTGACAGAGATACCCCATGACCAGCAAAGACTTTCCAATCTTGTGAAGACAGGGTTGCAGCATTCACATGGCAAGTACACATGCAACATCTCTATACAGTAAAATGCAGAGATCAGGCATTAGAGTACTGATTTAAAATATCAGTCCAAGTAATGATTAAATTTTTCAATATTAATAAAACTCAGTACAACATACTGACATCATGCCTAAGTTTCCCACTTTCAACTTTGAAAAAATGCAACGTGTTCTGAAGAGCCAGTACAGTAAGCAACCTAAAGATTTAGGGACAAGAAGCACCATATAAATGCAATGTATAATTTCTGAGATTGCCTTACACAGCATGAGCAATGCATGACAGGACCAAGGCTCAACAGAATGGCTTCTGAATCACATTGAAGCCTACCAGATGCTGCTGAGCAAAGGGTTCAGGGTCCTCTCTGAAAGAAGAGCCTTGCAGACCTTCTCCTGGGGAAAAAGTTCGGGGGGTTTTTTGCCATACTGCCAAATAATTAGACTTCAAAAAACTTCTCAGTTCGTTCCAGGGATGCAATGGATGCATTTAAAAGGAAAACAAGAAAGAGACTCAGCTTCAAACTGTTGAGTAGCTGCACAGCTGGACACTCCGGTGTCAGTCCCAGATGTAACCAGGGCCAAGGCTGAGTCAGGGAAAGATGGGCTCCAGAATGCTCCAGGAGGTCTCAGTTCTCCTGTAGGCTTTATAAACCTTTCCAATTGCAGTCTTGGTTAGTTAGTCCCCCCCTCCCCCCTTAATAAAAATCATCTTCATTGGATCCACTGAGGGAACCTTCTGAAACTCTGGATGAAAGTTTCCTATTGGATATTCCGAATGGGAGAACAAGCAGAAAGTCATGAAAACCATGCAGGGAATCACCACAGCATTTAGATACTTATGAAATAATAAGAAAATTACTTTCTACGTACTCCACTACAGCAAAATTGACACAAGGCCTGATTTAAAGCATGCCTGGTGTACTGTGAGCCATCCACTTTAACCTGCAAAGATCTCTCAGCTCACTAGAATACACTGCAACATGAGCCTCAAGGAAAAAGCTGCTTTTTTTCTTTTTTTTTTTCCCCATTGGAAATTAATGCATAGATATCTAGCTATTTTTATAGAAATTGTGAAAAAGAATCATATCTGAGATGTCATAATTTACCTTAAGGTCCATGAAGCCTGGAAGAGCAGTATAACAAATTTCTAAGGCAGCAAGAAGGACAAACTGTATTTCACACTGGCAGTTCTGAAGAGATCAATTTTTATTCTGCCTAAAAAAACCCTGTAGTTCCCAGGAAAGCCAGATGGCCAAAGGGACTCATTTTATCATAAATTCCAAAAGAAATAGTATTCACACCTAATTTTGGAGAAAATATCAAATGACAGGGTTTCATTATAACCCACAGGCTTTTGCAGCTATTAGACACCCCTCCATTAAGGCATAAATATGGAAGTAAATGTTTTTCTGATGCTTTCAGGAAAGTTTCTCACCAAAGATATGCCAAAGAGAGTTCATAGCATCTCTAAAGATTAGTTCTCAAGGGAAAATGTGCCCCATTTTCATGTGATATTTATATTCATTATCCCTATGTTGTGAAAAAGCATCCAAAGAACATTTTATCATTAGATAATATTTTAATGATGACAACGTTGCAGTCACAATATAAAGGAAACATGTACATGGATTTAAACATTTAGTTTTGAATGTTTCCAAAGTTGAGGTGTCTGCACTTGGTCTCTTTCTTCTGCAGCTAAAACATCTGTTTGGGAATGACACAGCAACCCAACACCTGCTCTTCAAAGCAAGGCCATGGATTTTCGTTGGTTTTCTCAGTCCTTGTTGCAGAGATAGTATGGCATAACAGATAGTAAATTTTATTTTACCTAAGAGGAACAGACCTTAAGTTTCCAGCCCTTTTTATCTTTATAATACAAATATCAGCATCTTCCCTAAACACATTGGTTTAATAAGCAGATAGAAATACTACTGGGTGCCTGATGCAGACACAGTATGACTTATTCCAAGGTCTCAGAAATTGAAAAATAGTATGAAAATTGACACCACACCTTTGTCAAGTCCTTTCATGAAAAAGCAGGTGGTTGTGGCCAGCGCAATGAGTAAAACAGGATCCAAGGGATGCTTCATTTATTTCCAAAATTAGTGACCTGCATGTGTGTCATGAACCGCCTGTATTGCCTTGAGATTCCACGTTGCTAGAAAGTATGAATAACAAAAAAGTATTTTTGTAAAACTCTATATGGATGTCTGGGTGATTCTGCTTTTAAAATGTCATTATGCACTGGAGTTTATTCTCTATTGCATCATTCAGTGGAATATAAGAACAGTGCAAGAGAGTTGGGCTTGTTTGGTTGGTTTTTTTTTTTAAACAGATAAGCCTTTTGATTACAGAAAGATGAGAAATGGAGATATCAATTTAAATTATGAGAGATACCAGTGATCACTATACAAATTACATTCTAAACACATTATTTCTCACATTTCATTTCTGTCTTCAAAAAAATTGCTGTAATGTACAGCAAATGCGATACCGTCACCGTACTGTCTCATGAACGCACCACAACTGGAAGGGTAAAGCTTGATGACACCTTGTGGAGGCTGCAACACACAATAAAATTTAACAGAACCAAGCTGTGACAAGGCCGCTTTATTTTTGAGTGCGTGCTTGAGGTGACAAATGTTCATTTCACCCTCATTGAAAGTATACATTGCAACTGTGCTTTTTCAGCATTAAAATGGCTGGAGACGTTCCCCGGGCAAACTTCTTTCATTCAGAAAAGAGCACAAAGAGAGAGATGGCAACTTCTCCTGCAGAAGGGACCGAACATGATGCATCTGCCCCATCTCACTCCCCGCTTTGTTCTGAGATTTCTGCACACCAGCTACCGGTGCTCTGTTCTCCCTGCTTTCCAACACCACAAAGTTCCGCCAACAGCAGAGCGTGTTGGTTCAAACAAAACGCAGAGACAGCAGCTCTTTTTAGGCAGTAAAGTCCTGTCTGCATATTTGAGCTGTTGCATAATTGTTACCCTCAGCTCATAAACTTCAAGGTCAAATCAAGGTCACGAGTAGGTGTTTAGTACATGAAACTCAGAAATGCTGCTATAACAAACGTACTTTGTAAATCACAATATTTTGGTTGGGTTTTGTTTTGTTTTGTTGTTTTGCTTTGGTTTTCCCTTTTATTTTCCTTACTATCTGGTAGTTTTTAATCTCCCTGCATAAGATGTACATTTATACAGCACTTTCAGGCTCAAGGTAAAATTTATATACTTGGAATGCAGACTAACATATTTCTATACTGCAAATTTGAGTACTTCCCCTCTAATATCCACATCAAATGTTCTAAGTTTGTTTGCTGAAGAGCAGCACCCAGCCACTGAAACAAGGCAGTATTTATTCACAGCTAGTATCAAACATTTGAAGAAATTTATGTAGAGAGACAACTTCAGTTACACAGACTATTACAAACAGTTCTCTCATACTGAAAACCATGATAAATTTTGCACTTAATTCCAATAAAATACAATTGAATTTGCATTGCTTTGGCTCACCTCTAAACATTAACTGTATCACAGCACAAGTAATTGGTAGGATAACTTTTTTTTCTTTTTTTTTTGGTCATGGTTGTTTTACTTTGCATAGGACAAAAGCACACTGTACATTAAGAAAAACATACGAAGATAATTGAAAGAATACTAAAAAAGTGCAAGGGAGTTCACAAACTAAACACTTAAATCTGCTGATCTGAGCCTACACGATATAGTGGTGACTGGTCCTGTACTCCCTCCTGCTTGCATTCTCTCAATACCCAAGATACAGCAAATAATGTCATCGATTTCCTTCAATTACATTACGAAGGATTAATTTGCACCCAGGGAATAAAAGGTTGTGACGGTAGCTTTCGCATCACTCAACAACAGAATCCAGCATTTAAAACATCACTCAGGAGCACAGCAGAGGATGGAAAAAGTCATTTACTTAGTGTTCTTTAATTCTTTGCGATACAATGAGACCGTATCGTGATTTATGGCTAAATAGCACATATATTTTTCTCAGGAGAGAAGCCTTTCATAACCTGCTCATTTCTGTGGCACTCAGGAGTTGTCTGATCGAAGTCCACTCGTAAATGTGGTGCCCTGCTGAAAGCAGTTTGATAGCCTTTTGATTAAATATAATTTTATGTGCCGCTGTGTTTTCAAACCATGGGTCAAAATGCTAAACGACCGAAGTTTACAAAATGTAAGCTTTAATGATGGTGCACAAAATTAGTTACTTGTTTGGTTGTTTTTTTTAATGGGATCATTTATTGTTAATTAAGCATGCTTTTCCTGATTTGATTACCTAAGAAGTTGGTTTGCAACACAATAGCATATGAAGGTCAGTACAGCTACTGGAGAAACCCTATATGCTGTGACAAATCCAATAACCATCAGGGTATTTGGTTCATAGAAATAAAGCATTTCTTAAAATATTTTGCTGATTCGCTAAGGTATTGTGAAACATTTTGCTGAGTACGTAGCATGACATTCCCAGGAGGAGATATATTCTGTAGTGAAGTTGTGAATGAATTTGCTCGTGAGATAAAAGGTTGACGCTTACAAAGTGAAGGGTGTATGGACAGGTGACGAGGATTGGGGCACTAACACTAGAAGAGGAAGGGTGGAGAGGAGTAGAAGGATGAAACTGCTTTCTTACCCTCTGCTTCTACTTATAGAGAGAGGAGAAAAGGAAAAAAAAAAAAAGTATGATTTCTCCTTATTTGCTAGGCTAAACAGCAAATATAAACATTCACAAATTGTAATATACTTAGTTTTCAACAAGAAGTAAGGCATCGAGAAAATTGCTAATGCTGTGTAATAAAACTGAAACAGATTTGTGGCAGGGAGGGGACCACCTCCTCCTTTTCCCCCCAAGTATGGCCAAAAGCCGCACACAGGGGCGCACGCACCCTCCCCAGCTGCTGTGCCAGCCCAGGGGGACACGCTCACAGCCCTCCCTCCATCACCCACCCGTCCCACCGCTGCAAACATCACCGTCAGGAGCTGTGAAGTTCAACATGTCAACTGCGAAACACATTTTTGAGTAGCACGGATGACAGCGTGTTTAAACATCAAACTGAAAAAGCAGGAATAAATACGGTATCAGAAGGAGAATGAGTAATTCACGCCAGGAAACAGTTTCAACGCCATGTAGAGGGGTTTGCCATGGCCGCTGTAGGAAGATTGCTGGCTCCATCTAGAGGTTTCCACCTGCCCCTTCACAAATCGTACTTTTTTAACATCCCTATAAACACCCTGGTAAGGGAGAAGAACTAGGTGAGTCTGATATAACTAGACATGCCAAGAACACATTTTACAATTTTGATGAAGAGATGCCTTTTTCTTTTTTCCCCTCTGTGGAAAAGCCAAGAGGTATAAGAAGCCCTTCTTTTCTTTAGCCTAAGAGCAAAAATTCCACATGCATTTTGTTACTAAATCGCCACAATGTCCTGTTTGTGAGAAAGTATTTGAAACCAAGCAATTATGTTCACACCTTTATAGTTAATAATCTCACGACCAAACTCTGATGTGAACCATCGCTAATTATTTTTTCTTCAAGTACAATCATCTGTCATATTTATGCACTTCATCACTTTCAGGTTTTGTTCTATCATTCTTAATAGTATGAAACCATCATTATTTGCTTTTAGATTTTAAATTACAGCCTATATTTGTGGTTTGAACGTAGCAAACACCAAGCAAAAGAATGAATGAATTTGTTGTACAGAATGTTTCATAAAGATGGGTTCAATTTGAAAACACTATATCTTAGAAATTGGCTCCATCTTTTTGAAACACCCTGTAAATCCTACTCTAAAGATTGTTATCTGGTTAGACCTCAGCTGGAGCTCAAACACTGCTAGCACACAAGGAATAAGCTCACTACTTCAAATTAAGCCAAACAGTAACTTAAGAAAAACTAGCAGGAAAGAGAAGCAAAATGACTGTTGTTTGTAATGTTATTAAACACTTCTGCTCTCTACACCTACGCAAAACAAGGTAACAAGGCACAAAAATCAGTGTGCCTTTTTCCACTGCCTTTACAAGGCTGCAGATCAAGCAGGTCACCCATATTTTGCCTCATAGGGAATGCAGGCAGGACAATTAAAGAAACTCTGAAGATGTGTTATTAGGTCATTTTTAACAACTGCAGCCAGGTCTTGGAAATGTCATTTCCCTGAAGGGTGTTTGTGGATCAAGCCTGTCCTGTTTGTACGAATCCTTTGCAGGGTGGATGACTCCAGCTCTGGGTACTCAGTACTCTCTGCAGACAGGCAGGAGGCTGGGAAGTACACCCAGCGCAAGTTTAAACCAGAACTAAGCAAACCCAAGCAAACTAACGCACGCAATAATACAAACAACTCTGACTATGGGCAATTCCATCCAAACGTATCGCCCAAACGACCGTAACTTGCTTAATTTGAATCTAATCTGAAGTTTGGAAGCCTGTCCGGGGCTATCCTCTCCAACCACGGCACAAGGCAAGCCCAGAAGCAGCCCGGCAACAACAAAGCCATCGCATGCGTGCCCGCTGCTCCTGGGGGGATTAGCGGGGGGTCAGGCTCCCATGGCCGCACCTGCAAAGCTCAACACTATGACATTAGCTAATATCCTGCATAAATCATATTCCTTCTGTTTTAAAAGCAAATAAATAGCTGTGCGCGTGTCCTTTGACCTTCATTGCTGGGAAACCTTTGCAGTTTATGGCAATCAACCACGCTCAGCTAACCACTGCTGGCAGGGCATCGCTCTTACTGTTTTAAGTAGAAATGAAATTCAAACTGGCTATCCTGATAAAGATATATTTTTTTTTAGTCCTTAAGAAGTGGAAGGGACTTTAAGAAGTGTGAAATAAGGAAATTTTTTAAAACATAGCAGACCATATATGTGGAATATACAGCAAGAACTACAGTAAGAAACCCCTCAAAAGATACTTTTAGGATAACATCAAAAAAGTCCAAACCATAAGTATGATTAAGAAAGCACATGAGCTTTTGATCTTATTTTGTAATATGAGGACAGAGATGAATGAATTTTTGCTTGCCACAGCTTCTACAGTACACTTAACATTGCATTTAAATTCAGACTCGAATCCCAATTACAGGTTTAGTCTATATGCAAAACACTACAAAAACAGTTATGTATTCTTTACCAGAAACTTGCAAATACCAAATATATAGACATGATTTCATAATAATATTTAAAATATACAGAATAATACTAAGCAGATAGATCTGTTACTGAAACTATTATTATATACCAGACCTTAAAAATGGCAATAGTTTCTTAAATAGCTTTTTTTCTCTAGAGGATATTTTTAAGAATAAATACTTACTCTTATTGGGGGAGAGCATAGAACAAACACATCATACTGAAATAACCTTTTTCCTTTGAACTCTAATTTTACAATAGATCCTGCAAGGCAGTATCTTGTAAACCACACATCTAAAAAATAACTAATTGGTCTGTGAGGACTGGGGGGACGGGGATGGCAGGAGCTTGGCGTTTTTTGCTTTTTTGAGAAATCACACAAAAATCGGGTGTATGCACACATAAAAAAAAAAATATTGATATTTTTCTGTTATGTGTACTGTAGTGTACTTTAGTGGCATGGTGTAGTGCCCTACCTAACTGTAGAATCCTTGTATGACATCTAAGAAATTTTAAACAACCTCAGATACTAAGAGATTCTGGCAATCTAGCCAGGAACAAAAAGCGAAAAATCCATTAATTAGAATAATCAACTCTGTTGGTGTGTAAAAAACATATAATACGTTTTGATGAAAGTGTGTTTCTCACATAGCCAGAATATTTACGGCAATATAATATAAATAATAGAAAATATTTAATAATTATATTAAGTAACAGAATAAAATTATTTAAGAATTAGAAATAAAGCTAAAAGGCTGCTTTAAAAGTTTAATTCTAGCTTTTTTCTGATAAAAACTCTCTATTAAGAAAGAAAGATCATTTATTATTTCTACATAATGATGCTGTAAAAATTAGAGATTGAATATGCTATATAATTACATAAACAAAAGTGCATAAACTGCAGAAAGTACCACCAAGGTGAGTGCAACATTAATTAATTTCAAAACCAAATTACTAAATTTCAAAACCAAAGCTCTTACTAACCAATGAGAATTCAGCTTTCTTAAGAAAATACAGCTGTGAAACAAGACTGGAATAAAATATATCCAGGTTTCTTTTGTGCATGGGATTTAATTCCACTTTGAAGTTTCGTAATCTACACTGTATTCCAGGCCTAGCAAAGTTCTCTTGCACAGAACCTTGGCTTAGAGCAGCAGCAGACACTGTACATCTCATAGGAAGGGACTAGATAGAGCCTCTCTGCAAGCAGAACAGAGGAGGAGAGAACAAACCTGAGCGTGATGCAGAATCCCGAGAAAATTGGTGTGAAGATGCAAAATGAGTTGTCTGAGATCCTACTGGACTGCAGCATTCTTGGCAAGGCAAATGCAACTTTTGGATTTAAACACAAAGCTGTGTTTTTTCTGTTTTATTAGCTAAATAAACAGTATATGTAAAATACAACCTTTCATTACATCACTAAAACCTACTTTGCTCAGTCAAAATCAACTTAATGTCACAAGCATCTTTCTACTTTTCTTCTTTCCCTCTACATAATTTCTTTTACACTAGGGTTGAAGGCAGAGACTTGATACAAAAACCTGGTTTAGCACAATGAAAAGCACAAGGATACCTGATAACCTGAAAATCTCAAGCTAGCTTCAGGCATGANACAACAAACACACACACACAAAAAAAAAAAACCCACAACCAACAAAAAAACCCACACTATTTCTGGCAAGAGTTTCTTGTCTAGAACTTAGTTTGCTAAGGCCATTCTCATATAAGCTAAATTTAGGTAACTAATAAACTAACCCAGAAGATGAGCAAAAAATCTGAGATGATTTCTTATCTCATAAGTACAAATCAATTTTAATTCAGTTCTGTTTAGGGATACAGTTTATATGAGCTCACTTTGTTCAAGACTATGTTTTTGATGGATATGGCCTTCTGTTTGTTCAGCTGTACAAAAGAGGAATGAAATCCAGGTTGATGGTGAAAAAGGGATAGCAAAATTTCATAAACTGAATATTCCGGAATTTATGACACCAGCTTTGGATATAAACTTGCTAGAAAATAAAACAAATAGCATTACAACTCCTGAACTGAGTTGCAAAGCAAATAAATAAGCATCCATACAAAAAGGGAACAGAAGGAAGTAACAAAAAAAAGAACCAAAAACCCCACCCAAAAGCTACCAGAAACACTACAGATTGTGTACTGCATTTTTTCATCTTCAGAATTTAATTAGCTGCAAAAAGATTATTTCCATCCCTCTCTCCCACACACATTGTCTGTGCATTCACATAGATATGTATTTGGCAAACACAGAATCACAAAATCATTTCAGTTGGAAGAGACCCTCAGGATCATTGAGTCCAACCATAACCTAACTCTAGCACTCAACCATGTCCCTGAGAACCTTGCCTAAACACCTTTTAAACACCTCCAGGGATGGTGACTCCACCACTTCCCTGGGCAGCCTGTTCCAATGCCTGACAACCCTTTCTGTGAATAACTTTTCCCAATATCCAATCTAAACCTCCCCTGGCTCAACTTGAGGCCTTTTCCTCTTGTCCTGTCACTTGCTACTCGGGAGAAGAGACCAACACCATCCACGCTATAACCTTCTTCCAACCTTCTTCCAGGTAGTTGTAGAGGGTGATAAGGTCTCCCCTCAGCCTCCTTTTGATAAGCTTAAGCTATAATAAACAATAACTCAAATATATTTCACTTTTTTTTTTCTAAGTAGTGGAGAAACTCATTTGGACTGGTTTGAGAAAACTGTATCTTCTTCCTGGGCTAATGCACAGAAGTGCTTAAATAAAGCCTCGTGTGTTTTATTCATCTACCTCCATCCCTCAACCACTCTGACCAGTCCAGATTTGCTGTTCCCTCCCAGTTCCGCAAGGTTCTGCAGCACCACCGGGGACCGGCAGAGCCTGGGGAGCTGCCCGGGGGGCTCTGGTCTCACCTGCCGCACTGGTGATGATGACACACTGAACAAACTGGGACTCCATGTGTAAATAATTGAGCACTAAGGCCAGCAGAGGGACCCGTAAGGCAGAAGCAGCCACGCAGCCATGCAAAGGCAAGGGACACCTGTTCAGAGGGCAGTTTGGGGATGGTAACAGAGGGTTCTGCAGGCATCTCCGCTTCCCCAGGGCTTCCCGCAGGCTGCGTGCGGATCTTCAAGTGCACTCCCCAGCGCAGAGATCTCCTTGTGCTCTGTTTTCTGAAGAGGGTTGGTTGTTTGGTTTTTTCCATTCTTATCCCTCGCTGCTGCCATTCCTGTTTAACCAGCCAGCCTAGGAAGGGGGATGGATGACTGAGGAGGGCTCGAGGGCGAGCTCGCCGTCCCCGTCCCCCGGCAGTTTTGGCAGCAGGATGAAGCACCTGTTTCCCCGCAGGGTGGCTTGTACGAGATCAGAGATCCACCAGTCAGTCACCTTCTCTGAACTGGCTCCGTTCAAGCTGCTTTTGAAAGGATAACAAAATTCAACCAGTGTTATCTCTTGATCAGCCCCAGCGTTCCTCAACCACAGGCCAACGCTTGTGGGACTGGTGACACCAGCCTCACAAGGCAGCAGCCTGCTCTTGGTGCATTCGCAGCGGCATCATAGGAAATAAGAAAGCAAAACCACAGTAGAAAGACTCAATGAGCCCGTCAAGCCAATGCAACAACTAATTAGATCAAGCTATTAAGCACAAGGAAGACGTATCTCCATACTCCCTTTATGATAACAGAGGGCAATAATCTGCAGTTCAAATGACACTACTAAACCTGTCATCTCACTGTAAAAATTTCAGTGCAAGGCATTAGGTAACATTTTTTGCTTCAGTTCTCAGCCTACACCACTAAATCTTATTAACATCCCTTAGTTTTATACTACCGCTACCATGCAGTTCATTATCTGGCAATCATAACCACAATTTCACAGGCCTGAAAAACAGTGTTCCTTAATATCTATCAATCCTCTAGTTGACAGAATTATCAAGAAAGTATAGAAACCACCTTGCCACCAAAATAAAACACTTGAATCATGAAACACTCAATAAATACATTGTTTTCTTCATATTTCAATGTTATTCACATAACCACAGCTAGGGAAAATAAATATCAGCACCTCACAGAGAGTACCCACAATCACCATCCTCCTGTTCCGGCATGATACTCAATTTATAGCACTCTTGACTTAAAACACTGTTGAAAAGTAATAGAAAAAATGTTTAATGATCACTATCAAAGAAATAATGTTCATAGATATTTCTGCCAAATAAGAACCACATATTACACTTACAACAAGCCGGCTGATAAAACTATGAAATCACCACCCGAGCTGTTTAATGAAAGGAGTCTTAGGAAGGCAGAATGGACTTCTTAGCTGACTGCCTACCAGCACAGCCCAGAACACGTTCCTCCTTTTTGAAACTATGACATCTTCACAATATTTAAAAAAAAAGCAGTTTTTAATAGCAGGAAAATACGATTTCTTAGAAGTTTTGGTTCAACAAATACCAGCTGTTAGGAGCATCCTGCACTGGAATTTACCCAAATAGCCATGCACAAATTGCTTCAAATGAGTCTCTAAATACTAGGGCACCTGACAGCAAGTTCAAAGTAATTTTGCATTTTTGGGACACACCAAACTCTACTATTCTGTGCAAAAGAGGGATAAATGACAAAGTGAGAGCAGCAAGGACGTACAGGCTACTGTGTAATTTTAACCTGTTGCAACTTACTTCTGATTTGCTCTTACCATTTTTACTATCACAAGCATTATTGGAGTTTAATATTAAACACTCCCTGGTACAACCCTTAAATAATATATATCTTAATTTCTTTTTAAAGCAACACTGACAGTTTGAAAATTAATTTGTAGGGGGTTTTTTTGTAACATCTATCTGGCTGCCTTAAACCACCATAGTGATCCTGTGACTAATATCCACCAGAAATTTCCCATAGTAATGCCACATTACTATTCTAGCAACTAACCACTTCTGACCAGATCCTTGCCTGATATAAATTGAACAAATTTAGATGAGATATGAGCCATGTGTCTTTGACATAAAACTAAAGAAAGTTCCAGACATCTGCCTCAACAGGATTTTGTTCAAAAACACACTCCTACATGCCAGTTATAAATATACAGAAGGTTATATATATTTATTCTGGAAACATATATTTGATAAAGATGACCTTCTCTGAAGAATAAATTGGAAAAGTTTGTTGGTGGGAATGTGAACTGTGGAAACGAAAAAGGGTGCAGACAGTATTTTGTTAGATCAGGGCTTATGTTCCAAGAAAGGACTACAGCAATGCAAACAAATTGGAAGGATCTGGCTTTTTTTTTTTTTTTTCACTTGGATATTTAGTAAAATACAGAATTGTGCCGCCTATACATAAAGCAACGTAATTTAACTATCTAGGGCTTTACTTCCACCATGATCATCAACTGCCCACATACAGATGGTATGGAAATACTGTACAGCCTTTAGTTCCTCTAGCACATGTGTCTGCACTGTCTGAGCTTTTAATCTCCCTACAGAAGGAAAAGCAACCTGTGCACATGTGGGGTGGGTTCCAGCCAGGAGATGGCAGCAGTAGGCAAAATGAGTGCAGTGGTTCCCTCATTTATTTTGTGTATATGCTCTTACAGTCCTAAGGTCAACATTAACAAAAATATAAAGACTGGGAAAAAAAAAGGTGTGTGGGGGGGGGGGCATTTTTCAAAGTCACAACATTTACAGTTACACTGAAGTAATACATTTGCGGTTTCTGATACTCACTATTAACTCAACACATTGAATGGCAATTAAACAGAAAAGACCATACACTTACGGTTCCTATGGCAATCCATGGCTACTATATTGGAAGTGTGGCTGCTGTTTTACCAGTTGCCTTCATGCCACTTAGTGCACAAGTAAGGATATTACTTTTATTTTAAAGAACAGTGCAGTCCCTCCCTCTTACCCTTCTTCAGTACTGGGACCTCTCATGGAGTTGTCTCTTCCCTGCAAATGATTCCTCTGGCCATGCCATCAGCACAGCAACGGCTGCTGCCACTCGGCTTGACCCTGCTGTCAGGGAGGTGACAGAGGGGACCCGTCTGTATTGAAAATGCACTCCCTGAAGAGGGTTCTCACCAGCAGAACATTCCTATCCAACACTACTTAGGCCATTTTCTCAGACTTGTGACTGCATCTAACCCATTTTGTTTCAGAGGAAAACCAGGTATCAATTTAAAATTTAAATAAAATGTAAATACTTATTGAATATTCAATGACATTTAAAGAAAAAAAAAGGGAGGAAAAATAAAAAATACTGCATACAAACATATTATAATGAAACACAAAACAGTAATGACAGTATCAAAAAGCAGGGCAGAGGACACAAGTGACAGACTTCTGGTACTGTTAAGAGACATTCCTTAGAAGAAGCCATGGCATGGATGGACTTTGTATTAGAAGAGATTCTGGAGATTCTAGAGGAGAAAAAAGCCCACATTATGGTATTTGCCATAGACCTATTGAACAAATTACAAGCAAAGGAAGATGCAAAACAGGATGGCACTTGACCATTGATATAATAGAGAAGGGATGCAGTATTTTGTTTTGTCTTATTTAATACACTGAAATCTTGAGGAACACTTACACACATACTGAAAAATGCCTCAAGATGGAAAAAAAGAGAGAAAGAAAGCAGTTAAGGTTGGGCTATAAAGAGGGAGGAGTCAGGAGACAAAGTTTAGACCAGAGGACTGGAAATCCATGTAGGAAAGATCCTGTAAAGAATTTCATCCATCTTTTAGGATATTAAGACGTTGGCAGAGGATAAAAACTTAATGGAAATAAAACCAGGGAATACATAGTCAGGTGCGAGGCCTGGCAAGTTCTCCAGCAAATATATTCCAAAATTAACAGGAGGGCATCAAACACTCTGCACCCATCATATCTTTGCTTTTATTCTCAGAATAGTGCCTCCCACTGTGGCAGTGCACGGCTACCCCTTGTCTCACCCTGGCCCAAGCAGCCAGAACAAAACCTCACAAAGGTTCTCTGGGTAGGAGTTGATTACAAATGTGTAACCAGAGAGCATAAGGACTGACAGTAGCTCTCTGTCCTAAAAGCCAAAGAGATACAACCACTAAATAAACAAACAAATACCTTGGTATTGGTTTCAATGAGCTGATCCTAAATAAGCTGGGGAACTAATTTTACTTTCAACAATATATCAATGCAGCAAACACTTTTCAAATGTAAATACAATCAAACATACGGTCTCATAAAGAATAGGTGTTTTCTTAATTTATTGCTACCATATTATGACCTTATTTTGAAAAGGGATTTAAAAGTTACTGAAAGAGTCCTTTATAAAACCTCAGGACTTCTTTCTTCCTTTTTGTATCTGTACATTAAGCTCTTCTGAACATACAAAGATGAGATATACTAAGAATTTATCTCCACAGTAGTAATTTCAGAAGGAATAAAAAATTCAATAGCATATGAAAAGCTACTTTTAAAAAAAAAAAAAATTGTTTCTGAATTTTCTCAAGACAAGGGGAAAATAAGACAATTGTTTACCATACAAAAAAAGAAACGGTATCTTTGATTACAAAGCACCATGTGCTTAAAGCTAAGCAGGAGAGATCCTAGTTAGTAAACATCATCTCACTCATTCTTAAGAAGCTTAAGAAATGCTATCATCAAAATACTTGACTTAGTCTATCATAATAACTGAAGTAACACATACATGTTGAACTCAAGCTGTAAGAAGGGCTAATCCAAACACTGGTTTTAAACATTTAAAAACCAAAGCACCCTACTGGGATGGATATTTGCTAAATCTCACCTTTAGATCATCTGTGTAGATGTTACCACGAAGACAAAAAAAAAAAAGGAAGAAAATATCTTTTTGTAATTTTGCACAGTTCAGGTGATAATGAGGAGCTTCAAAAATAATCTCAGTGCTCCAGATTTTTTTTTTTTTCAATATCATATCAATACTAATTTAAAGCACCATCTGTAGGTTTCTCTCTGTCATTTGGTGATTTTGCTGAAGGCTGAAGAAACATTAGCTCCCAATCAGTCATCTACATGACTATGTCCAACATGATGCAATACATTAATACAGCCAACAGTAAGAGATTTGGGATAAAACGCTAATTTTTCAGACTAGACCAACATACTCTAAAAGGAATCAAGAAGGAGAGCTTCTTTGACATTTCAGGTACTTTAATGAGAGTTTGACATACGGTAGAAAACAAAAACCAAAGAAAGTAAGGATGGGGAAAAGGTGGTCAAAAGAAGTGAAGAGTTTTTCCTTAAAAGCTGTTACAACTGAAAAGGAATAGTTCGCTCAAGTGGTCAGAGCACTTAAGCAGAATGAGAAAGGCTAAGCCACTTTTCTATAACTAAAACCCATAGAACACCTTAAGTAAGAAGCAATACAAGAAACCACAACTTTACTTTCAGATAATGCAGTTATTCAGACTGACATAGCTTTACAGTATACTAAACATTGAATTAGGTAACATCTGTTCCTCTCTGTATTCTTTTTTTTTAGAAATTAATATACTTTTGTAACGCATTCAGCTGAATCTAAAAGGAACTATAATGAGAACAGAGAGACTAGTGTGGTTAGAAACAGCAAAAAATTGTACCAAATTGATTTTGGTCATTTTCAGTGGTACCCACAAGCAAAGGCACAAGTGAAAAACAATTTTATAAATATATTACAAAACTATGAAGAAGATGACACTTGAAAGCTAGCTGTACTAAATATTCTACTTCAAAATTCAGACAACATTATCTTGAAAAAAATCTGATTATGTATATATTTTTTTTCCAGGACCAAAACAACTCTAGTCTAAACTTAAACAAGTTATTTCCCAACTTCCATTTTGAAAGTAACACTGTGCACCTTGAAATCACATTAGATTCAAAAGGGCGAGGGGAAGTTTCAATTTGAAAAAACATTTAATTGCAATGGCTACTGGGATTAACAGCTTGGAAGTATCAGAGGCTATTGCTCCTCAACAGGAGAGCATGCCCAGCTTTGTGTTACCACACGGAACTGCAGCTGGCACCCAGGCACAGCTTGGATGGTTTGCAACCCCTATACCAGTGCGTCCCACCGCTGAATGGCTATTTCCAAGTGGACTGTGATACAAACAGATTCACTCTTGTAACACAGTGCTTAGCATGTGTCTTTTCACCTACTGATCTCTGTATGTGTACAGGCCAAGAAGGACGACAGTGTCCTGGCTTGTACCATAACTACTGTGGCCAGCAGGACTAGGGAAGTGATCATCCCCTGCACTCAGCACTGGTGAGGCCCCACCTCGAATCCTGTGTGCAGTTTTGGGCCCCTCACTACAAGAAAGACATCAAGGTGCTGGAAAGAGTTCAGAGAATGGCAATGAAGCTGGTGAAGGTTCTGGAGCACAAGTCTGATGAGGAGCAGCTGAGGGAACTGGGGCTGTTCAGCCTGGAGAAAAGGAGGCTGAGGGGAGACCTGATCACTGTCTACAACTACCTGAAAGGAGGTTGTAGTGTGGAGGGTGTTGGTCTCTTCTCCCAAGTAGCAAGTGATAGGACAAAGGGAAACAGCCTCATGTTGCACCAGGGGAGGTTTAGATTGGATATTAGGAAACATTTCCTCACTGAAAGGGTTGTGAAGCACTGGAACAGGCTGCCTAGGTAGAGTCACCATCCCTGGAGGTGTTTAAAAAAAACCACATAGATGAGGTTCTTAGGGACACGGTTTAGTGCCAGAGTTAGATTAATTGTTGGACTTGTTTATCTTAAAGGTCTCTTCCCACCAAAATGATCCTATGTTTCTATGAAAACATAAGCAAGAATTTTTAGGCTCATAGTAAGTGAAGCTTGCCTGTGACCGTACAGTCAGCAACCAAACTTCAACAGTGCTTTCATTTTTGCAATACACACACACACACACAATTGCTAATATACCCTGAAAGACTCTTCATTTGCCAAAACACCAGTGTCTATCCTGGCACCTATGTAAGCTCTAACAAAAACGCTAAGAAGTATTGTCAGAGGTAAAACTTTCTAGGTACTTACAGATCAAGACATTTCTGAAAGACTGATTGCTTCACTTAAAGCAGTTAATGTCTTATGTGAATCTCTCTGAAGATTTACTCAGAGAGACTGATACACCCTTTTAAACTTGTAGGTGCATTCTTCATGACAAACAACAATTCACCTGCAAGTATAAATGGCAGTCTGCACAAAATAGGTGGCTTCCACACATACTGCACATATACAGGACATTTTAGTGTTAAATGCCAATTTTTCAAAGTGCAGCCTGTAAAATTACTCAGAGTGTAACAGCATACTTCAGCATCACTTACATTCTTGATGAACAAAATCTGTGTGTTGCCTGTTGTAGTCAGTCTGCACTCAGCAGGTTTCATTGTTAGAAAATAGCTCACAGAAAAGATGGAGCTCCGTTTATTTTGAGCTGTGAAATTTAAGCTATAATTGCCTAATTAGATTTCAAAGCCCACTGACAAGCACGATGAAACTACATTTGAATATCTGCTGATACAGACACAGAGTGACCCCTACAAGATGTGGGAACCTCATTAGGGAGGAACAATTAGGAAATACAAAACCAAAAAAGTCTTAATAAACATAGAGTTAGTATTATGGTCAACTATAACAGCCGTTGTGATTTTATGATTTATGACAGATTGATGACCTGGTGTGTGCTAGAGTACATTTCCTAGATGCTCACAAGCAACTCCTACCTTATACACCAGATTTTTTAAAGTGAAAAAAAAGCGGGGGGGGGCAAAAATGTAAACCTTGCATTGCTTTTTGAAACACAAAATCCTCAAAAATAAAAAGCCTTCAACTTCCAATACGCAACACAGCATCTTCTCTCTCATTTTATTTTACACGTGCACTTTAGAAAACAAAAGTCAATTCAAGGACTAACTCTATAAAGGAAGTTAATGCTGTAACAGCTACATTTTGTGTGGCAAACAGACTCAAATGCAAAATACAATGTTAAGTATCTCTGCTCCCATTATAGGGCATGGTAGGTCATGGAAAAATTAGTCACCTCAGAGGACAATCCACAAAACTGGTGCAGTTTAACAGAAATTTAATTCCAGGTAGGTGCACATCAAAACTCATGCCAGTCCTTCAGAATGTCAAAAGCCAAAAAACTCTAATTTCTTCTAATTTTTTCCTGAATATTCCTCAAAATATTTATAACAAGTGTCAGACACTTCCCCTGACAGACCACAAGCTTCAAACCAGCAGTACACTGAAAAGAAAAAAGTGTGAGAAAGAGATAGGGGGAGAGGGAGAACAAAAAGGCAGGGGGAAGAAAAAAACAAAGGTGTTGCAGTATCCCTTCAGGAATGTTATTAAGTGAAACATGCCCAGTGATCCTTGCTATGAACAAGGCTCTGTGCTCTAAAGGAAGGAAACAGAACTGCACTCGTTCTTGTCAATGTGACTCAGAGGAAAACTCCTTCCTATCTTAAAAATCAAACCATTAACCTAACCTGAATGTGCATGCACAACGTGCCACTTGGCCAAGCGCCTTTGTTTTCTCCCCTTCCCTGCTTCAGCAAAGCATCCCGGAGCATCTGCTTCCATGGGCCACAAACCTCCGCCAAATTTCTGGACCTCACATGACTTGCACCATCAGTTCTCACCTTAGCAAAACACAGCACAAAGCCTGGGTAGTAACCTCTCCTAACCAGTTCTGACATCATGCAACGTGCCAGCTAAGCTGGGATCTCTGACTTGGACTACCCTGCAGTGACACGGGTGGCACAGTGACTGAGGTCAGAGCAAGGAAGGGGAGTCAGGGACAAGGGACACCCGGAGGCAACAGCCCTCAGAGAAGAAGAAGATGGGGGGAGGCAGAGAAGGAGACGCCAGCAGGGAGACTGCACTTCCAGACGACATCCAGTTTCACCTATAGAACTTTTACAAGGCAAAGGAGTGGCAGCAGATGGGGAAGTGCCCTTGTATCACTCTTTGAAACACGGACGCTTACAGTATACCCTTTTTCTCCCTTCCTTACCTTTGTTTTTATCTGCAGGGAGGGCAGAAAAGCCAACTTGCAACTTAGCAAGACAGGCCAAAAAAAAACAAACCAAAACAAAAACCTTTCCAATTACATTGGTCTAAAGACACTCAATTATTGTTTTCTTTCCTTACAGCTCCTACTTGAAAAACTGACACAACGTGACCCACTATATTCATTCTGAAGACGAGAAGGAACATTGTTGTCCACTCTTCACCCTTCCCTGCTGCTATGGAAATCAACACATCGATTTATAACTGGGTACGACTCCACATTAACTCCTTCAAAAACTTGTACTGACTTTGCTGTCCTATGTGGAAGGACACCACGGCTGTCCTTCCAATAGCATAGTTTCCAAAAGCTTTCATTCAATTAAGTATCTTCTAGGAAAAGGAAATATTGTGAAAGCAACTGTCATTTACTACATGCATTTACCACTATTGCAGCATCAGTTTACAGGAACAAACAGCAAAGTGTCTTCTGTGCCCTGCTATGAGATTTCCACCAGTGCTGTATTGTTCTTCAGCAACCAGGAAAAGCTGACAAAATTCAGAAAAGATCAATGTCCTATACAATGGCAAACAAGGCAAGAGACAAGAATAAGTTCCAACTGGAGAGAGAGAACAGAAAGTATAGTTTTAGATTGTTAGTCTTCTACTTTTTAATCTCATTCCTACTAAGAGCTTTTACAGACTATTCACAGTTATAATTGTGTTTGGTGTGCCAATGGGCTTTACAATAATTCTACTAACAATTTAATTACTAAAAACTCTTTTTGCCATTAGAGTGTTAATATCTGAGATTGATAACGAAAGCACAGGATAATTAGATGGGGATAGTTAAACCACATGGAATTCATGCATTTATTATACACTTGGTTGCCCATCTAAAATTAGGTAACTAATCTGAATATGAATAATGAGAAATAACAATGATGAAAAAAAAATAAAAAACAATACAGAGATAAATGCAATGAGTTTTCTCTTTTTGGCCATAAGTGTCATTTCTATTCCTGATTATAAAAGCAGCCTAATGTGATTTCCTATTTAGTTTATGACTGCAGGCCAATAGCAAAGCACATTGTTAATTGATCAGCAGAAAATACTTCATTTCTTTTAGTTTATGTTTAGGCTTTTATGATAATTTCTCTTGTGATCTCTGCCAGGATTGTTTGTCATACTTTAACAAAATCCATGAGCCACATAGGAGATGCTAAGCTTATATCTAGGCATTTGCTTATGAATAATCCTCCTATAGTCTAATTTACATAATTTTATTGTTTAGTGGATTCTTCCCATGCAGATATATTGCTGTCAGTGCAACTGTACTTAAACTGATGTCAACAGACTGTGCTTCTGAGAGTGATAGCTTGCATATAAAAATCTACTCTGAGCTAATATATGGCATCTATCACAAAGCAATGCCTCAGAAGAAATTCAGTTCACAGAACGTCAGGAGGAAAACCAGTTTGGTTATATTAACCTACAGGAGTGCAAAACACAAAGAGAAGGTATAGATTTTTAGAGCATTTCTTAGAGCTTAAGAATATGTTGTTTTGTTTTGTTTCTTTTTTAGGGTGAAAATGCATGTATAATTCTGCCTTTGGGTTTGGGATACTAGAGAATTAAAACCTGAAACTGATAATTAACATTATGTTTAGAAAGGTTAGTTTTCTATGTCAGACTGAAGATACTAGGAAAATATATTATCAGGATTTGTTTAAATAATTGAGCTGTTTGACAGGGGGTTTGCCATTCAAAGAACTTCCTAGTTTTCATAGGTGCTAGCACAAGGATCACCTATTAATGAGATTATAAAACTAAAAAAACATCAATGTCACAAGAATACTTTCTGACCTCATTGCCCAACCCTCTACCTGAGCAAGGACCTATACATTGTTTATCTGTGTTATTATATGCTACCCTATTCTGAATTCCCTTCATGCCTCAAAATCTTTAAAAATGTTTCTTCAATACCAGAGAAACTGAGACTCAATACACAGGACAACTAACTCCAAAATGCCAAAACCCTTTGTTGATCTGGGCCCCTTAATTCTGTATCATCCCCCAGGAGTCTTCTACACTCCGAGAAGCTGGTTCATGTTTATCTCAGGCCAGTGCTGCCGCTGAAAGGGGCAGGCATTAATGACGATGAAAGATGCCCAGAAAGACTCTTTGAGAACAAACCAACCAACTGCACCTTCCTCCCACATCTTAGAAGGGCTTCCGGATTCAATAACACTTCTCGAGACTGGATATATGCATTATCAAAACTGGCACTGAGCCCAGGCCGCCAAACCCCAATGGAGGGCGATGAGCTCAGGGCCCTGACACCTTGTACCACACTAAGAAAGACTAAATGAAATCACAGAATCATAGAATGTCCTGAGTTGGAAGGGACCCACAAGGATCATTGAGTCCAACTCCTGTCCCTGCATAGGACAACCCCACAGTTCACACCATGTGTCCGAGGACGTTGTCCAGTCTCTTCCTGAACACAAACTACAAACACACAAATGTTTCCATTACAATCCTTGGCTACATTCACATGGAATAATATGGACAAGCCTCCTTCTTGCCTTGCTTCTCAAATATTTTAGTGTGATGCCAAGCCTGAGTTAATAATTCTGACTTTTCAATACAGTATATTACTTCAAATTTGACAAGCAAGTTTGCCAACTCTGAGATTTAAATACAATTCCCATATCCTCTGCAAATAGCCTTTTCACTAGCAACACCTCTGTAAAGGTGTTTTAAATGTACTTAATGTTCAAGGTATGAAAAACACAGTACAAAGTTATTTAACGGCAGGAGTCTATCATATCAAACATAAGAGAGTAATTGCCACAAAGAATGAGACTCACCATCCCATCCCACTGAGACCAGTTGATGGAATATATCTGATTCTTTGAGGAGCAGGTAACTTTGTGTAATTTGGCAGTACAATATAAGATTTCAGTACTAAACACATTTTCTGGCTGTTCATGGTTGAAGCCAAATTTTCAAACTAGTATTGTACAATTCTCTTCCTTTGTATTTCCTAGTGCATGCAGAGTTTTATAATGTTTGTTTCCACACTTTGGTATATTCCATTTTTATTGACAATTTTAATCTCACAAAGGATTAGTTCTTCCTTTTCTTTGTACAACAGAACCTCTTGGTAGGATTTCCACATTGATGAAGGTTTTCTCTTTTGAGGACAGGAAGACAATAACTCATTTTGTTGAATGAATTTTGACTCTTCACACCAAATAAAACCTTTATTGGAAAACAAACAAAAAAAGTGAAGAAAACACCACTTTATAACACCTACCTGGCTCTCAAGAGATATCTGTGTAAAGAGAACAAGACTGTACAGTAGCTTCATACAAAACAACCACGTTTCCTCAGTTAACCTAATATTACAATAGAATACCAGACAACTGAAGACTAGATTTTGTGTGATCACTTTCTCACACACAGTTTAAACTCGAAATGAAGCCATGGGGGTGAAAAAAAACCAGGGCATGGGGGGTGTGGGGAGTGGTGAGAGGGGTAGAAAAAAAAAAGTACACCTTCATGGATAAACTGTATAACTCTTTGATATTAGAGCAAAATATTCCTAGTTCACATGGACTGCAAAACATCCTCAAAATACATGTTTGTGTGCCAACCCACCTACTTACCTACTGGCATTTCTACAGTTGTGCTTAGGCCAAGGAGGCAAGTGAAAAATTCATACTGATCTCAGCCATCTACTTTCTGGAAAGCTAACAGAATGGGGAAAGTGGGAAAGCCTCAGGCCAGAAAAATTAAAATCAAATGGCCAGGGGAAAATTCTCAGGTATTTAAAGACACAAAGGAACTGCCAGTTTGTAGGCAGTCAGACATACATGCTCACCAGAGACAGGTAAGCTAGACTGCAGATTTACAGATATCTGAATATACTGCTTAGCCACTGATACTGTAAAAATTAGGACAGAAAAATTCTCCCGAGTCTTTTAAAAAATGCAAGACTGAGGTCTTTGCACAAACACATGGAAGCCTATTTCTACTCATGTAAAAACTGCATGTATAAAACAAATTCCTGATAACAGGCTTAAACTGACAATGTCTAAAAGGTTTGAATATTAAAACAGATTTCAGGGAGCTGTGATACAGACTACTTTGCAAGAGTGAATTCAATTGAAATTTTAGCAACTGATCTGAAAAACATTTAAAACTAAAATCTAAAATGCAAGCAAGGCATGACCTCCCTAAATACGGCAGTACAACTGGGCACAATTTTAATAAACAAACACAGAAATAACCTTGTATACATCTACTTGTACTCCTGCTCCCACACTGGTTCATCTCTGCTAGAGAAAATAATTTTTGCCATTGTCAGCAACCACAGCTTCGTGTGGCTGCACAACATTCAGTTGTGCTTGATAGATCTTCCCCACCAACCAGATAAAATGACAAAATCCAGCAACTGTGACTCTCCAGCAATTGCTTTTATATAAGGGTTACACCGATGGTAGAAGCAAGGGTCCAAGCAATATAAGAAATGAGTTAGATGCTAAGGCTACATGAATATTTGAGTCCAGTTTCCCAGTACGGCCTCAGAAAGAGTCTTAATTATAGGAGTTTTTTTGTAAGCAATCTGGTAGGCTCTTACTCTAATTTTAAAATGCATCAAGACAGAGCATATAATCTGCGTGTTACTAATACTATAAAACATATGTTGTAGCTTAATTTTCTCTCCTATTATTTCAAATGTTCAGTTAAGAAATTCACTATTTTTTTAATTGACATTCTCATTATTACAATTATCTTTAAAACAAAGCTTGAAACTGTTTCCTTTTAATAATTAATTTGATTTTTTTCTGTATTTTAAAGTGTGCCAGAATTACAATTTTTCTAAGTGCTCCAAATTAAACATTGGATTTTATTCTTTTAAATAGTTTATTTTATGTTTTGCCAAAACCTTAACCCTCTTTTCAAAAAGAATTTCAATTTAAAAATTCAAGTTAAGTAAAACCATCCTTCTATGAATGAATTAGCAAATTACAAAAACTACTTTTTGTTTTGGATAGAATCTTTGTCCTATAAGAAATGCACTTCGATGCAAAGTTAATGGAAAAATGTTGTATGGATTTCTAGTCTAAAGCTTTAAAAGTTTGAGGATGATTAATTTTGCAGAGTTATTTTAAACTAGATTAAATTTACAACAGTTAAAGGCCTGGTTTTCAGAAAAAAAATCTCTTTGAGAAAGCTGAAAGTAAAAGTTGACAGCTGTCAGTCTGGTTTGGGCTATTTTTTCAGTTTTCTGAGGTTAGTGAATGATTATAAGGCATGACAAATTTTTTCTGCATAATGCAGAAATGAACATAGAAACTTGATGTATTACAGCTTCGTCACACAGTGAAGTATAAATATACAGTACATCTATGTTAAATTGTAGCCTCTGATAAAACACTGAAAATACTGCTGAAGGAAATTAAATATAATTCAGTCCAAAACTAAACACCTTACTAAACAACAGAAACACAGTAGAAAAAAAGCACACCAAGGTGATTTCCCAGTCTTTATTCCCAAAACTGAGCTTAGTTTTCTATTCTAATATGCTGCTCTCTCAGTTAACAGATCTCACTATTATCTCATATCTCCCTACCAAAACTCATAATCCACTTTTATTTTTCTCTATTATCATGTAGGCTCCCACAACTACAACATATTTCAACAGCACCCATTGGAGGCAGAGCCACATTCAACATCATTCATTCTTCCTAGAACACGCACATCTTTTGACAGCACTGAATGCTTATGAATTACGACTTCTAAATTCAGAAAATAAATTTAAGAAAATTCTAGTCTGCTTTCTGCTAAAAAAGCATTCAAACAGATCTGGAACAAAACCATGATTTCTTTTTTTTTTTAACAACGCTTCTTTAATATGGTAAAACACAAACGGAGTCTGTCACATTACAAGTCTCAAGGCACTTCACAATTTTTAGCAAAAGCTGACAAAACTCTGTCTAGTTCAATAAGACATAGAAAACAGATTTTTCAACTATTATCTTGTGTCTTAATGCAGTAGCTGAATCTCAAAACAAAGAACAGAGGAAGTTCAAGAACACTGGAGCTACTAGAACTGAGATTCAAAGGACTCTTGAATTCAGGGTTACAAGATGGCAAAGTCTCTCTTCAGGGCAAAAGGAATTTACTCGAAGACAATATTCCAATCTGTCTTTTGCTATATGAGCTGACTGCTTACAGAATATTGTTAAAATTCACATGCTACATGAAAAGACAGCTCTAATTAGGGAAGCAGTGTACCAAATACATGCAGAAACTACTATAATTTCTCTAGCAATACCTGTGTGAAGAGCAAGCAGCAAAGTCATGCCTGGTTTTGTTTTTTGGTTTGGGTTTGGGGTTTTTTGTTTGTTTTGTTGGTGGTGGTGGTTTTGTGGTTTTTGGTTTTTCTGGGTTTTTTATCTGGTCACAGAATCACAGAATGTCAGGGATTGGGAGGGACCTTGAAAGATCATCCAGTCCAATCCCCCTGCCGAAGCAGGAACACCCAGATGAGGTTACACAGGAAGGTGTCCAGGCGAGTTTTGAATATCTCCAGAGAAGGAGACTCCACAACCTCTCTGGGCAGCCTGTTCCAGTGCTCTGTCACCCTCACTATGAAAAAGTTTGTTCTCATATTGAAGTGGAACCCCCATTGCCCCTTGTCCTATCATGGGTTGTCACCGAGAAGAGCCTGGCTCCATCCCCATGACACTCACCCTTTACATATTGATAAACGTTAATGAGGTCACCCCCAGTCTCCTCCCAGCTAAAGAGACCCAGCTCCCTCAGCCTTTCCTCATACGGGAGATGCTCCACTCCCTTCATCACCTTTGTTGCTCTGCTCTGGACTCTCTCCAGCAGTTCCCTGTCCTTCTTGAACTGAGGGGCCCAGAACTGGACACAATATTCCAGATGCGGTCTCACCAGGGCAGAGTAGAGGGGAAGGAGAACCTCTCTCGACCTACTAACCACCCCCTTCTAATACACCCCAGGATGCCATTGGCCTTCCTGGCCACAAGGGCACAGTGCTGGCTCATGGGCATCCTGCTGTCCACCAGGACCCATCCACAGCAACTGGCAATATTATCTCTAATATCTACCATCTAAATTTCTTCAGAAAGGAACATCTTTTTGTTTCTTCTTTGCAGAATCAGAACATGCACACCAACAAAAAAAAAAAAAAAAAAAAAGGCTGAAATTTTACAATAGCAATTTACAAATATTTGAGATGTGAAGGTTGATAGTAAAACAGCCAGGAGATTCAGAGAAATTCTAAGAAGAAACAGTCACTACTCTCAAATATTCCAAGATCGGTCAGTCCCTCCCTCTGTAACACAGAGCAAGCCAATGTAAGGCTGGGAGCTGGATGAGTAAAAATTTGTATCATCCTTCTAAGTCCAAATATTTTACAAGCTGATAAGCAGAGGAGTTTCTTTGTGTAATCATAAAATGGTTCTTCCTCTGAAAAAGTAGAGCTGGACACACCAGTACAAACATGAAAATGTCTCTGTATCTGTAAAGTCATTACAAGTAGTTTATTGTCTGCCACATACATGATACTTCTAGAAAAGAAACATTTTGAGTAACACTAAGTTAGATACTGCTGAGATCTGCTGCTCCCAGCACAGTACCAGTTTGCACCCTATGATGTCTCCCCTCTCAATGAGACATACTGTGGAGTGATAACAGAAAAATGTGGTGTCTTCCAGATATTTTTTGCAAAGTAAGTGAGAAGTGTATACCTATACACATGATGGAAAGCATTAATTGTTTTTACTTCAGTATTTGACCATATATCCAGCATGAATGAGAAAGCAGTAGATATACCAACTATCTCTATAGCATATATCTGCAAGAAATCCAGCACATACTTTTATGGAAGAGCAGGATTACATTTACACCACTTTCGTATTCCTTACAAAGCTCAGTGTTTGGAAACCGTCCTTTTCTACTTTCACCTGACACAATGTGTAATAACATCCTGGCTTGTGACCGAAACCTTTAGGTGCAATGAAATGCAGCGAACCACCAGCACCTGCACACCTGCTTAATTACGCTAAGCTAGAATTAGGCAGGGAAGGGGCTGGAGAATTGCTACTGTGCCAGCTCTTCAGATGCTTCCTAGTCTGTTGGGTTAGATTATTTTGTTTGTGTTCTGTTATGGTTTGGGTTTTTTGTTTTTATTTTGTTTTGTTTGTTTTTGGTTTTTCCAATCATCTTGCATCTCTTTATTTAATGAAAGTTGATCATTTTGGTACGTAGATGCCTTGCAACTCTTAGACACTGCACAAAGCCAAAGGTTAAATGCTGTTTTCAAACAAAAGCTTGAAAAGAAACTGCAGCCTCTAAGAAGGTGTAAAGATAAACACATGCCAATCTTACCAGCTGGAAATATTAAATTCCTCTTTAAAAACTAGGCTATTGCCCCTTGGAAATGCAAGTGTTTGCATATATACACCACTTTTTGATGAATCTTATATAAAAGGAGATTTAAAACTGTAAAAATACACTCAGCATTTTTTTTCCACATTAACAAATTCCTAATTAAAAAAAAAAACTATGGTCTTCAAAAAAAAAAAAAAGGTCAAGGGGGTTTGCAGGCAGATTCTTGTGTTAATAGTTTCAAATTGAAGTTTAACAATATGGGACCATTTCCTGACAGGACTCACTCCAGGAATATCAGAATAGATTTGCCCTACAAGCAATATTTGCATGCTCCAGATAACAGCCTCAGCTGTGCAAATCTAACAGATGTAGGGAGAGGATGCTCACACTTTACAACAAGGTGTATACACCTCCAGAGCAGAACAACTGCTGTCTGCAGCAGTATCTGCAACACAGCCCTTTGCTGGGCAGCCACCACATGGACAGAGAGAGAACATTTCATGGCAAACTTGCATCTTCCATTGGATCCACACAATTAAGACAAGTTTCTGAAGTTTCCTATTATGACAAAATACTGATGGCTCCACAGGGCGTGGGGTGGGGGAGAAGGAAAAATGTATACAATGAATACAAATCCAATGACTACATTGGATAATCCAATGCATGCATCAGAAATAGATGCACAATAAGCTATGGGGAATAAAACTGTTCATAAATAAGTACTTTGAGGCAGTTTCATTAGAATTTCTGTTATTCAATTATTATTATGCATTTGTTCAGCATGTTCTCACAACTAAATGTCAATTTCAGCTTCATTTTTTTTAGCAAACAGGAAATAACATTCACAAGTTAGAACACACAGATAAGGACATTTACTGTGTTGCTACTTCAGGAGCAGTGGTCAGTTTTTTAGGAAGTAAGCAATGATCAGCTCAAGTAGGAAGAAAAAAGCTTCAACACTTACAAGGCAATAAACTCTCCTTCCTTTGTTTTCCGCATGCCAGTGTTTCACCTTAATAATAAAACATTTTAAAAGTTTGGGTTTTGTTTTTGTTTGTGTGGTAGTTGGTTTTGGTTTTTGATTTTTTTTTTTTTCTCCAGCACTCCCTGATGCACACATAGGAGCACACTGGTATGATTCCAGTGCTTTCAACATTCACAGAAGCATTATGTGAACAGAGTTAGACCAGAGTCCCTCCTTCTCCACATGTGAGAAGGGTGTCAGGGCAGACCCTTCAGAGCAGCACAGCCAGCTGAAGAGAATTACTGTCAGATCAAATAAAGGGAACTTGAGAAGACAGGGCAAGAATCCAACACCCTTCGCCAAGCTGACCTGCTCCATTGTGGTCCGAGGATCACACCAGAGCAAGGCACTACTCAGAAGAAATAAAAACCAAATAGGGAAAAAAAAAAAAAAAAAATCTGATTTTCTCTTTCTTTTCATTATCATAGAATCATGGAATCATTTTGGCTAGAAAAGCCCCTTAGGATCAGCAAGTCCAAAAATTAACCTAATACTGTCAATTCCCCCACTAAACCACGTCCCTAAGAACCTCGTCTACACGTCATTCAGCCACTTCCCTGGGCAGCCTGTTCCAATGCCTGACAACTATTTTTTCCTGATATCCAATCTAAACCTCCCCTGGTGCAACATGAGGCTGTTTCCCTTTGTCCTATCATTTGCTACTTGGGAGAGGAGACCAACACCCTCCATGCTACATCCTCCTTTCAGGCAGTTGTAGACAGTGATCAGGTCTCCCCTCAGCCTCCTTTTCTCCAGGCTAAACAGCCCCAGTTCCTTCAGCTGCTCCTCATCAGACTTGTGCTCCAGAACCTTCACCAGCTTCATTGCCATTCTCTGAACTCTTTCCAGCACCTTGATGTCTTTCTTGTAGTGAGGGGCCCAAAACTGCACACAGGATTCGAGGTGCGGCCTCACCAGTGCTGAGTGCAGGGGGACAATATAAACAGCAATATTTAAATCACATTTCCCTGGTTTTGGATATAATCAGTATTTGAAAAGCATAGAGAAAATCATATACAACACTAAAACCAACAAAGTCTTTTGAAGCTATTGCATCCTTTAAAGAAGTAGAAGTTTCTATTAAAATCCAGTTTGATTCAGAAAATCTTTAATTATAGCAGAATGCTAGTTAACT
This sequence comes from Pampusana beccarii, assembly GCA_013399365.1. Lineage (NCBI taxonomy): Eukaryota > Metazoa > Chordata > Aves > Columbiformes > Columbidae > Pampusana > Pampusana beccarii. The sequence goes on along the minus strand of VWYH01003685.1, from coordinate 2,694,813 downwards.
TGGGCAGTGCTTAATGTTTGGAAGGAAAATTGTAGAAAGGACAAGAAAATGTGCTTGCACTAAAGAAACATCGTTGCTATATTATATGCGTGTAGGCACCAGTGTGTACATGTACATAAATACAAAGAGAAATCAGTCTTTTTTCCATGACAATATTCTATCTTCCAGTGAATATATCCATCTGATATGTTATCAGTTGGGCTTTGAAATGTAACTGTTTGAAAGATCCCTGTTTCTTCATATTCAAAAACCTATCTCGATAAAAAAGAACCAAATATTAAAAGCTGTTTATTCTACTTCATGGTCCTTTAGCAAACAACCTTTGCATAGGGTAAATTTATGTATATAATTATGTATATAAATATATGTATATAATTCCCATTAAACTAATAGGTCATAGTTGAGACCAATTTGATTCTGTTATTTCTGTAGGTAAACTGGTATATTTTGTAGATAAACTGTGTATCTTTTGAAGCATTAAATATGTTTTCCATCAGTGAAATAACTCAACTGCACACAACAAAGCATGTAACAAACATGAGAAACCAGGATACACTGCTTGTTTCTGTTTGTGCAGCCTATTCCCTACAGGTCCTCAACACTTTGTGAGGGTCCCTAGATATGAACGTAATTCTGAAAACCAACCAACCAGGCTGCAGAAGGTGCTTTGGAAACCTTTACAGAACTTTTAGGCACAAATTTAGCATAGCTGTCGATAACAGCATATTAGAATAATAGGATTTTTTAATTAAAAAAACCCACTGTGATCTACAGTTAATATGTCATGAGAGCAGGGCTTCTAGGATAATATTTCACTATCTAGCTCAAGTAATGTAAAATACTAAGATTAAAAAAAAAGTATAGCGGATTTTATAAATCTTTAAGTTGTTCACATATATCTTAAGTTTTTTAATTTTTTTTCATTCCCTTTAATGATCCTGAAAAAATGAAATGTGCCTACAACACAATGAGAGTATTGAGTTCTTGTTCCAGCTCATTCCAGTATTAAAGAAGTTTGAATGTGGTATTTTCAAAGATGTTACCTCTAATCTTTCTGATTTTTCTGTTACCTTAAAATACTTTCCTGAGATTGAAATATTTTCTCCCATCTGTCAAAATATTGCCAGCAGAATAAAGCTGGCAGTAATTTGTCAAAATATTTAATTGCAAAAATGATCTTAAAATGAAGCTCAACTACTTGAGCTACTTATTCTAAGTCGTCAGAGACAAAATGTTTTCAGAAGAGTTTGAAGAATTTTGCTATATTCATGATAGAAACATTTAAGCAAAAGAGTAATGCAAGGAGTAAGATATGTAGACACTGAAAACTGAGTTTCTATTTTTTTGCCTAAAGCTACAGTTTACCATATATAACTTAGACAATGAAAATTAGAATAAGTGCTCCAAAGAAAGTATATATACCACTAGGCAGGCGGCTTCTCTTCATTTACATCTCTTTAGGAACAAAATACAAACAACAACAATAACAAAAAAAAGGAAACAACAACAAAAAAATCCACAAAACAAACAAAAAGCCCTAGAAAGCAAAACAAATAAAAGACTTATCCATTCAGATTGTCAAAAGCTATCCACCAGGAAAAGGAAAAAAACAGAAATATACTATTTCATTACTCTGTTTTCATACTTTTGATATACATATTTTACAAACATAAAACTCTTAAAGAATATTAAGGCTATGAAGTTAATTACAAAACTTTAGATTAGGATTGGCTTTGACATTTTAATTTGGCTGCTGTTCTTACATGCATTACAGCAAAAATTTTATTTAAGTGTTCTCATGTTACTTAAAATCCTGATATCAAGGATGAATGTTACTCATTTAATAAAAAGCTTTTGTGATATTTTTTCCCCTATTCAGTGATCAACATTCCAAATTCAGTTTATGGAACATTATCTACAGTCTCCTCCTAAACCAAAAATCATTCGCTTCTTCAAGGAGCTCCCTAAAATGCTGAAGAAAATAACTTTGGAACAGATTTTACCTTTTCAACATCCCTCTAGTATCAAAGAATTCTCTACACTACAGATGTTGAGTGGAGTCACAAGCTTCCTTTACAGACCAGTTTCCTCCTGGTCTGGCCTTTTGCATGTAAGCTGCCCCATTTTCACCACACTGCTCCCCTGTGCCCCTCTCCTTGCCCAGCCAGCACCTCTCCCAGCCCAGCTCCCACACCTGACACCCCCAGTAATCTGTCTGGCATTGCCCTGGTTCCCTGGGGATGCTCTATCAGAGTGGATAGTTCATACACCACATCTTCACCTGTCAGTCGTTCCAACTAAAATTGTACTCAGCCTAAACTACTGCTTCTCCAAATAGCATTTCATTTCTGAGCTGGAAAACACTCCCTGTTACAAAAAAGCCCTAAAACTAGGATGCGTCTCATTACCACAATATTTGCCATGTGAACTCCTGGTGGGACCGAGCCCCTGCCTCAGGTTCTGCCCAGCTGCCCAAGGTGGGCACGGTGTGGATCCTGGGTCCTGCAGGAACTTCTCCTCTTGTGTGCAACACTGCATAAAAGTCCTGTATCAGATCTTCTTGAAACACTTTTCCATCTGTACGCCTCACCTGAGTTCACCTCAGGACTAAACCAGAGCTTGAAAAAGTGCTTGAAGAACTGCTTTTTTTTTGCTTTGTCATAGAGAAAAAAATCCTCAGCCATACCTTTAGGTTTGGGTTTTGCAAAAGCTTCAGCCATATGTTGAGAAGGGCAGGGCACGATAGATGTAAATGCCATTCCCTGAACCTCCACACCTCATACAATACGAGATTTCCCATATAATCCTTTTATTATTTTTAAAAACATAGGGGTTTGTTAACTTTCTCTGTATTTTTCTGCTATAGTTACATTCTCAGATTCCCTAGCAAGCTCCTGTGAAAGAACCTGAAGAGTAAAGAAATACCTGCCAACAAAAGAGGCTAGACCATCATGTTTGGCTATAAGAAACACTAGTGAGAATAAATTCTCTCTTTAATGGCACTACCAAAAAAAGCTCCTGGGATGACACCACTTAGGTACTACCCTTCTTCAGAAATACATCAAATGGTGTGTGACTCCACGTGCACTGTGCCAGGGGTGTGTTGTATTTTATTTTATTATTTTATTGGGGGGAAGGACATTAAGACAGCCAAAACAAGGCTTAGGATATTCATGTGCAATACGTACTCTGAGAACCCCAGAGTGAAAGCAGTAAATGCCCAACAGTGTTTTCATTTCCAATAACTGGAGAATGACAAAATTTGCAGTACACACCACAAGGCCCATGGGAGCAGGATTTGACCTTTGAGCTATGGAAGCGATATTTCAGATTAGCCTTATCCTAATATATCACTATAACAGACAGTGCAAGAAATGACATGGGTTTTGCTACCGAACCGTAACGTGTCTAGTACAGCAGATTTCGAAAGACGCACTTAATAAAGCTAATCTGTTTTTGCAACTTCAACAAATACTGTTTTTCTGTTAAACCTATTCATTCTTACACAGTAATTTCTGAGAATCATATTTGAGGGAGAAAGAGAAACAGGAAACAGAACTGACTGAATCAAAAAGCTTAATTTCGCTGAAAGCAGGCAGATTTTTAAGCTCTCTTGCAAAAGCTGCTTATAGCTATGTATTTCATTTAAATAATTTTTTTAAAAAAAGAAACAGCTAAAGGACTAAAACACCACACAGGCCAGCACGTTTGTGTCTCAGCTATCATTTCAAAAAGACCTGCCTATGTAGATATTTAAATGTTAAAATACCGTATTTTGAACTCTCTTCAAAACGGAGCCATATATCTGAATGGCAAACTGCCTAATTCAGACCAGGATGCTGTTGACTCCTGCTCAGCTTGTCCACCAGGACCCCCAGGTCCTTTCCTGCAAAGCTGCTCTCCAGCCAGTCAACCTGCAACCAGTACTGGTGCATGGGCTGAACTTCAACAAAGAGAAATCCAAAGTCCCCCATGAGATTCCTGTTGGTCCATTTCTCCAACCTGTCAAGGTCCTTAATGAATCTTTTAAGTGATACTGGCACCATTTATCAACCCCTGGGGCCCTCTATAAGTTACTGGCCTCCAGCTGCTGTCCCAAGAACTGCCCGGGTTGTTTTCTACAGAGGTGAGATAAAAGGACGTATACAAAGTACCGTAAGCATACACTTACAATCAACTACAATCTCATTTTGCTTTGAAGGGGCATAAGCGAATCATTGCTTTTACAAAAAACTCCTCATAGATAGCTGCCATTTTGACATCTGTGTTGAAACAGGAACAATAACTTTAAAATTATGTGGCTACATTAAGAAAATAATTAGAACACTGTAATCATTACTCCAATGTGTACATAAAGCATACAGAGTTCTGCAAACAATGCCCTTTCTTTTATGAACACATCTTTTCAGCCTTTTCCTTCCTCTACTTTTAACACTGGGAAAAAAAAAGGTTGTGTAACAAATAACTCTGTAAAAAAATCCACATTTATTTTTAAAAGACAGCAGAGTACATAGACAAATTTCAACATGGGTTGCCATACGTAGTCACTCTTCCTTTCCTAATTAGTTTATTTAACTTTTAGTAAGTTTTAAGTTACTGAAAAGTCCTTCATACAAAGTTCAGGCCTCCGTTTCTGACAAATAAATACCTGAACAATAAATTAGTCTACAAAACAATTGAGGAGAATGTTATTGTAGTATTCCATTTTTGATAATGTTAGCATATTCATTGAAATAATTTAGTATCAATTTCACATTTATTTTACAAATCTGAAGTCAAAAGAAATTACAGACAGAAATAAGCAGGTAAAAAACTAAGACTAGTTATATTGAGAAATACTGTAGGGAATGAAAATGACTGTTCACATACACTAAACCCAGAGACGCACAAATCTGATACATTCAAAGAAAATATTTAAATTCCAATTCCTTTACCTGCTTCCACCATAATCTTTATCTTGTACTATACAACCCCAATAAATCAAACACATGTGGTTTTGGCAGCATTGAGATGCTTTGTACAATATTTCAACTCTTCCTCAGTTGTGTGAATCACTGTATGATATTGCAATTCTGAATGTTGAAATTGCACTAAGATAATTATGGAAATTCTGTACTAATTTAGAAAAATCACTACCTACAGCAGGAAAACGAATCTTTTCCCTGATAAAGCCTGACATTTAGACATTTATTACTGAAGGTGATTTTACAAGACTCAAAATTTAATTAGCTAGTCCTTCAGATATATTTCGAGGCCTGGACACCCATTAATGTATTTTGCTGCTGTTGGCTTGGAAAATCCAGGAAATAGTCACATTGTTCAGAATATTTTGGTAATATAAATATGAAATAAGCAATATTATTTAAATACTTCAGCATTATGCTGGTTTACTTCTCTTAATCAGATTTTTTTGTTGCTCACTGTCAAGTTTATGAACAAATGACAATAGTTTACAACATGAATTCCCATTAAAGGCAACTGGATTGGGAAAAAAAACAAAAGTCTTTATGCCTGAAGTGGTATTTTTAAGTATGGTGAAAATGACTGAGACAAAGTGAAATGTCAGAATGGCCCTATTTAGGTAAGAACATTCCATTCTTTGTCATCACCAAGCACAGAACGGTTCTATGGTGTGAATGACCGAATTCACAATACTGTTCTTGGATTTCAGAGCAGATAAAATGCAGTGCAGACATGCGTTCATCGAACACAGATGTCACATCTTAGGATGTATTAATTACTATAATCCATTGTAGCATTCCTTATCTACATTAATACACTGAGAGGCATGAAGGAGAAAGAGGGCATACAAAAAAAATAAAACCCCATCTGCAGGTTTCTAGTCATTCAGTATGATTAAGACAGCTCTCATAAGAACTGATAACAGGCATCCTAAACATCTGCCATCCAACTCCATTCACAGTAGTACAAGAGGTAACTGAGGAAAAAATGCAAACTATATCTACATATGATTGCTATGAACCATCTTTAAAAACCTGAAAGATAGCACTCTTAGAAACATCATATAGGGACCTTTAAAACTATTTCTTCACCACACACAAATATACAGCTATGCCAAAAGTAAAAATAAATCAACTTTGAATTTTTTTTACTCAGTAATAAAAAAAATCTGTTGTATGCAACACTAGAAAATACTTTTATTTTTTAACTGTTACAAATTAGAATTAATACCTCATTAAAAAGGTATTATTATTAAAATATTTATGGAAAAAGTCTGTAGGCACCGCATGGAATAAATAAAAAAATATATTTAAGCTGATACTGGAAAGAAAGACAGACCTCAGTCAGCAGGACACAAACTCAAGACCTTTGTGTGCCCTGGGGAAATGGTGAAGTTACACACCAGTTTAAAGCAGAGATCAAAGTACCGGGCTGCCCACAACACTTTAGTCATTCAAAACTGTTACTCGCAATTCAGGGAAAATGGCGAACCACTACTCTAAAAAGACCAGAGACTGAAGTGATAATAGTGTTCTATGAGGACAGCATTTTATTTTACTCCATTAACTTTGTCTTATTCAATTTGGCCAACTCTTCCATCTAGCTTTGGTATTAAGCATGTTCATCCTTTACTACACTTACATCACATTGCTATAAGCAAGTCCAGCACCTGAATTCAGAGCAGAATCCCAACCCATTAAAAATTAGTTTGTACTTTTGTAGCTTCATAAGCCTTTAAAGCCACAAAGCCGTGAAGGTTACTTTTAACTACAAAAGGCACCATCAATAATTTATTATACATACCTTTATGACTCTTTACATGATCTACCCACCAACTGGGATTTATCAATCCCCATCTCAGGCAAATTCTGGTGGTAATAGAGAGGTCTCAGCCACCAATGCCAGTCCCAGCTGAAACAGTGCAGAAGATTTTTTAAAGACATTAGTTATTCCTCTTATAAGCCCTGAAATTCAAGGCAAGAAATGGAATAACCACCAACTTTTGCAGCTGAAATTTATCTTCAGGGAAGCACCGTCTTGGAACTCCCACAACAGTTCCCAGATGAACGCCTCTTATCTCATTCACAAACGCTCCGCTTCACGGGAAAGCAGGTGAAGAAAGAACCGGGAAGTGTGGAGTCCTTTCCAAACAAAAGGATGGAAAGCTACCACACTCTGGATGTAACGCTGCTGCTCATTTGTGTTCCGCCTACCCACAGTTCTTACCTACCCAGAAGCACACCCCATAGTGACCAGTCACCTTTGCCTTTTGGGGACACGGGTGTTTAGGCCCTGCTAACTACTAAGTGCTTTACAGAACTCAGAAAACGGGTAATAACCAAAAGCTTAATTTTGTAACAAACAACTTGTGAGGCGCTGTTTGTGCCACCTGACTTCCAAGGGAGGGAGTCTCTTTAATCAGACAAGGAAGAAAAGAATTTGTATGCAAACAGAATGAAGCTATCAGTAAAGCACAACACTTGAATATGACTGCATCTGAGGACTAAATTAGGCATAGGGAATAGAAGGAAAAAAAAAAAAAAAAAAATCTGTATCTTCATATGTGATAGGGTCCATTTAAGCTCCCAGATGAGATTACTTTTCTCTACAATACATTACCCAAAGACACTTCCGAAACTGATGGAGTCTATTACATGGCACTAATCGGAACATTTTTTTTTTCTAAGTAGGTCAAATGTTGAAACAAAATCTTGAAATTTTATGCACTGTTAAAAAAAAAATCTGAAAGCAGTACAGCCAAGGTGCTAATCACTTTCTAAAATATAAAAAACCTTCTGCATAAACATTAAATGTAGCAGTTTAAAATGCACAGTCATACACCTGAGGCTGTTCTTTCACTGTCATTTTGATTCAGTCTTTAATAACCAACTGAATTTTAATTAGATGAATGACTTTATTTGCATATACAGTTGTTTAACTTCACAAAGGTTGGCTTGTTTAACATCTATGTTTTTCTGAAATCAAAACATTCCCAGTTCCAAATGGTCAGGCATATTTAGACTTGAGGAATATGTTATTTGTTTAGAAGAAAATGAATAAAGCAAGGTAAGGGTTTTTTTCCTGCTTTTATTTAGATTATGCATATTATATCTTTGAATAGCTTTGACTGAGAATGAGGCATCATGGGGAAAGCCAGTGAAGGTGCTAGCAAAGCTGAAGGAGAAACAATCTTACTGCCAAACTTCAGAAAAGAAAACTCTGACTTCAGGTTCCAGGGAAACAACAGTTTCACACTGTCCTGTATGGTACATAACTTTGCAAATTCAGGAACTAAAAATCTCTTTAGTAGAGCATGTTTTCTAGCCATTGTTCTAAAGCCTAATTGAAGATTATCCATTATTATCTTCATGCCTTCTATCAAAATCCAGAATCAAAGTACATGCAAGTTTGTGGATGGGAACAGAAGGGAGGAGTTGCCACGGCTTTAAAGCTGTTTAAGTGGAAATACCATTAACCTCTCCGAAGGCACATGCAATAAAGCTCTGCCTGCCCCCTGGGCTGACTGAAAGCTGTTTAACTGCAATTAGGACAGTGCTGAACCCCCGTTGCTAAGAAATACGCACAATTAGCTTGGGCATTGTATCAACACAGCGCTCTGTAACCTCAGGATGCAGACAGAATCATCTCCCAGCTGCTTGCAGCATGGAAACAGTAAACTCGCATCTGTCTAAAGAGGACACATTGACCTACTGATGTTACACCTATAAGTGCAGAATTAGGATTATGAATTTTGTTAAAGTAGAATTTATCAGGGAATGATGGCTGGAAGCAGCCAAATCAAATCTGAAAACAGATAAAATATGTGAATTGTGACTAATTTTGATTAAAGTGGGATGGAAAGAAGTGGGTAACTTGCTGGGGAGTACAGTACAGTATTTTGTTCTTGAAAATAAAGCCAAAGTAGCTTCCTGAACCAGGTGAGATTTAGAAAGGCACAAGGGGAAGCGGCAGCTTTACTGCCCAAAAAAGTGTCTTAGTAACGCGCGTAAACATCCAAACTGCTGTAAACTGTGCTTCAGCAAGAGCTTCACGAAAATGCAAAGTATTTTTTAATTATTTGTGGATTTAGAGGGGTTTTTTAATCTACAATATAGAGGGTTTGGTCTGTAATCTCAGAGAGGTTTTTTGGTTTATATGGGAATAAAGAAAAATTCTGGACAAGAAAGCAGCTTGTCAAGCTATTGTGTCTCATGGTTACGGAAAACGTAAACAAACAACAAAAAAAATACTATACTTGCATGCAAATAGCCTGCATCCTTGTTAACATAATGCCTTGCAAATAAGACAGTATATAACCAAAATCCTCACATAACCACATAAAACCAGAGTCCAGGATGCTGTCTTCCAGAAGGAACAGATTATCACAGTGAAGAGTACTTGAAGGAAGAGGGTTCTTCAAAAATGAGAGGATCCTACCTACGTACACAACACAATAATACTGTCCAAGTGTAGGTTTGGTTTATTTTCTTCACATACATAACCTGTGGGCTATACATGACTGTTGGCTATGTGTCTACAACTCACATAGTAGTAACATAAAAGGTAATTTTTAAGCCCAAGTCAAATTCTGGAATGATTCCATATTTCCCCCTCAATTTATTGTGGGTTAATTCAAGGCACCAAACATTGTTTTGTAAAATACCATGTAGGCTTCTACACATTTATTCTGGTCTACAAATATGTGTTCAAGCATGAAAAATAACCTCAGTTAATTAGCAGATAATTAATTTAAGGAAGAACAGTGTTCAGCAGACATACTCCAATTTTTGTCATGCATTCATGGAAAATAAAGTAGCTCTCCTAATTCAATCAACACAGTAAGTAGACATGCACAACATTACAGAGAGAAGGTTTTGATTATAAACCATAAATATTCATTAAGGAACTACTGCATGGTCTTTTCAGAGAAATACATGTGTGAGAAAAGATTATATTCCTTAGAATTTTTGCCATTTTCTTATTAAATAGCATTCAACTGTATGTAATATTTCTAAATGCAGCAATTCAGAGTGAGTACATAAAATTTTGAATCTGGTTCACACAGTCTAAAAATCATCTTCACACAGTCTAAAATCTTCTTCACAGTCTGGGAAAGCACTACAATAGGGAAAAAAAAAAGTAAGAAAAAATCTTCATCTGACAGTCAAAGATTCTCCTGGCATAACTTCAAAACTTTACTCCCACGTCGCTATACATTTTTATATAAAAGTTCATCCTTTCAAATCATCCTGTTAGACTAGGCTAGTAATCTTGCTAGAATATCTGCAAACAGAAATCTGTATGAGAGTAAAAAATAGTTGCGATCTCCAAAACAGACTTATGACCTCACAAATTAAAATTCAGAGTTTTGTGTATTCTTAAATACTGTGTTAATCTGCCTAAAATAGTTTGCTTATGGACCTTTTTTCTTCACTTCTCTCCCTATGAAGACAGATATGAAAGGAATTGGAATCTCAGTACCAAACATGAAATGAATAATGCTGTTTAAAGTTATTCAATAAATCATACTGTTTACTTCCAAATTATGTATTCAGCGAGTATTTTCTGCTGTATGAGAAAAATGTATTAAGTCCTGCAGTCTTTGTTTCTTATTTGTACAAAATGCATAGAATTTGCAAATAGATCCCATGTGAAAGAAAAAGAAACTTCAGAAGTCATACAACCATTTCTTAAAAAAACAGCAGCAATAACAATCTTTTACACAATAAAGATTTGACAAATAATAAGTTAATGAAAATCTACAGTTACTAGGATTATAAATTACAGAATCATCAGCAGCATTGTTTTCATTTACAAAGCCAAAAGTAATTATAAATAATGAAATTAGAGAGCTCTAGTAACAGCCTTGGTTAAGAGTATCAAATTAGTGAGCTGAGCATAATTTGAAAAATGTAACAGCACTAAAGAGCAGTCATAGTGATAATTGTCAGCATCTGCTTTTTCACTGCAATAGTACATCAAATCCAGCTGTAAATACCGGGCTTTTTAAGCTTTCTCACAGAGTTGTGCACTCTCCTGCTCACTCTGCTTTCAAATATAGATGTGCAATGATCGTGCCTCACATAAGAATATTTTATGAAAAAATTATGATTGAGAATAAAATGACCTACCAAGATTTACGACAGAAGAGGTACCATTCTAGGCAGAAACTCAAATAGCATGAATGTTTTGCAGCCTCTCAAAATATTCTCAAGTCATTATTTCACAATTTTAATGTTGTTCCTATAGAATTCTTGTATACTATTCAAACTAACTCTATTGCATTTCATCTTCAACTAATACTGGGTAAAAAAATCAAATAAACAAAATCAGACATACTACTCAATGAACTGTATTATTCAAAATTCTCTATCAACTCTTGGAACTTATACTGCCAGAATGATGTGCTGACATTATCCAAGATAGAGAGGAAGCAACTTAGAATATTTAGAGAAGCTTAGAAATGTTACTACCTCCGACAAGCTACAAACCCTCCAAATGGGACTAATTTGGGGTTCATATTAAAAGAAGTGCTGTGAAATATCAAACCTCACCTTTATTGAAAACACAACTGAAGTTACATTTCCTATAAGTGCTCGGGCACTGAAGGTGGGAGTACACCATGGAAATTATATAAAATTCTAATCACGGCCCCCATGTCATTTGCTCTCCACAGTAACTACAGAAGATGACAAACACAGGCTGGGCCTTCAAGATACCTGTGATGGGGAGGGAGATTACATACAGATGAAGCAAAGGAATGTGCAATTGCCACAGAGGCATTCTGGTTGAGTTCCCAAGTATCTTCTCCTATAAACTGTGAAACCCTAAAGAGCTTCATTTCTTCCATGTGCCTCCAGAAACAAATATATAGATGGGGCAGTATTAAAGACCCTCCCTCACCATTCTTCCTCCTGTCCTCTTTCCACCTACAAAAGTATGACCTGATCAGATTTTAGAAACATTTAGTTGAACTATCCTACATCCCTTCCCACTCACAGCAGTGATCATACACAGTATGCTGACTTACGTTACATTTAATGCATTAAAAAAAAAAATACAGTAATTGAAGGCTACTTTGAATGCTACATATTTCCTAGTCTTTTATTTTTAAGACCTGAATTGCCTTTTTGTAGTATAATGTAATGTGCCTCTGTTATGGATACTGATATGGTACTGTTTTAAACTGGAAATACATATTTGAGAAAGGTTGGGGGTGTAGAGCAACCTTTTCCATAACATTAATGCCATATAGCCCGGAAACAGCACAGGAAAAGTCATCCTGGGATATTACATTTGTTTACACACCCTTTCACTTAGAACTAACTACAAAATAAAAAAAATGAACTAGAAGAGGAATACTGTCTAGCAGCAAGCTGCACTTCAAGACATCTCAAAAAAGTAGGTTTATCAGCCTGAAAGAATTCACTCCCCCCCAATATTCGGAATCCAATGAAGTTCATTAATTTCAGTGATAGTCAAGTGAACAGTTGAAAATTAAGTCCGCACCTGCTATGACTATTAACATCACAAATTCTGGAATGAATGATATAACAATAGCTTTGAGATGAAATATGGGATTGGGAACACTGGTCTGAAACACTGGACAGCCTTGGAGTCCTACAGGCTAGGGGCCGGTGACACAGATAATTAAATTTTAAGACTTCTAAGCCATTATGGCTATTTCTGAGACCAAAAAGAGGTGGCCTCAAGAACACCACTAAGTATATCTGAGTGTTAGAAAGAAGAAGAAAAATAATCAACAACCCAATATCTTAAAAATTAAATAATAAGTCCCACACACTATTTGGCTAAAATGTCATACTTTTGAAACAATCAGTTTTTGTGTCCCATTTTGCAACAAATTTGGTACTAACATTTTTAAAAATTTCCTGTGCACACAGAAGAGCTAAAAACTTATTTTTAGCCTGGTTTCCTAAGGAAATGAAACTTATCCGTTAAGCCCTCATCACAATAACTTTTGAATTCATAGAACGATTTCTGCCAGGTCTCACAGGGTGTGAAACATGTTAGGTTCCCAATGGGAGAGGGACGAGAATGTAACTGGTGCTCCCGCTGTGGGGTTGCCTTCGCAAGGCACTGAGGAGAACACCCAGGACCTTCTCCCAGCCACCTCTGAGACCAGGCCGCTGGAGCCGGGCAGCTCCAAGGTCTGGGTGGAAGTGGGGAAAAAAGAGGAGGGTGTTCTTGTTTCATTGGCTTGTTTGCTTTAATAAAAGCTGGGATGGTCATATATTTGCATAATTCCAGTCCAGTTGCAAAATAAAGTAGCACTGACGAAATCCCTCACTTGTGTAACTTGTCACAGGCCCACCACAACTTTTAAGAACAAGTGTAGATTTTTCTGAGGATCCAGCATCAGACACTGCAAGGTGGTGAAGACTGAAGCAGCGAAATTTGTTACGGACACAAACGAGGGAAATATTTGAATAATTCCAAGAGGATCTCCTGTAGCTGGAGAACTGGGTACAAGAATGATAATAATGAACTTCTGTGTAAAGAAGCAGAGGGCAATATTAAGGGTTAAGGTGTTTGAACAACAATCTAATTTTGTCACTTCAATAAGAACAATACTTGCTAATTACCTGCATGTTGCCCAGAGGACGGCCTCAAAAAGCAACAAATTCTGTACCTATTACTACCACGTTACCTTGTTTACTACTGTTAGATTTTAATAATATTTTTCCCCCTACAGGACTTACTGGATGTTTTCCTTGATGGCTCTCCAAAAACATTGGTATTAAAGATAAGCTATGTGAAAGTCTTTTCATTACAGCACACCCATGTTTTAGGGCAAGAGTGGCTGACAAGCACAAGGTCTCTCCTAGCTCAACCTCCCATGGTCCACCATGTTTTCTTGTGCAAGATTCAAAATAATTACTTCTACTGTTTTTTCAGTATGAGAATATAAATAAAAACATAATTTAAAAACATTTTTACCAACCTCATGAAACTCCTGAAACATTTGGCTTAATGTTTCTGTCTTTCAAAAGTAAATACCCAAATATAAGAAGAAAATACATAAGTAACATTGCAAATACCTACTGTAGGAACTGTAAAGTATCAATCCAAATAGACTGCTTGCAATAAAATAGAATGAATTAAGGTGTTAACATGATGTCTTGAAAGAAGAACCTAAAAAGTATCACCATTTTTTTAATGATGACTTCACTAGGAAAAACATCCATTACTAAGGTTTATTGTTTGTTTCTTTTGTGTTTGGTTTTTTTTTGGGGGGGAGGGGGTGTTTGTTTTGGTTGGTTGGTTTTTTGGCTAGGAAAAATATCACTAAAAAGCAGCTAATACATTTCAAGTAAAGCTATTAAGTCAAGATATATACTGACAACAGAAATTAGTACAATCCACTAAATGAACAGCCTAAATGAACAACGCTATAAAACTGATTCTGAACTGGTGTGCCTTTCCCTAGTTTTTGTGCATATTTAGCCACATCACAGACACATCAACGATAAGAAATAAAAAAATAGCTGTAACAGCTGAAATCCCTATTAAAATTTTTGGCTACATACTAAGAATGCAGCCTAACTCTGATTCAGACCAGTAAAAACAGGCTAGAGCCCTCAATTCTACTGCTGCTGAGATACCAGGCTTGAACTTCATACAGACTTTATGGTTGATTGACAGTTTTTGAGCCCAGTAAGTGTAAAACCAGCTTATTTTAGCGTTAACTATATGTCTCCACTGTAAGACTACTTCAGATTTCCTAGTGTATTTAAAAGTGAAATTACTGAAAAGTATTTGCTTGTTTATTTAGCCTATTATTTAGGATTTTAAACTATAGTAATTATTACTAAGAGGACCTGAAACAGAAACCATGAAATAAGAATTTTCCAACCATCAAGTGGTAACAGCAACCAACACAGATGGCTTCAGCCTGTGAAGGACAGCACAGCATAAAATACAGTACTTGCAAAGGAAATGGAAGTTCATTTTTCAACTCATTCAAAATCCATCAATTAAATCACCTTTTAGACTTTATAGGTTTGCACTGTTTTTTCAACTGTTATTATTATTATTATTATGGTAGTTAGCTTATAATTTATCAAGGAAATATACCTTCTGACCCTGCATGAAGTTTGTTGCTAAGGCAGAAATGTGTCTGGATTTGTTTACTAGGAACAACACATAGGCTCATATTTTTGTAATGAGTGAAAAAACAAAGCAATACAACTTAAATTCTAATCACTGAGGATCACTTCCAACTCAATTTTCAATTTAGATCTTAAATGAAAGGAACTTACCAGTTAGAGCGTACATGGTCTCGTTTATGTAACTCATGGTGGTGTAGAAAGCTAGTAAGGCTCCTCTGATATTAAAAGCAACAATGAAGGGAAGTGGTTAGTCAACTAGCTGGTTCTGCTATTCCCTCCCACTTCTCACAGCACTACCTAACACTGGGTTCATGATCCAGCTTACCACCCCAACTCTTCCTTTTGTTTGTTTTAAAAAGAAAGAAAAAAAAAGCATCACATGAGCTTTGCAGGATTATTACAGTGTTTAAAACCTGGTCTTCAATAACTACAGCAACAATGAGATACTAGATACAACATCCAAGCAGTAATAATCTCAGGGTACTTCAAGGGGAAGGAAGAAAAACAAAAAAAAAGAACAAACCAAAAATGTACCTAAGAGTAGTTTTTCTCATTGACACTTAGAACTGAAGCTAATAAAATGCAAACCATTCCACATTAGTGAGGATGGAAAAATAAATTAGCTGGATATATCATTAGCCAAGTTACCTAACAGACTTGAGCTAGCTGTCTTTGGAGTCAATAGGCAGGAATTTTTATCCAGGCATTTATGCATCTGTACATGAATAGGAGATGCTGTGTAAGAAAATTTTAGTATTTTATAGTCACTTCATACAGGTCAAAGTGACCAAGGGTAACAAGAGACCGAAAAGAACAAAATGTGACATAATTATTTTTTTAATTCACATGTTTAATTTTTGCCTTAAAGCCACATTTGTAAATGCATTTTCATACAAGCACTGTATACTTCTTTACATCACATTACAATTTCACTGCCGCTCCATGATTTTTTCTAATTTACAATGTTTAACATCATGTGTAAAAGGAACTCTGAAAGAAATAACCCAATCTCAGTGTCCTGACTTAGTAAGCTCCTTTAAAACAAAGAAATTCCACTTTTAGCAACAGTATTGGGGGGGAGGGAGGGGAAGAAAAAAACAAGAAAAAAAAAGACATGTCCCTTTGGTTTTGTGCATTAAAATAATATAAAACAGATTAAGAAAAAGTCCAAGTTTATCTTTACATTTTTGGTCTCATGGTTTACTCAATGCTTTCTTTTGGTATTTGTAAAGTACCTCGAAGATTTAGTGCTTAAAAAATCCAGAGGTTTTGGTGTTTTGAGTACTTGGGATAAATCGTAAACTAGATCAATGTTCAATTTCTCTACCTATCAAAAGAAAAAACAAAAACAAACAAACAAACCAAAAAAAAAAACCAAAAAACCACAAAACAACACACCCTCACATCAAGAAACCTTTACTGAGGATCCACACTCTCTGTGTCCAGCAGCCTCTCGCTGCTCTCCTGCTTGGAGAAGCAACTTTTTGTAAGAGTTTTCAATGTACCCAGCAAGNCATGTTTAATTTTTGCCTTAAAGCCACATTTGTAAATGCATTTTCATACAAGCACTGTATACTTCTTTACATCACATTACAATTTCACTGCCGCTCCATGATTTTTTCTAATTTACAATGTTTAACATCATGTGTAAAAGGAACTCTGAAAGAAATAACCCAATCTCAGTGTCCTGACTTAGTAAGCTCCTTTAAAACAAAGAAATTCCACTTTTAGCAACAGTATTGGGGGGGAGGGAGGGGAAGAAAAAAACAAGAAAAAAAAAGACATGTCCCTTTGGTTTTGTGCATTAAAATAATATAAAACAGATTAAGAAAAAGTCCAAGTTTATCTTTACATTTTTGGTCTCATGGTTTACTCAATGCTTTCTTTTGGTATTTGTAA
The DNA here is from genome assembly GCA_013399365.1 of Pampusana beccarii. NCBI lineage: Eukaryota > Metazoa > Chordata > Aves > Columbiformes > Columbidae > Pampusana > Pampusana beccarii. The sequence continues at coordinate 2,677,819 of VWYH01003685.1, read as the reverse complement.
AGTACCTCGAAGATTTAGTGCTTAAAAAATCCAGAGGTTTTGGTGTTTTGAGTACTTGGGATAAATCGTAAACTAGATCAATGTTCAATTTCTCTACCTATNCCCAGCAAGAGTCTATCAGGTGTTCATCACCATCCTCTTTCACGGCAGGACAATTTAAGAGCCAAAGCCCATTTGATGTAGCTTGGCAGCGCAGAAGACCGTACAACAGTACTACTAATTTCTTGGGTATTTACTCACTAAACAGCCTCTGTGGAATTTTTCCCTTCTCCTAGGAGGAAGACAGGATCTGGAGAGAAAGAGACTCTCTAGAACCTGGCGAAAACATAACTTTGGGAGGTTATGAAAAAGGACTTTACTCAGTAGGAGTAGACATGCGGACTAAGGAATGCTACCTTGGTTTTGAAGCAATTTCCTGGTATAGCAAGTAAATACTGCACGTTCATAAACTCATCACACTATAACTGCTGTGCATCGCCCCATCTCCCTATTAAAATACCGTCCCATAGATATTTTAACCATCAAGGAAATTAAACTATAGGATTTCCAACATATAGGTACCCCTAGCTGGTCTGTAACCACTGCTTCTTAACACTAAAGCTGTCCTTTAGCTTACCAAGAGCTTTTCCCTTCGTTGTAACAGCTGGAACAGCATAAAGAGATCTGAGCCTGAGAGATTTGAGCAGTTTTGACAGCTTTCCGCTACACATATTCAGGGAAATTGGGGGTGGGCAGGTGGGTGTGCCTTTAGCCACGTTGCACATGCCAAGAAAATGTGTTCTTTTAAGGCTTTTTAATTATTTCTTTTTCTTTCAGAAGTAATTCCTAAACTGGCGCATTCAAAGTCATTCTCATTTTTTAGCATATATTCTAGTATCTATGTGCCATACACACTCTGTGAAATGATTATTATCCATGCAAATAATTTTCTCCTTTATCCCCTAAGGTATTTATAATTTTTGAATGTCCACTGAAGAGGAGAATTTTCCTCTGTTTCTCTACACATTACAGATTTTCCCTCTATCTAGTTCTTTAAAATATATAAAAATAAATATTTGAATTAGTAGAATTTCTGAATGCAAGTAATTCCTAATGTGGGAGATAATAATCATTTAAACATCATCATTTAAAAGCATACTCAATTTTTAACTCCTTGCTATGTGCAACATATTCTGCTTATTATTTGTGAAATGAACGGCACATTATTTATGTTATTCCAATAGAGATTATATGGTTTCCCTTTTGTATCCTCCATCCAGAATGCGTTGCCTTGCTGATTTCCAAGTGTTTGTCAAGCTTACTGCGCAGACACTTGTCTTTAAGTCAAATATTCCAACGACAGTGCCTCATGCACACCAAAGGCTTAAAAAGCAAGACAATAATTGTGCAAGCTGACAGTTGGACAAGCAGGTATTTAAAATATAGTTTAAACAAAGTTAAGGTAAGAGAGTGCTAGATGTGATAACACAGACCCAAGAATTCTATACTTGGATTTTCTACTACTGACTAAATAATAGTGCAGTGCTACTACGAACATTATATATAATTTTAAAAAAAAGAAAAGAAAAAAAAAAGAGTCAAGTGAAACAAGTGATAAGTTTTCTACTTCAGAAGATCATCTAGACATCTTTACAGTATTCCCTGGATTTCCATCTGTGGATGATCCAGAAATTTCAGCTGTAATGTATCACAGAAAGTTGTCTATAGTAAAACCTGGAACAGAATTCAATCTAATCACGGATCGGACCCTTTGCTGGAGCAGATGTGTACTCCACTGCTGACTTCAGCAGAACCACACCGATTCAGCCTCAGCAAACAAGGATGTGGAAGATTAATTCTTACAGTACTTTAACCTACTCACCAGTCAGTATAATAATCTGAAGCTTTTAGAACCAGACATTAACCCACCTGATGGTTAGGTGGAAAAAAACTGAGGAATCATCACAGAAGTCCACATAAAAGCTCATCTACATTAAAATCATCACTACCTGCACATTTTCAAGATACATTTAAAAAAAAAAAATAAATCAGAGTCAGAAAAGGGGAGCAATGCTTTATGCATGTTAACTATATCCCAAAAGAAGGAAAAACTCTACACTAGAACAGCCTCCCAAAAAGCAGCTCTCAGATTCTCTAAATCCAATAAACAAACTATTCAAACTTCCATGAAGAGCTTTAAACATTTTTCCTGAACATCCACAACTCTGGGGTCTCTGGAACTCCTCAGAGAAACAAAGCTGGAGATGTTATTAGTATGTCCTGCATGTGACTCTACTCTGTATCTGCTTGTGCCTTTTCTACAGGTTATGAGACAGCATGAGATAGGGCAGTTACTTAAATAACAAGAACAGAGCCAAATTTCCAGTGCTAGGGCTTGCATCATATAAAAGGAATGCTATCGTCTGCTCTAGAAGAAACAATTTAAAAAATCCTTTTAATATCTGCTGAAATCTCAGCAATCACTTGCACAGTGGCTTATCAAGAAACAGTAAACTTGAAAAATTGATAGCAGATATAAGTTACTGTGCTGGAGACAGTGCAGGAGCACAGAGCTTTCTTCGTAAGTCACGACACACATAATAAGGATGGCACATGGCAAAAAGCATGCCAGACATCAGGGCACCCCACACATTTTGGTGTAGTTAACTATAGTGTCTACTACTCTACCCATTCTACTTCTACATGTGCAAATGCTGCTGTGTTTGCTCAGATGTTTCTAATAGTTTAACACCACCACTGCAGAAAAAAATAGCTACATGTTTCACTTAGAAAGAAAAAACATGCTAAAGTAGGAAAACTTTTGTTTTATATATTAAATATCTATTTTTCTGCTAGCATAACTGTTAACTATGCAAGTATCTAGCCAATTTCTAAAAATCAGCCTTGCTCTCTTGAGAAATCATTACAGCTCTCCTTAAAATAAAAACAAATAAAAATGCTTAAACTGTTCCAATCCCCATTTAGACCAGTTGTTATGCATTACTGAAATTCCTTGAGGAAGTGCAACTTTTACAAATTTGGACAGCTTGTTTCATTTCCCTAAGCTGTTTCTTTATAATCTCTTTGCCCAAAGGGTGGGGAGAAAAAGAAAAAAAAAAAAAAGGCACAATCTAAAAAAGGTGTTCATACGGACAAAACAGAAATGCCATCTTTTAGGACTGACCTTTTCTTACTAAAAGTTTTGGTCTGTTCAATAGACTGAAAAAGCTCCTAATAAACTTTACAATGCCAGGACTGCACATCCCAAAGTGTGTATAGCATCTTCCACAGCACAGCCCTCAGCAAGTCATAGGACTCGGGTTTCCTGAAAGTTTTGGGTTTTTTTTTAAATAGCAAAACTCTTCCAGTATTGCTGTTCCCAGAGTCCCGGCAGTGTTGCCTGCAGTGGCCCTTCCCAAGGCCGAGAGCTTTATTTGAGGAAAGCTTGGGAATTATTCCTCTTGCAGCAGAATCAACCTCAGCTGTTCTTGTTCCAACCACCTTGAGGCTTCTCTGACGTGCAAAGACTCCAAGACTAAACAGTCACTAAATTAAATGAGAACCTTTCTTGATCCTGTTTCAAGTTACACAACGAGCAAATTTACTTTATAAAGACAGAGTATTTTCAGAGTCTAGAAGACAAATGTAAGTGGAGTCTGGATGGCTGTTGGTACAGGTCTCTCAAGCTGTTCCCGGATGGAGTCACTCCAAGAAGGTTCAGCTCTGCCTCCTCCACAAGCAATAGTCAGCAACTAGTGTCTATGTTCGTATGCTACCCATGTTCCACAGCCAGAAAATAAAATGTATTTTGTAGATGTTATATCTTATACCATGGATTCTCACTGTGTGAAAAGACTGAGCAGGCTGAAGCTTCCAAAGCTATTTTAGGTTGTTTTCCTAGATGTTTTCTTCTGTCATCCAATACCCTATTACCTTTGATTATGTGATCTGGGCCACTCTGCAGTTTGACTTAAAAAAAACAGATGACCAAAGCAATAGATGTGAATCTGCTGCAAAGGATTGCACATCTGAATTAAAACTCTTAGATGAAATTTACTATTAGTTTTAAACCATACCTGTTTGGGAAATTTTCTTACATACACCTGTCAAAACCCAGAGAGATCAGCACCTGAAGCCCAAGACCAAACCACTAACAACAAAAGCATAATTGTTTTCCATTTAACACGCTGTGATATTTCATTTGCAAAATGAAAATCATGAGTTTCTCATCTGTCCGCAGGCATTTGTGTGTGAAATGATATCACCTTCTGTAACATTTCTTGTGGCATTCTCCATGCTTACACACACTTTGTACTTCATAATATGTTCTAGACGCTTCCTTTACTCTCGGTGTGAAAGACGACAAAACAAGCATTAAAGGTTGTTTATGACCCCACTGCTAAAAATGACTGTCACAGGATGCTAAGAGTGAAAAAAATCTAAACAAGATTAGATCAGACAGGATGAGATCTTTTGCTCTCTCACTCTACACATTTTGGAGTATGTAGCAGCTATGGAAAAATTCAAAATACTAGTGTATACAAGTCAAATTGGGCATAATTTCTCATTGAAGACCACACATTTCCAACAAGTTCAAAAATAGTAAAGTTGGCTTCCAAAACCCTTTTAAAATTTCCTTCAATTTCTAGATGACATACTGAAAATATGTAAAATGGCATGAAAGGTGTTACAGATTCGGTGCCTGCAGCAGTACTTCAAAAAACTCAGTGATTTTTTTTATTCACCTTTTGTCGCTTTCAAGGCTTCAATTTTTAGCTTATGTGTTCCAGATATACCAATCCAGTGTTTTAAATAACCTAAAAATAGACCCTCAAAATGTGAGTCAGAAAAATAAAAAAAGAAGTCTAAAATCCCTGGTCAGTTTGGAGCACACTGACCTGGTATAGCTGGAAAACATACATTTGCAGGAGGAAAAAATGGTGCAGAGGATAACAGACTCCAATTCTGTTTTTTCAGAGTGGGTGGGGAAGGAGATACAGGACAAGTGTAGCTGCATGATTTCCACAACTACTCTTCATCATGTTTTCTAACATATGGCATGGATGCACAAGGCTCCAAATGAGGAGCATTTTGGATGGAGCTCCTTTTTTTAAATCACAAGAATAAACAAGTAGAATAGAGTAGTAGAATTGTCTCTACAGAGGGAACACCATATAAAGCACTTTGTTCCTCCTTATCACAGAAAAGTATCTTCTACCTTCTCTCCAAGTCCTCTATCGAAACGGCCAGAGAGCATATTCCACCTGTTGATTTTGGCCAGAAGACCTCAACAGGATTACTCAGAAACGGCCTAGATTTCATAGCTATAGAGGCTAGTGGTATTTTTGTATTTTCATGCCTTTTTGCCAATAATTTACCTATCATTTAAGTTTCCAGGCTGCATCTGAAATCTGTGTTAGGATGCGATCTGGACACGTATCAGTTATTCCTCTGCATACTTATTTTCACAGAAAACAAACCTGGTTATGTAGCCCGGCCAGGAACTACAGAATGTAGCAGTAAGTACCCATGGAACAGATCCCAGATATACAGAAAGATCATTAAATTCACAAGGATATATATGTAATTTTTTTTTTAATCACTAGAAGACAACTCCAAACACCAAATACACACTTGTGCATTCAAGTTTTAACAGCAGAAAGACTATCTTACCTCCTCTACTTAACTTATTTGGCACTACTTAAGATACAGAGATTACTGCTGGCTCAGAGGAAAGTGACCCCTCTTTTTCAGGGAATCATACATGCAAGAGCTAAAGTTACTATATTTACTTAGTCTCATACTTTTAGCATTACAGAGAAAATACCTGAAAAAATAGAGCAGGAAAACCCCATAAGGATTCATTTTCTCCTAATTTCTCATTTTCTATCTTCATTTTGTAACCTTCCTTTTCTCCTTGTTTCTCCCCAACAGTAGCAACACAGGTAAGTTTATAACACAGGCACTAAGGGGATCAGGCTGGTTATTCAACAATTATAAGAGAGGGAGAGAAAGAGAACTAGGTTAAAAATATACATATTGAGTGATTATTATATGCCTAATGCCAGCTGAATTCTTTAACCTCTCTCTGCTTTCCCCCCCTAAATTCTGTATGTCTCTCCTTTGCCAATATTTCTTCTTCTGAAAGAGAAGTCCTGCATGATCACTTCTTTGTTATAGACAGCAAATGACAGCAAGTAGCATGTACATTTTTGAAGTGCGAGTGATTCAGGAAAGAAGAAAAATATTTACTTACAAATCACATGAGAACCGATGTTTGTTTTGCCAAGACTGTCTTAAGGTCTAATATTTTCAAACTGATACCTCCTGAATAGTGAAATTTTAACAATGAAGATTTTATTTTACATAATTACTCCTGAAGCTTTCAAAGCTCAGTCAGCTTTACACTGAGTATGTAGAGCTTGACAAACAGAGCAGATCTGCATGGATTTTATGTGGTAATGCCTTAGGTTTCAGTTATTCCACGTCCAACTAAAACTTAATCTTCTAATCTCTTGTTCTACTCATCAGTACAACTTTTACGTATGCCAATCTCTCATTGTTTAAGGAGAAGCTTAAAAAAAGAAAAGAAAATGGAGAGACATTTAAAGACAGAGACTTTGAGCAACTTGGTGCCAACTTTCACTTCACTTTCTTTAGAAAGAAACTAATCTCTTGCATGAAGTAGATAGATTTCTATGAAGGAAAGTTTTAATCCTCAAAGCAGCATTTCATATATCCCTCCCCTCCTTTTTTTTTTTTTTTTTAAAGCAAAATAAACTTTAGTATTATCTGCTGAGGCATGGAAAAATTTGAACAATATTGCACAGGTGATTCTATTAGAATAGCTTTCCCATATCTAAGCATATATACCGAAGTGCTTTCTCTAGTAATCTGAGAATCTGTTCCAATGTTGTCTTCATTTTTAATTCTAACAGGAGATAACTGCATTTGGCTGTCAGTGTCTTTAAATAGTAAGCAATAGCATGGCTCTGCAATGTACCTTGTAAGAAAAAAAAATAGCCTGCAATTATCACTGTATGGTACCCTGTATATCAGTGTGTACTCAAATATAAAAAGTGCCTATTATCTGTACTGTTAAAGACTGCAAAATGTGCACCTTTAAGGCAGTGCAGCAATTTACCAATGATGCTGCTTCTTTAAATAACTATATTAGAAGAATGAGCATTAAACAACTTTTAATGGCTATGTCTACAAAAGACTTTGTGGCACTAAGCCACAGATCTTTCTCATCTGAAATTTATATTTAGATCCGTAATTTCTTTTATCTGTATACCAATTTCTCATTGTTACAGAACATATGCTCTTCCTCAAAATAACTTGCTATTTTTGTGCTATTACTCAGCCGCATACTTCCACAAAGCTGCAAGTGTTACTTCAGATAAACTTAGCGGCTCTTTGGCGAGTTTCCATGTTACTTCAATGACAGAAAAAAAAAAAGCCTACCTAAGGAAGCACACTCCTGTACTCCCCTCCACCAAACCCGAGTTTGTTTGAGTGAGGGCAACAAAACCAGTTGTTTATCATTCCCCAGTTGACTGGTAAGGATGGAGGGGAGGTAAAAGGATGAGTTCTTGCACGTTTCCCTGCTGGTGGAAGTCCTTCGGACAGGAACAGTATCATATCCTATCTCTTACTAACTTTGATGACTTTATCTGCTATTTTCAGTGTTTCTGAGTGCAAAATAGTAGCAGTCCAAATTGTAAGATTCTTTCATTAAAGGACTGAAGAAAGAAAATGTTCAGCATCCATAAGATTTAACAAAACTTCACAAATCCAATAAGCATCTTTCTAAATCTTTGATTTGAACACATTCAGCTACAGCAACTTAAAATTCAAATGTTTTAGATAAATTATCATTGCCTCACTAAATGCTATTCAGATGTTATGCAATCTTTGAATTTAATAGCCATACTAAACACTACCACTTCCAGGACACGCTTGCATCAGCTGTCATCATTAGTACACTAATGCCATTTCACTTCCCAATCACAAGCATGACCACACAAGACACATATTTCAGCAACAAAACATCTTATTCTATCTTTAGAAGTAATTTACTGCAATGACAGAGGTATGTTGGCTTTGCTATTATTTTTTAAAATATAGGTACCCCACACACTTCACATTGAAATAAGGTATTTTAGTGTTCTTCAAAAGGAAGTAGCAGCTTCTTTCCTATAGGATTTGCAAAACAATTTTACAGTCCTCTTCTCCGTTTTGATCATCACAATAGAGTCATTTGTACAAACATGGAAAAATAGGAATTTAACATGACAATACTACTTGCTACAACACATTTGTTTTCTATTCTAAGCCTGCATACATTTCTCACCAACTATATTCTTTCTTTTCTGTCTTACATAACTATTTCAGAACACATTATGTGGATTTTAATCATATAAAGAAATACATCCTCATGCAAAAAAATCTCATTTGTTTAATCACATCATTTGTACATATTCTATCCAAAACCACTGAAGTCTACAGAACCAGAAATTTATTATACAGGCATGTAAATAATTTCTAATTTAAATATGTATATTCTATAACTTAAACTAATTTTGACCCAAGTAATTCATTGGATCTTGATTTCACAATGTTAAGCCTAAAAAGGCCTTGCTAAACTTAGTGACTTTAGGCCACTGACCTTCCTCTGCAGCTCCTCCCTGAGGAAGCTATTAAATCTCTGTCCTGATAGATCTTCAACATGTTTTGAAGAACTAGTGTTTAAGTAACCAGAAAGTTTCCATTTGTTTGGGGATGTTCTGAGAGTAAACACACTGTTTTCTTAATTGCTTGAAGCTACAGCCAAAAAAAAAATTGTTTGGATGCAACAATTCTGAAAATTGGTAGCAGATGAAGTTGCTTCATCACACAGCAATTGTCTCATATGCTGGCTGCACAGCTCTACTCCAGTAGCGTCCTAGTTCTTTGGGTAGTTTCCGGACACCCAACATGAAAAAATAATCTACAAAACTTTGTGAACTTACTTTCCCTTAAGTGCATTTTAATTTTTTTTTTTTAATTTCAGTGTTTTCTAATCTATTTTTTGCTACAGTCCTTCAGAGCTGACAATTATTACCCTATGAAAGAATTATCCTAAGCTGTTTGTGATCCTAAGTAGAACTGCCAGGACAAAAATGAGTTGTGAGGGAAGCAACCTCCAGCTGAGAGCACTGAAAGAACTGAGAAGGGGAAAACATCTTCGGCCACTCCAGGCAGAACCAAAAGAGGGGGTGTGACCAGTTTAGGGTGTTAGCCCCACATTTGCCAACAGAAATTAGACCATCGTGAATATATTTCTATTGCCATTGCCCTACCAAATTTAACTACCCTGTAAGCTGCTTTTGCAGAGTTTGCCACATTAGTGACACAGCTCCTGCTAAGGAGTGTTCCACGTTACACAACTGAGCAGGATGCAAAAAGATCTAAGTAGGAAGGCGAGGCTGCACACTGAGAGGCACAGAGGGGACACCAGTAACGTACTGACATTTCGTTTTCACTTTTCCATACTCTATTGCATTCCACATGCTACTGGTAAGTAAATTACTCTTCTTACTTAAGACCAGCAGAACAAAGGCAAAAAGTGAAACTGCCATGCTGGTTTAGTCATCAGAAATCCACTCTCTCTTACAAAGTTATCCCCATAGAAGAAAGTCTTCAAATTTCTCGATACTAATTTGTAATTTTCTCTGCATTGAGTGATGATGAACTGAGCTCGGGTTACTTTTTTTTTCTTTTTAAACTGGAATGAACTACAAAATCTCGTAACTTTAGAATTCAAAAGTCAATATGCAACAGCTTCTGCTGAATGTTAGATTAAACATAAGGCAGGACAAGTATCTTGTCTTTATCAATATTTGCCAGCAGATGTCCAGAGAAAAGAAAGAATAGAACATACACGATATTTCCCTGAATACTCTTCCAGATTCCAAACCCTTTCCACTCAAGGAACTTTCTGAAGCAGGTATAATTGCTGTATACTAAGAAACCTCCATGCATTACTACCCATGGACTTGTCCAGACTCCTCTTAGACCCAGAGAAACTGGTAGAAGCTCCTCCCAAGTCCAACAGAACCAATGCCAGCCAACCCCAAGACAGACCCACCACTGGCCAAGGCTGAGACCATCAGCAATGGTGGCAGAACCTCTGTCATAACCTACTTAAGAAGGGGCAAAAAAAACCTGCGCAACTGCAGCCAGCCAGGCCCAACCCACCAGAACTGGCAAACAACACAGCTACACTTAAGCCAGCCAAAAACCTGACGTCTGGCACCTGAAACATTCATTTGGCCCACACCATAGTGCAATACACCTCCAGAGCTAACTAACTCCATGCATTCGAACTATCAAATAGAAACCTGTACTAGAATATTTGAATCATTATTCAACCTGAACACCTGGGACTGTGCTCTCCTGGTTTCATTGACCCAATTCCCAGTGAATTTGTTGTCCAGTTCTGCTGGATCTTTAAAATTCTGAAATTACAGAAGAACTTCCGAATGCTAATTGAAAAAAGAAAAAACAAAACAAAACCACAAACAAAACAAAAACAAACAAACAACAACAAAAACACCACTTCAGACTCATTGAGTTTACTTAAACTTTGACCCACTATAAAAAGTAACCATTCTTTGGATGAGAGCCTTATAGTTACCTGTCTAAAATATGTGCTGTTCAGTTCCCGTGTCACACATTGTGATTGCACTTATTACAGTTCAAAAAGAAAACCCTAAACCCAGTGTACCTTACATTACTTGCATATGTTTCAAAAGAGTATATAATTTAAAGTAAATGCTTCAGGAAATTGATATTGCTTGTTAAGGAAAGCATCTCTCTCACAGTCCTACGTCCACATTGAAATAATCCAAGAATTTGACAAACATCAACTATTCAGCAGATACAAGAAATATAGCCTGATATGCAAAGAAGTATTAAGAGTTTGAAGGGTACATTTATCAGGTAAAATGCTTATTTCTACATCACAAAACAGACTTAGTTTTCTGCCTTCAAGAAAACTAACTTTTTTCTATAGGCATATTCAGCCTACTGTTATATAACCCTGATCAATACTGTTAACTCCTTCAAGTCTTGCATTTTTTGGCAAAGAAATATTTTATCAATAAAAATAAAGCATGATAGTGAACCAAAATCCAGAATTTTGAGGTTTGATGAGGAACATTAGTAAACTTCTTTGAATTTAATAAGCAGTTTTTCTCTTCAAGCATCCAAGAGACATGCTGAATGCATATATAAGAAGTATTTGCATTTCTTTTACCTTTAAATTGTTAGCTTTTCCAGCACGTTAGAATATAAGTATGCAGGAATTGAAAGATATGGAAATTCAAGCCCTCTAAAGCCATTTTCGACAAAATTATTTTAATTTATTCAGGATAGAAATGCAAATAAATCTTTTGAACACATACTGAGCACGGAAGATTGCAATGAGACTTCAATATGATTATTATAACATGGCAGGGAATGGAGAGACGTATTAAGTGTGGCAGCTTGGAAAAGAGACCTAAGTATACAGCTATCAGATAAGCACTGACAGAGTTCACAGTACCTTTCAATCCATGAGTAGCAACAATAATTTTCAAACTAATATCAGAAAAATCCCACAAAATAATACAACTGTTTCATTGGAAAGCCCAATATGCAATAACACAGGATAGTTTAAAAACATATCGTATTTTTAATGTAAGAAAGATGAGAGCTGCTAGTATGTCTCGTTGCTGCTTGAGGCTGAGAAGACCTTGTGTTGAGTACAACTGTCCAATCTCTCTTCTCTCTTATGCACCTTCCTTTTTTCTCTTTCCTCCCGAAGATATTTTATGTAAATAGAAGAAAGAGGACTACGAGGTGCATCGAGCTTCTCTTTGGGAGGAAGAGTGACAACAAATATACTTACGCAATACTAATTAGTTAATTTGGATAATAATAATAGCTATACATCCACCCTAATTAATACTAAAATGATTTCATTCACTGAACCTTACAGACCTTTTTAGTTTTTTCCTGAATTTTAATTTATTATGACAAATGATACAGAATCATAAGATAGTTTGGGTTGAAAGGGACCTTCAAAGTTCATCCAGTCCTACTTCCCCACAATGAGCAGGGACATCTTCAACTAGATCAGGTTGCTCAGAGCCCCATCCAGCCTGGCCTTGAACGTTTCCAGGGATGGGGCATCTGCCACCTCTGGGCAACCTGGTCCAGCATTTTACCACCCTCATTGTAAAAAAATTTCTTCCTCATGTCTAGCCTGAATCTCCCCTCTTTTAATTTAAAACCATTACCCCTTATTCTATCACAACAGGCCCTACTAAAAAGTCTGTCCCAATCTTTCTTATAGGTTCCTTTTAAGTACTGAAAGGCCACAATAACATCTCATTGGAGCCTTCTCTTCTCCAGGCTGAACAACCCCAAGTCTCTCAGCCTGTCCTCATAGGAGAGGCATTCCATCCCTCCGATAATTTTTGTGGCCCTCCTTTGGACTCTCTCCAAGAGGTCCATGTATTTCCTGTACTGAGGACTCCAGAGCTGGACACAGAACTTGAGATGGGGCCTTAACAGAGCAGAGGGGCAGAACCAGATCCCTCAACCTGCTGGCCATGCTCTTTTTGATGCAGCCCAAGATACAATTTGCCTTCTGGACTGCAAGCATACATTGTCAGCTTGTGTCCCATCTCTCATCCACCAGTACCCTCAAGTCCTTCTTGGTTGGGCTGCTCTCAATCCCTTCATCCCACATCCTCTGGACCAGATTGTCGAGATCCCTCTGGATGGCATCCCATCAACTGCACTGCTCACCTTGGTGTCATCTGCAAACTTGCTGAGGGTGCACTCAATCCCACTGTCTGTGTAATTGATGAAGATAATAAATAGTTCTGGTCCCAATACAGACCTCTGAGAAACACCACTTGTCACTGGTGTCCATCCAGACATTGTGCCATTGATAACTACCTTCTGAGTGTGACCATCCAGCCAATTCCTCATCCACCAAACAGTCTACCCATCAAATCTATGTATCTCCAGTCTAAAGAGAAGGATGTTGTGAGGGACCATGTCAAAGGCTTTGCAGAAGGCCAGACAGATGACATCCATAGCCGTTCCTTGGTCCACTGATGTAGTTACTCCATCATAGAAGGACACTAGGCTGGTCAGGCAGGACTTGCCCTTGGTGAAGCCATGCTGGCTGTCTTGAGTCACCTCCCTGTCCTCCATGTGCCTTAGCAGAGCTTCTAGAAGGATCTGTTCCATGATCTTCCCAGGCACAGAGGTGAGGCTGACAGTTCAGTAGTTCCCGGGGTCCTCCTTTCTACCCTTTTTAAAAATGGCTGCAATGTTTCCTTTCCCCCCCACCCTGAAGACATCCCTCAGCAAACTCTGCCTTAAGACCAACATCCTTTCAAATACAAAAAGGGACATGTGTCACTTTAAGTGTTGTAAGGAAAGCTGGGAAAAAAAACCAACCAGATGACAGTATACTCTAAAATATACACTGCACAGGAGGGAATGTATTAACCAAACAGAATAAAAACCTCAGTTCTTTTCTAAGAACTAGCCTGAAACTAACTCACTTTATCTGGCTTCTGGTCTTTAACCATTACTAGGTATAATGGGTCCCTCTCCCTTAAAAATACCAATACACTTTAAATCAGAAAACCATGACAAAGAGAACAACATATCTGACTTTCACCATCTTCTAAAGCCCAAATTAATTTAAGAGTTGTCTTTACTCTAAAACACAGTATGATGGGGTGTGACATGCCAGTAGTCTTTTGAAAAGTTTAATATGGCAGTTCATCATGAAAGGAACCTAAGGGAATGTGTTAAACTTGTGTCACGATATTCTTCTATTTGTACAATAGGCCAGCCAAAATTTTATGAGATAATGCAGGTCTACATGGAATGTAAATTCTGTCAGTCACACCTGATTAAATTTGTAGAAAAAGACTGAAGTTGAAATTTACTATTCCATCAATGGAAGATCTGATGAGAGAGAGATACACACATATCCCCACCATTCCCGGTGACTTGTTGCTCCCTCAACCACCATTAGACACTTCCAATTGCTCACTAGTTCTGGCTCATCCTGCCTCCTCATGATCATTGAAACATTCAGGGTTTTAGAAACTGTTTGCCAAAAGTGCTGGCTTTTGTTAAACAGAAACAAACCAAACATATCTCAGAAATCTAGCTTAAAATACAGCTAACCTGGAAAACTAAATATATCTAAGAGGGGATATCTTACAACACGGAAGATCCTCTTTTACCACATTCTCTTCTTTTGGACCTTCTTCTACTACTTCTGCTACCCAAAAGGAATAGTAACATGGAAGACCTGCAATAGCTACACCTTTCAAGGCATGAGGGCCACAAAACACTCAAGTAAAAAAGCATAGCTGACATTCAGGAAGAGGGTGGTATACAAGGTCTGACAGTGATTTTTCAAATTGAAAAATGAACTTTAAGCAAGGTTATGAAACTACTCTGTGTTCAGCTACAAGGGTAGGGGAGAAACAAGAGGATCCAGCTCTCCAGTGTTTCACAAATGCATTGGTTGCAGTCTACCTCGCAAAGACATTTCTCCAATAAAAATGCAAATCACTTTAAAGGAACTGGAAAATGACATTCAATAAAAGCACATACGGGAAGGCCATGAAATTCAAATGAGGCCCTTCCTGGGAAATTGTAAAGAAGGAGCTAGCTCTCACATAGTCCCAGTGAAACAAGCCCTGATACTCCCCATGCTCTGCCATGTCTATTAAGAGAAGAAAAAATGCCTCTTTTTATTGAGCACTTTGGCTGGACTACCTATTGCCAAAAGATGGAAAGACGTGGCAGCTCCTAATTGTACTTATAAACTGTTCTACAATTTAATCAGTTTATTAATTATAAATAATCAGTTTGAGTGGCTTTGGATTATTTAGTAGTGGTGCTACAACAGACTAATTTTAGTGGTTTCAGTTAGTGTGGATTTCCTGACACATGAGTAAGAGCCAAACTTGGGTGAGCAAATGGTTTTGCTTACCGTAACATAGCGAGTTCAAAACAACCAAAAAACCCCAAACAACATATGTATAATGGTATTTTTAGAAATTTAATCTTAAATGAAGAAGAAACTCAGAAAAAAATCAAAATATATTAAAACAATCTCAAATTAATTTTAAAGAAGAGTGGTTAAACTAGTTCAACTCCATTATCAATACTCATTCAGGATTAAATTAATTCCATGCAGTTTAGTCCACTTCCAAAATAAATTAATATAAATTAAATTAAGGAAACTCATTTTGAAAACATTCTGAACATAGATTTAATGCAATTTAACTAATCCACTTCAAGTCTAGTTAATGCACATTAATTTTGAGTGTCCTTGTGTAAATAAGCCCAAAGATCTTTGAACTGCTGTCATTAAGAAAGACCAGGATAGTTTTAAGCCCACACACTATAATGTGTGCAAGATCCTAAATAAAAATAATTAGCCTTTCTTATAGCTTTCTCTTTTTTCCTGCTTAATTTTGTTTTAGAAGGGAACATTTGAATTTAAGTTATTAAATTTGGATTTTTTTTTTAATAAATCAATTTATTGTTTCTGGTGCATTAAAATGAGGATGTAGTTTTAGACTAATGCTGAAAGTAATCACAGAGAGAGATTTCCAGCTAGGTCTAGCAACACTAATAATAAACAGGCATTTCTGCATATGGGAACATTTATTTTTACATAGAAAATGAGTTTAGCATTTTATTCTTAAAATCTAAAAAGTAGTGTACTGGGTGAAACCTGTAGTCATTTTGCTGTTTTCAGTCTTTAACCCTTATCTACATCTAGGTATAAACCAATTTTAAACATTACAAATAAATAAGTTAATCTACTTTCATGCGCAAACCCAAGCAGATAGTGAAATACTCTAAAATTATCCATCGCTTACAGGCAACACCAAGACTACCTTGCTTACAATAATTCTCAGGCTCCATACAGCAAGAAGGAAAGGAGGAACAGAAGTCTGATCTAAACGTGGAGCCCTATGAACACGACCTGACTGCTGGACGGGTAAGACCCGGCTCCCTCAGCTTCAGCTGCCTTTACTCTGTTTAAGCCATGTCTAAGAAACATTTATTTAAAAACACCAAGAATCGCTGGGATCTGCTACAATGGAACAAGGAAGAATCCTGTATGGATAAGTAAATACTTGGAGACACTAAGTATTTTTCAGCAAGCAAATCCAAAATTTCTTAAGTTTGGTAACGATTTCATTTAATTCAGTTTACAAGTGTTGTGGTTTAACCTGGCAGGCAGCTAAACACCACACAGATGTTTGCTCTCCCCTGCAGTGGGATGGGGGAGAGAATCAGAAGAATACACCAAAAACCACCAAAAAACCCCAACAAAACACCACAACAACACACACACAACTTGTTGGTTAAGACAAAGACAGTTTAATAGGACAGAAAGGGAAAGCAATGCTAACGATGATGATATTGTAAAAGAATGTACAAAACAAGTGATGCACAATGCAATTGCTCACCACCCACTGACCCATGCCCAGCCTGTCCCCAAGCAGTGATCACCTTCCCCAGTCAACTGCCCCAAGTTTACATACTGAGCACGACATCACGTGGTACGGAATATTCCTTTGGCCAGTTTGGGTCAGCCGTCTTGCCTGGCTGTGTCCCCTCCCAGCTTCTTGTTCACCACCCATCTTTTTGTCAGCAGGCCAGTATGAGAAGCTGAAAAGTCCTTGACTGCTTAGCAACAACAAAAACATCAGCATGTTATCAACATTATTCTCATTCTAAATCCAAAACACAGCACTATACCAGCTACTAGGAAGAAAATTAACTCTATCTCAGCCAAAACCAGAACAACAAGAAATCCTGCAAGCTAAGGCAACAACACCTCCTACTAGCCTGTCTTCCCTTGTGCATCAGCATGGCCTTTCACAGCTTCCACCCCCAGAGAAGGCTGTCCATTGAGTTGCTCCTGCAGATGCTTCCAAGGATGTTTCAGTCAGAATGTACCAGATTAGCAAAGCCCTAAAATTTAAACTATTGACTGCTGAACAGACCAGGACACATTCAGAGAAAGTACTTCAGGTACCGCTACGCTCGGAGATCTCTGGCAGAGAGAAATGAACATTGAGTTGAAGACCATTGAGAGCAATCTCTTCTAGCACAGATTCCTGATGAACGCACCTCAGTTTACATCTGAACAAGACCAGTGCTAGACCTGGATTTATGCAAAAACTAAAACAGTTTTCAAACAATCAAGAATCAGTTCAACCAAAAACTATTTCTGAACTTTAATGAAATAGAGTTGTTCCAGCAAGAATACATGCAAAAAAACATTGGAAATAGAAATTCCTTCTTGTGATGCCTTTTGGGTAAAATACTTGGATACTTCATGTGGCATTTGAACAGAAAATTACTTCAATTTTTAAAAATAATCATTACATTCAGAAGTCAATTATTTGTTCTAACTCTAGTTCAAAATTATCCCTTCTTGTTCTTTCTTCCCTTAAAAGTCACCAGCTCCTATAGCACAAATAAGTTACAGCAGGTATCTTTACTAGTAAAGCATACTTCTCTGCTTGTACCCATTTAGATCTTCTTAACAGCACAATCAACGTAAAGCTCCTTCTATGTCTAATCTTAATCTCCTCAGCAGATAAGTGGGAAAGGGAGATAAGTAGTAGGTATGCAATGCATTATTTCTCTCATCTACCAAATTATTGATTAAGGAAATGCTGAGTTCTCAACCAAAGAGTTCAAGGATCTCATTTCCCCTTCCTTTCCCACTCCCCTGTTTAGGAGCAGGTCATAGTTATCCTAGGGTAAATAGACTGGGAACCATTTTTAGGACACTGAAAAAATATTTAAGTGAGAAAGCCTGGAGCAATCAAATAATCACAGAGTATTTCCTACAGCTGGGATGATCTAAATCCAGACACCAGTTTAAGACTGCATGTCATGTATACAGCTACTTAAACATTCATCTACACAGCTTTATTACTTCTGCTGTCAAAAACTAGGAAATTCCTATAATTTGATTTTAACCTAAAACATCTTAGAACCTGACTAGAAGTGTGACTATTTTAAGATCTACTTGTAATTTGAACCTGCAATCATGTTCAGGCAATGACATATTTGCAAGTTCTTAAATCAACAGTTGTTTCAGCCAATGATCAAACAGACTAAACAAGTGCAATTTAAAAAAAAAAAAAAAGGAAATTAACACATTTTCAAATCACTTCTGAAAGTTATTCTCATACTGAAATGCTTCCAAAAAAAAAAAAAAGCTTGTAACCTAAAACTCTGCTTGGCAGCAATTAGTATAAAAAAAATTACAGGCCACAAAAAGACTGATTAATGTACTTCCTGCAGCTCAAAAAAATCCCATGACTCATGAGCATGACAGGTGCAAAAGAATTAAAAGTCAAGGAGAGAATGCCACACTACCAATTTCAGACAGCTTTGCACTGTAGATATGTTTAAATATAAGCATACAGGGGGAAAAAAAAAAAGTACATCTTACCCACCCATCACTGAGCTAGTTCAGGTAGTAGTGCTACCTTCAAAGACAGGCTGGATTTTTTGTGGGGTTTCTCATAGGAGGCTTAAATTTATAAGATGATGACAATTTGCACGGTAGACATTGAAGGTGAGGAACTCTGTGAGATCACGTAATGCAGAGAAAGAAAAATCTGTATTGAACATAAAGAAAATTTCATAGAGAAAAGGCATTTCATTCAGAAAATGTAATTATTCATTTAATTAAAGCAAACAGTGCTAAGGCTAAAAAAAGCTAAAACATCAATAGAACATCAAGATCATAACTAAATCCAGTTGCCATAGAAAATGTGAAACACTAATAGGAGAAGGATGTGGAGACGTTTAATCATTCAGTATGACTGTTTCATGCCAACTGTATGTGATTTGTATCCTCTGCCTGTAAAGTACACACCCGAATCAATCCTAGTTTTCAAAAGGCTTTGCTCAAACCAAGACTCATATCTGGACCTTCTGCACAACAGCTTTAACCTGACATCGGTTGCTTAAAAACCTGATCACTGCTTTTCAGGTTTG
Source organism: Pampusana beccarii (assembly GCA_013399365.1). Lineage (NCBI taxonomy): Eukaryota > Metazoa > Chordata > Aves > Columbiformes > Columbidae > Pampusana > Pampusana beccarii. The sequence goes on along the minus strand of VWYH01003685.1, from coordinate 2,658,724 downwards.
AACAGCTTGGCTTCTGTTATAACAACTCCTAAGAGAGGCTACCTCCTCAAATATTCCACCTCCTTTCCCCATGTTTTTGTATAATCATAAGAGTCTAGTTGGGTAAATACTAAAGTGAAAAGCAATCTATACACAGAGAGCTAGAATGGCCTGGAGGGTGTGCTTATTGCACACTAGGCTCCCCCAGAAGTAGATCAGCAGACCTCATAAATAGAGTTGGAGCAATAAAGTAGGTTGAGATATTCACCTCCAAGCCCCTGAAGCAAAGTAGAATTCCCGGTCCCAAGTGGTTCCAAATCAAATAAAGTGGCCTTGAGCTTCAGTTTCCCACTTTAGATTAGTCATTGAGACTCATAAATACAGCCTGAACAGAGGCTGCTGACAGCAGGCTGGTGAATCGTGGAAAGTGCCAAGCCTCCAAATAGGTTTTGGTTTTAATACCATCAGTTAAGCAAAAGTACTGCAAGGAACCCTTCCTGAAATCATATGGACTGTTGTTCTCATGGACCTTCACCAGGTATCATTCTGACAAACTTCCTACGTTTTGTGTAATGCTTTATCCCTACAAACTTACTCCACAGAAGTCCCACGGATCATTATACCATTAATTTTATTTAAATCATTCTTCCCTTGCTTTCAGGGGGATTGTTCCCAGAATAAGAGCCCTGTTTTACAAAGACACATCATCATAATCTAGTTCTTGCCAAATACAGCTGTGAGCAGTTATTGTGCGTGCCTCTGAGTTTCGTTTTAAGCAACTTTCCTTTGGCTTACCCACGTGGAGAAATATTAAAATAAATTAACAATTTACTGGTTCTCTAATTGGAAGTGTCTGTTTGAAACAAATATGTTTATCAAACAGTTTGACTGGGAAAATACATTACTGTAGCTGTAGTTACCCAAATTACATGCTGTCTAGAGCAAAAAGGGCAAAAGCCATCTGGCTCCATATAACTTATATTTTCTAGGCAGCTTGCAGCTGGTTCTGATTAAGCAGCATCTCAGTACTCCAAGAGATCTATTTTTAATTCTGCAAGTCTATTTTTAGGGCTCACACATCCAAGGCACATGGTGTTTACATTAATAAATGAACAACCGCCTACAGTTAAGAAAAGCTTTGTGCAACTCTTATGGCACAGTCACTGTGCAACATAGATGGATGGTTAAATAAAACATCATGTGTACTATTTAAAGAGACCTTGCCAACCTCCTGGCTCTTTGCAGGACTGCAGAAAGCATCTCTGGAGAGCTTGAACAGCAGGAAGGAGAAGGTGCTGGACAACAGGATGATTTATTTCAGAAGTAACATTAGGTTGCATGTCCCAGGAAGAGACTATAGATCTCCTGGCCCAACTTATTCCCCCAAAAAGAGGGTTTTTTTGTTGTTTGTTTGTTTTTAAATATATTGGAATCTATGGATTGCCGAGACAGCTTATCTCTGTATGTTATACAGCCACATGTATATGGCAGTGGAAATACTGTCCTTGCCATCTACGAGCATGCATTAATGAACAGGAAAACAACGTACAATTTACAGTGACTGAAAGCTGTTACTAAAGGTCAAACTGTCCAACAGTGGATGTTGCAAACCCAGGCAGCACTAGCAGACCTATTTGCAGAGGGTTTTTTTTATAGACAGACACACATATACACAGTGTTTTCAAAATATTTTTGATTGTAAAATACCAGCACATTCCTGTACCATCAAAACATCCCTTTCACAAGGGTATTAAATATATGCACTAGAAAGGTTCAAGGTAGGACATGGCTTTGGGGGGTTGTTCGGGTTTCTTTGGTTGGTTGGTGTGTTCTTCTGTTTCAATTTTGTTTGTTTGTTGGGGGGTGTTGTTTGTGGGGGTTTTTTGTTGGTGTGGGTTTTTTTGTGGGTTTGTTTGTTTGGGGTTTTTTTTTAAGTCTATATTTTTTCTTTTCATGGTACTAAACTGCAACGTCATATTTTGGGGGAGGGGGTGGGAAAAAAGACCAGTAATCAGCTATAATGAAGTTAAACATAGTTAAGCTAAAGCTAATCCATGTTACAATTTTATAATACTGATTCCATTTTGCCACCTACTGTTGCATAGGCCACTGTGGACAGTACATGCAACCTCCTCCACCTCTGATCCCACACTCTTCCAAACCAAAGCAGGCAGCTGCACCCGCCAGCATGAGCTGGGTAAGGGAGCTGCTAATGCTCTTAGGGAGGGTGTGATCCCAAAGTTTGGTTCTGGATTAAAGTTACACAGAAAGGACTATTAGTCCTGAACGTAAAAGGTTTTTACTGCTTCCACAAACCCTTCCCTGAGGTAAGAAAATACAAAACATAACAACGGCAACCCAGGTATTCCTTTAACAAGCAATTAAAGGAATTTATTCTTCCACCCCACATCCACTGAGCTACCTCAGTAACATAACAGACTTTGAAACTAGTGGCAGCTAAATACCTTAGAATCTCATCAGTGGGAATGTTTTCAGCACCATGAAGTACTGAGTAGCTGTAATGTGTTAGCCAGCTTTGAAACAAATCTCCATTTCAGTAGCTAGACATGCAGTGCACCGACACGCTTGTCCCAGTTCCCTTGTGACACTGAGGACCAGCGCCAAGAGGAAGGGAGGCTATTTCCCCAGGAAGTTCTTTTAAAAATTTCTTTTCCTTACTCACACTTTAGAAACACTTATTCTCATGTATTCTTATGTTTCTGCATGTTTTCTCTCTATACGTTTTTTTCTTATGTCCTTGTTGCATATGCTTTTGAGCCATGTCCAGTGCTTTCCTCTGCCCCTCTCCACAGCTACTAAGGTCTCCACTCTCATTTTCCCTTCTCTATGTTGCTCTCAAGTCACTGTGTCACTATCCTTCTTGCTAATTTTCCTCTACATGCAAATGCTGGTTTTGATTCATTACTCAGTTGATTGGCTGAGGAGTTTCTTACTATTACTTAAAGAACTATACTATCATATTCCCACACATAGACAGATCTGCACCCCAAAGACAGCTGCTGCAGTCATTTGTTAGTGTCTCCCTGTCAGAGAAACAAACAGTGTCTCCACAACTCTACAGGTACTCCTAATCAGCTCATCGAAATCAAAACATTATTTATCATTATCACAATTCCTCAGATGGTAATGGATTAAGGACTGCTCATAGGAGTAAAGTTTCTTGCACGTTTGCTGAGAGAGGACAAGTAGACCCCTCAAGTGCATCCAAAGACACACCATGAAATGCATGTTCTAATATACTGGTTTGGAAAGGTAACACACTGAAGTCACAGAAAGAACACAGGGGAAACATGATGTACTATTTCATATAGTAGCACTGTGTTTCGAGCTGAGTTCCTATCTCCTACTCTTTACGAAATAGCTGAAGAGAAGACAAAACATTAGCTATTTCAGGATTTTCCTGTCCTAGCTTACACTTACTTGTGAATTTGTCCACATAAAATTTTTCTAGGGCAACTGCTGAACATTTCTATATAGAAAAAGGATATTCATGAGGATCTGAGGCAGCTTTTGAGCAATGCAAGTGCTCTCTGCACCCACAGCAACTGCTGAAAGCCAAGTTGGGGATATCTAAACGAGCTGCATTCAGCTTAAGTCACTAAAGATATACTTCAAGGCTAGAGGAACAGCCACAGGCACCTTAGAGGAAGCTGTGAAAGACATCTGATGTCTGTTTTCTTCATGCAGCTTGAAGTGTGCGTATTGTGCACTGGCCTTTATTACAGGGTAATGCCTCAAAATAGTACTGTCTCAAAATACAGAGTAGTTGTATTTTTCCCACTGGTTTATGCTGCGTTTTACCTTTTTTTTTTTTTTTTTTTAAGCAGGGATTCTGCTATCCTTCTTCCTATTAATTAGCTTCTCTAGAAATAAAGTGCTAGCATCACTATAGAGACTCAACTCCCTCTATCCTTAGCAAGGAGATCTGGTTAAATGCAGGCAGCATATGGGCTGCATTTTCTAGCAAGACAAAGGATTGCTAATGCTGCTCCAGAGTCAGAGCTGACCACTTCCCAAAATGGTGAACATATATTTTCCCCAGGTTCTGATTAGCAAGGGATGCAAGTCACACAACACAGAGTACACAATAACTCACCGAAAAAACACCTTTTTCCTTTACCAGGGCCCAGATCAGTACTCCTTCGTGAATTTCCCACTCACGTCAGACCATTCTTCATCACCCAGGACAGGAAAAATCAAGAATACAGACAACATGAAGCTTCTATAAATAGACGACACAGACATTCAGTTTTGAAAAACCTGTAAACAGATTTTTGCGCAGCACAGATGCAGCCTTACACAGCAGTACATGGAGGAAGCCATGGGCGAGCAGTCGGCATCTCCATCACTCGTGCCATGGCAATGTCCCACAGTCAGGAACTAAGCGGCACAGAACCTGGTTAATCCATAAGCCAGACACTCAAGAGTGACTATGTCTGCAAACAGAGGATTATTAAGCAACGAGAGAGTTGTGAACAATAATTTCTTGCACAATTTCACTTTTCTGTAACAGAAATTTTCCTTTAGTTTTTACTTTCTACATACGCTTTCTGAATAGCAACAACTCCAGTATCAAGGTCAGATAAAACACTGGAGTAACACTATCAAGAAATTAAATTTCTTGACATAAAGAACCCTTCAGAGAAAGGTTCAAGAAGCAGCTGTTCTGACACAACTTTGGAAAGATGAAAGATGTCTCGGATAGAGCAGACACAGAGAACACTTGTGCAATTTAAAGCAAAACTGAATGACTCAAAGAGCATACAACATCTGCAGATAAAAGCAAGTTGGGAGAACTACAGGCACTTCAGAATAGAGGATTAGAATTCTACCTATCTCAATAAACTGGAGGAAAAGCCAAAAAAAAAAAAAGAAATTAAATGCAAAAGCAAGAGTAAAAAAATTAATTTGGGGAAGAAAGCAAAAATAAACAATGAACAAAACTGAAAAAAAAAAAACCCTATCTCCTGTCTGCAATAGTGCATGCTAAAAACTGAAGTAGTCAACAGTGGGAAAACTGTTCAAAGAACAGGTAACTCGCCAAAACATCAGTAAGGGTAGAAGGAACAGAAGATGCAAGGTATTTCCGTATCATCACCCAGAAAATAATACTTCCAGGTGGCACCTTAAGAATCTAAGAGAAAACTAAAAAGATATTTAAAAGTGTGAAAATATTAAAGAAATTTATTTTTACAATCTTGTAAACAGAGGGCCATAAAGACACACTAGCAAACACTCTCCTAGGAAAAGAGCATTGAACAGTGAGGAGAGAACTAGTATGGCAGGGGTCACTAATTCTCAGGTCTTCAGATCAAACAGTCATTAACTACCATTCATAAAGGACACTTTGGGTAAGCATTCAGAAATACTGAAGTAACTCAGTGCTTTGTTTTGGCAGAAACTGGCAGCGTGTTAAACCTAGAACTTTAAACTCATAGCAGTTGTGTCAAACCATCTCAGGCCACCTTCCTTTCTGCCAGAATTCCCAGCCAGAGGCCAGCACCTCTAGGAGACCTAACTCTGGAACAGACATTGAGGCCTAACAACACAGGCCCAAGAACTACACTCCTCACCAAAAGAAGACAGTAACCTAGGACTCCTGGCAGAAAGAACAGAAGAACAAAACATTATCCAGGTACTACATGAGGTTACAAATCTTACATGTCTAAACTGCAATGTTAAACAGAAATAGATATAATCAGTACAAAGAAGAACCTTCTGTTTCTAAGTATAATCACACATGGAAACAGTTCAGCAAGAGGGACTATAGAACTCATTGCGTTGTTAGCTTTTAAGACAAGCGTTTGTCTAGTTGTCTTAGAGATTATCACACTTTTTTTTTTTTTTTTTTTAAATCTGGGGCAGATTCAAACCATGAGTTTGTTGCTTCAGCAGAACCTACTTCTACTCCACAATGTGCACATCATCGCCTGAAGCAATTTCTGCCCCCCCATTCTGAATTAAATCATACCCTGAGGTCTCTCTAGCAGTAACTTAATTTCTAGATAAGGATATTACACACACTATGACATTTCAGAATTTGTAGTGAAATTTTGAAATTGTCACCAGCTTCAAAATAAAGGTGCTACAAAATAGTCCTGGTTTTTGCAAGTTACCTAATCTGCAAATTACCTATTGTGTTATAATTATCACTGCAGAAACACTTATTCTGCAGAAACACGTGGGCTGCCAGAGACAAAATTAGGAGGTGGTGTGTGGGTGGCAAAAAATCAAAAGTTGGCAAACACACTTTTTTAGGGTGTTCAATCCAATCAACACTCACGCTGCCAATCTAATGAATGAAGAAACTAAAAGTTTTTATTCCTGGTGTCTTATTTAACTTTCCATATAATGTAATACTTTAAAAAGAGATCACTACCAAAAAATGCAACTGTTATAAATTTACATAGGAAAATATTAATTGCATTGATCTTTGAACAAAGCATATGGCACATACGTCTAACTGCTTTGCATTGCATGTATCTTAATGAACATGAAGGAACGCCTGGCAGTCAGATGCTGAAATATCGCTTTAAAGGTGTATGTTAGATGATGTGACCTTGCTGGTCATTTCTTTCAGCTATGGAACTGAAAAACAAAAATGTTCACTGAGCCTCCAAATTCTGCACGGATAGAACTGGGAACTCTTTAATATTTGGAAACCAGAAATAACCAGTAAAGTGAAGATGTGTGAAGAAGTCCTTAGTATTTCTTTCCAGTTTTACCTAGGGCTAGGTAATCCCACAGTTTTGGAGACTCACTATGCTTCACCTGCTGAAGGATCACTCCTGATTTTCCTTTCAAATGCAGTACATGAGTCAAACACTCTTTCCTCCTCCCTCTTCTTGCCTTGCCTTGCCAATACCATTGATTGTGTAGCTATGTAGTAAACCACAGTGAGGAACACATCCAAGCTAAAACCAACCCTTTTTTTTCTTGGGAGCAGCTGAGCCTGGATCAGTTCCCAAATGTTTCATCCTGTGGCCACACAAATAAATATGCCCGGCCTGACCAAGCAATCAATGAGAAAAGTGAGAACAATTGGCAAGCAGTCACTGGCACTGCCATTGAAGAAGTCACTTCTCAAAATGTAACCTCACCTTGGTGGCTTTTTGAATCATCTAGTTCTCCTGCTCACAGCCTCCCTCTTGCTCTCCATTCAAAGATGGTACTGACGCCCCTTGTCCCTCACCCTACCCCCCCAAAAAAACCAAACAAAAAAACAAACAAAACAAAAACACCCCCCCCCCAAAAAAAACCACAAACAACCCAACAACAAAAAAACACCCACAAAAAACCAAAACACAACCAAAATCAAAAAAAAAATCTCAGCCCAGGCCATGTGGAGTTCGAGCACAGAATGACACAGGGCAACTGATGAAATCGGATGGGGCCGGGACATTTCTTTAGCTGAGCTGGTTCAAATCCTGACTTGATTTGGAATTACACAATATTTTTGTTCCCAGAGCTAAAACATATACCCAGGGAAGGCTTTACAGTTTGCACTACAGGGTTTGCATCAAGTAAAGCCGAGCTTTTCTAAGATAAGGCAGGATGCCGCCACTGCACAAGCTTCCAGCAAGCACAGTAACTTTGGCATTACAGACAGTAAAGCGGGAGAAGCAGAGTTGGTTAAGTATTTCCTGGGAGACTGGAATCCAAACTTCTAAGTTTGGAGGCTTTTCAAACTTACCCAGAGAAATGGTAGAGTTCTATTCAGTAAAAACACATGAATATTTTGTCATACATTTTGTGACAATCAAAGAAACTTCTAGGTGGCTGTTGGGATTTACACTTGGTAAGGATGAGTCACAGGAGGAATGAGGCCCCCATTATTATCCAGCATATTCCAATGGTTAGTCACCAACACCACTGAAAAAAGGGAGCACAATTTCTAATCTGAATTTGTCTAGCTTCAACTTCTAGCCACAATATATCATTAAACCTTCCTGGAGTAAGCATTGTATGTATCAGAAATCTTTTACACATTGGCACTAATATGTAAAAAGAACTATCAATCACATCGTCTCTTAATCTTCAGCAAAAGAAAACAGGTTGAACGATTGAATTTCTGAAGCTTCTTTCAATAAAGTATATTTTCTAGACCTTGTATTATTCCTTTAACCTCTTCTTCAAAGCCCTTTCAGAAGCCTTGCTATCAGAATTGGAAAGAGCACTCCAAGAACAGTTTTGTTCACTTAGTCTAAATGGAGGCTAAAGGAAAAGCTTTGCTTGACTCTAACGATGTCTCTTTTCTGCGTTGAGAAGCAAACTACTAATACATATTAATTCCTGATTAATCTAAAGCTTCTGTCTGCATCTTCAATGCTGGATTTGGCCACCAAAGAAGCAGCATTACTTACTCTCAGTATTCACCTCCCATGTAGTAACAAAGCCGGTATGCTTTATCAGCTACCGCAGGGCACCAGCTTCTCTTTTTCATGGTTCAGGGCATTTATCACAACTTACAGTCAAGAATCAAAAATTCCTGTGTACAGATAGACAGTGAAAGACAGATAGTAGAGAGCTATCAAGAGAGGACTATCAAGTCAGGGCCCTGGAGCACACAACCTACAAGGAGAAGCTGAGGAAGCAGAGCTTGTTTAGCTCGGTGAGAAGATGACTAAGGTGGTGGTTTAAGAGCCGCCTGCCTCTACTTGGAGGAAAGTTGCAAACAGCATGCGGGCACGTTTTTCTCAGTGCTGTTAGATGACAGTGAAAGGCTCCACGGCCACAAATCGTAACTTGGAGGCTCAGGCTTCTCAGCAGGAAGACAGTGCAGTATTCAAGCAAGACACCCAGGGAAGCTCTGCAGATCTCCAGCCCTCAAGGGTTTCAAGGCCCATCTAGAGAACATCATGCCTGACCTGACCTGGTGTTGGCAACAGCCCTACAGGACCTCTAGAGGACTCTTCTAAGCAACATTCTGTGATTCTCCTCTTCTGAAGGGCTACATTATTTGTTACTTTTATTTGATTAAAATGCATATTTTTCAAAGAAATTTACTTTATCAAGTAGGATTATTTAACCAAATTTACTCCAGTGTAACTGATCCTAGCTTTACCAGATTTAATATTTATTTTCCTCTAGATAACTGATAAAAATACTGAGTAATGCTAAACTAATAATAAATTCCTACAGATATCCACTAGGAAAACCTTCAGGGGATAACTGTTTTCCATATGTGCAATGCTTTCTGAAACCTGTTAGCCAGTTTTTTAATTTACTCAGAGCTGTAATGATTTTGGATAGTGTTATTTTTAACAGATTCTCACATACCACAGAAGTCTAATTATATTCCTCAACAATTATCTTTATCAAGCAGTCCTTCTATAATCAAAACCATTAACCATTTGTCCAAAAACTTTTTTCTTAGAACCATGTTAGCAGACATATTTTTAACACCATATATTACTCCACAGAGAATGCAATCTTCTGATTTGCCTTTCCTATGGTCACTCAAAATATAAACATGTTTATTTACCTATTTAAAGTAGACATATAGCTATTTAAAACATAAAATAGGACATTACCCTTATTTTATAGCATTATTAAGTCTGGTTTAGGCAGTTATGTTTATATTGTATTCAAGTTACCCGTGTATGTATATTATACATATTACATATCATACACATTTTATATATATATATATATATAACATCTGATGTTTAATATTTGAGTATTACTGAAGCACTTTTGTTGTTGTTGTTGCTCTGAGATGCAAAACCAAAAGCTTAACTCCCCCAAGAGCAAATAGAGAAACATTTATTTCCCCTTGTACACTGTTAACACCTTTATGCACACTAAACACCACCAACAGGCCAATGCAACTGAAAAAGACAAAAAAGGGATAAATGATATTTCATTGAGAATGATTCTTTCAATATGGAACTGTGGTTTTGTGTCACTTGTCTTGCACCCATGCTGAATCACATGCTTGCCCAGAGTATCCGTTATATCCACATACACAGCAAAATTCAGCGTGGTCTCAATTTACAATGCACTGAAAACGAAGTCTTTGGCAAGCAGCAAAAATTAAGGCATCAAAAATACTTCTGCATCGAAAGCCCAGATCTCTCATAACAAGAGAGCTGTTCAGAGTTTTGTTCTGCAAGTAAACTCAGTTTTTTTCAGGACATACCAAACCATACTAGCTGGGGAGCCAAAAGCCATCTAACTTATTCAAGGTTGCCACATTGACCTAAACTATATTTAGCTCATCTTGTTCCCTAGACTCCAATGAAAGGGTAACTGTGCCATCTTGGTTTAATGAACTAATCAGAGTAAAAATTCTGATGGTTCTGACAGGAGAATGAAATACTGTATTTTGTCAATGGACAATAAACTTGTTAACCATTTCTACAGTTGTGTGTTTTAAGCGTCAAGTGAACACTGAGGATAAATTATATACCTAAAATGAAGAGTTTGCACCTCAAAAAGCCATTCTGAAGACTCTTTACAAGCTTTATAAACCACACTGAAATTAAAAAAAAACAAAAAAAACAACACACACACAACACACAAACCAAAAAACACAAAAACAAACCAACCAACCACACATACACCTTTTAAGATTTACTCCCAGAAAGCTAATTTAGCTGTTAAATCGCTAAGCACTACTGCTCAGAAAGTAAGACGTGTGCTTTGGTTACACAGACCAACAAAACAGTTTGAAAGACAAACTAGCAGACAAAAACATCTAGTGACTAATATTAACAAGTGGTTCCTGAAAAGACAATACAATTGTAGTTTTCAAGCACAGTATCTGTTTGAAGAGACAGCATTTTTTAAATGTATGCACAGGTTAAAGTTTGCATGCATATATCATGTTAACTTTGCAGTGCTTTATCTCAAAAAACATTCTCCAGACTTGCTTTCTGCAGTTAACCTGAATTAGTAGAAAGCAGTAACTAATCGTGTACCACACTGGCTAGGTGGCTTGTGCTGTGATTATGTATTTATTTAAAACCGGAAAGTTAACATACAAAATGACAGACCTCCATGAACATGTACACATGTAAATACACAAATGAGAGCACGACCATGACATTTTGATGCTTTGATTATCAATTTTAATGGTAAATGGTGTATATTACATCTAAGAGAAAAAGAAAAGAATATTCAAAGTAGCTCAATGTACTTACAAACTTCCAATTACTAGCAACTGAACAAGATTATGCTTCTGTGTGCACACAGAATTTTATTCATTATTTGGTTGTCTTGTATATTAATTCCCCTGTGGCAGAACACATTTTGGATCCAAATTTTTCATTCATGCTTGTGAATTATTGGTATTTTACCCAGAAGCACCTAGATAAGGATGTCAGGCTTAAGCTATTATGAGAAAAATACAGAGAGATGGAAAGAGAGTCTATAAAAAGTGACTTCTTCTATATTTCATATGGGCAAAACTAAGATTTATATCAGCCTGAGGCTATTTTGGACTTCCATAAGGAGATTCAAGAGGTCAAAATCTGATCTGCACATCTGAGTCATGCTTTGCATTAAATGTTAAAAAAAGAAATAAGTGCAGTGGGGGAAGAATCCTTCTTTTATACATTTTATTAAGGCTGTGCTTATAGATTTTATTTTTTCCTTTTTGATATCTTAAAGAGCTGCTGTAGTCTGTTACATACAGATAGATAGGTAAGTTATTAATAGATAACATATAATAGATAACATATTTATTAATCCTGAAAGTTTTTGTGCCATATTCAGTGAATTCACCAAATAGCTATCTAACCTAGCCCTTTTGAAGGCGCAAAAAAAAAAAAAAAAGAACAAAAAAACCCCCACGACACACACCACACAAAATGAAGGAAAAGTCATCACAAACTCCTGACAAGGAACAAACACACTTGGATTCCTTCAGTCTATAGTGAGAGGTTCAGAAAACATCCATGCAGTCAGCTTCAATGGAACTTAAACACCTGCTGAAACACACCTATTTACTACTTCATTTCAGACTCAAAGTTCCCTTAAATATTTTAACAAAATGACTGACAAATTATATTTTAGAATAAGTACATACATGACCATTCATCAAACTATTCATCTGTTCACATCATTTACTGCTGGTGCAGAGACTATTGGTTACTGGACTGCAAGGTAACATTTCACTGCATTTTAAAACAGTAGTGGAAATGCCATTTTGGAGTGTTTTCTATGCTTATTAAAGAAATTCAGAATCAAGAGGACAGAATAGTGACCCAAAAGTAGGAACTGGCAGAATTCAGTACATGACTCCTCTTCTCCACTCAGCTTATTAAGAAAAAAAAAAAAAGTCACCTTCTGATTGACTACAGCAACATGCAGCTCTTAGAAGATACTAAAGACCTGGAAAAATAAGCAATGTTTTTGAAGAGCAGAAGAAGTTTGAACAGGGATTTCCAAAATATTACATATCAGACTGGATTTTTAACTCGGGAATTACAGACAGATAAAAGAGCTCATTTCACCTAGGTGCAAGTAAGCAAACTGCACACATTATGACCTTGTCCTCCTCAGCAGCAGGCACATGTTGATGTGTTTTTGAAAACCAGGGACAGTGAAAAGCACTCTCACCCGACCCAACGACCAGCTTTCCACTGCAGCATTTCACCTGTTTGCAACAGTAAAAGGAAGAAATTGGATAAGCTGGATGTGTGGTTCACCACTGGCACACTGAGATACCGAACACTGCTAACTGAGCAATAGCTTGCAGAATCTAGAAGCCTGCTGGACAGGTCAGAGTTCCAGGTATCCTTCTTTTTTCACCATCTATTAATATTATCTATTAATATGAATTGCCCCTCCTCCCTAACAGAAATGATTCTACCCAAGATGATGCCATGAACGACTTTATGGGTTGCTGCTTTGTTTTGTTATAGCATTTATTTAGCTATTCCGATGTTACTCTTTATTTCAGGGTGAGAAGCAAAACACAAAATCTGAAAGACCTGGGTGACAGGAGAGGCAAAGGGGAGAAGATAGGAGATCTTTCTGGACTTATTCCCCTTCTCAAGTTACAAAAACAAATCCTAGGGTCTTCATGTCTCCATGATCTTTAAGGAAATATTTATAGTCCACCCTTCCCCATAGGTGTTTCTTTCCTTTGGAAAAATCTGAACAAGGAATACTGTATCAACACATGCTTTAAATGAAGCAATCTCCTGTTCAGAAAAGTCACGTTCTTTGCAAGGTTTGGAATCCTTGGAAACTGAGCAGGTAGGCACATAACAGACAAAATCCCCAACACCACCACCAGGTTAACAGAAGATATATTTCAAAGTATTAGACAGAGATAACTTCAAAATACTTCTGTGTGTATTAATTCACCTCTGGGTATTATTTAGTATTTAACAAAAGAAAGTCTCTCTAAAAAAATAAGTATTCTCTATAAGAACATTTTATTTTTCTGTCCAATGTTTTTTATGCACACAGATCAGTTCAGAACATGCAATGGCAACAGGATGTAAACATTTCCTTAATGATCTTACAATTTACAACAAGCAAAGCAAACAATCAAGCATCAGCACCTTCCCCTCTTGGGATTCAACATTTACCTTATAGCTCTGCAGATTAGCAAGAGCCTGGTCCCTTAAGGTTCAAAGAGCTGAGATCAATTTAATAGGTTACAGTGTTATTGCAAGTAGATGTTGCTACACTGGAGACCTGTTCATTGCATCATACAATGTAAGGAAATGCTTATGTGCGCTGGTGCTGCAAACAAAACCTATCCAAAGAGGTTGCTCAGATAATATTTGAATTAAATACTACTGATTTTTGGTTGTTCCACATCAGGTCTTTCAATAGACTTTCAGACAATTTAGGTATGAAACAAAAGCAATTCTAAAGAAATAAGTGTTTTCTCCACTTAGCATATCACGTTGTAAAAATACAGAGAATATTAGCATGGCACACAATACTCAAAGTTTTCTACAGCACTTCAGAATGTTTTCATTGACAGAACAAGCCATCCATGAAGTGGCCTGGCCTACACCATTAATCTACTGAGTAACACTGCTTTACCAGTTTGCCTTTTGTTTTTGTTTGTTTGGGTTGGTTTGTGGGTTTTTCTGTTGTGGTGGTGGTGGTGGTGGTGTTTTTTTGAAGTATACTAATCTTCTGTGTAAACGGCATGTGTGAATATACATACGCAACTTATATATATGTGGGCTATATAAACTGTAAAATGAAAATGTACAACTACCATTCTGTTGTAACCTACAACCATGACCTAAAATATTGACACTTACAAAACATTATGGAAATTTTCACAGGTCTGATATATAAGACACACAGACTGGTATTCAAATGAGGTAGCATCCTGGTATTGCACAACAGAACAAGAGTGCTTTTAAATACTGTCTATATTAAATGGGAATGCTTAGTTGCTTGCTTGGAAATTATTCTGAACTGCCCTAACCACTGGATATAACCAAATATAGGAACCTATTTCCTGAAGAAGCACAAGATTCTCAGGAGTGAAAAAGCAAGAGCACAAAACCCCATACTCTAACACCATTAGACACATCTCTACCAGGCTTTTGCCATTTAAACTATGCACTGCAAATGCAAGAACTGCCTTTCACAGGCTCATCATCACAGGAACAAGCCGTTCACGTCAACGCCAATCCAATTAATTTTTATTTAGGAAAACTAGGGATACCTCCTCAACTCTTGCAAGTGAAACAAGTGCATCTTGGTATATATTTCTAACCTCACCTTGGAAGTTGAATCAGAATCATAGAATAGTGTGGGTTGGAAAGGACCTTTAAAGTTGAATGGCACTGCCCTTCTATCTCTGCATCTGATAAGGTGCACCTTCATAAAAACAAACTCCAGGAGAAAGAAAAAGAAGCAATTACTTTAACTAGGATGTGAGACTGAAGTCCAAATAAATCCTGCCTTATTTCCCTTTCACTGAGGGAAAGAAAAATAGGGATCCTGAGAGTGATGTTGCCCTTGAATACTGCAATTCTGCATGTGCCACAGGGTGTTTTGATATGGTTGGTGTCTAAATAACTCTACAGGTAATCAGATTATATCAAATGTTTCTTCACTGGATTTGGAAAGACAGCAAACATGGATGTGTATTTACAGTCTGTTTCTTCATAGCAATAAGATTTCTGGAAAAATCTACTTTTTCTGAGAGCCAATTTCATATTTGGCTATTTCCACAGACTACAGCTAATGCAAGACAAAAAAACATTAGAAATATACCAAATCAACTGGAGCATCTGGAATTTGAACTGCATGTTTAGGAAAGTACAAGATTATTCCATATTAGTCACCACTGGGACAGAGATAAAACAAAGACACCTTTCTGCTGAATGCCCCATCACGCTTTGTATGGATAATTCACTTCAAGTGCTCAATTGCACTGTAAGAAAAACAGGCAGAGTAGGAAACCCAGCTATGCTTGACTATATCTAATGTAAAAGCAGTTATTGCCAGTTTTCAACACTACAATCAACAATTCTCCAGAAATCCTCACTGAATTACAGTTCTATGATATAAGGCATCTAGCAGATAAACACAGCTCACTATTGCAGTATTATCCCTGATGCTTTTATAGGCTGCTTGCACAAAACCAAAGCAGGCATAAAGTAAGCCACCTGCAAAGGGTTATTTTACCAACAGGACTAGAAATAGATACTTCAAGTGTGGGTGAACGAAGTGTGAACCATATGGGACGCTGCACAGATTTGAATTGGGGACTCTCTCTCCTTGAAAGAACCAAAGTCAAGTCATGTTCCATATGCAGCATTCTGTTTCTTTGGAAGTTTGAACACTGGGTACAGCTACTAATAGTTCCTTTTCTATCAGGTGAACCTGAAGTAACTAATTTTGCAGGCAGCAGATAAAGCAGGTTCAGAGGCCACCGTTAATTACATATCCTTAAATGAGGAAACTCTACAGCAAATGTTCAATGTGGCCGAATATGGCTTTAGAGCTAAAAAGAAAAAGAAGATAACATTTGCATTCTTTCTTTAAACAAGGGAATTGGGCAAAAGTAGATAATAATTATTAAATGCAAACATTAAGAATTAAAATGTTTTAAGATACCTCTTCATGTCCAGTCATGATTAATCAGTTTCTTAATAAACTCTACAAAAAAAGTTTTAATAGCACTGTAGGATTATATCAGCTTAATAATTCAGCTGAGATAAGGTATCCTCAAAATAGCCTTTTTTTGCCTCTATAGCCTTTACCTTGTTTTATAAGACAGTCATATCTTCTGCAGTACAGCTGGCATATCAGTCATTTCCCAAATCCATTGCATCAACACAAAGAATTCTGTACATCTTAACAGTGTTCTGCAGTAGTGAGGTATAAAAATAAACAAACAAACTGACCTGGTGTTGTGGAGCTCATTGCTCTTGATGGAATGGTAAGTTGTTGACAGTGTAAAGCCAAACTCCGGCAGAAGTTGTTCAGATTTTGAGGTTCTTCCAAAAGTGGGGAGAATCTAAATAAAATTAAGAAAAAACACTTTTGACACATTAACAACATACTTTTTTTTTTTAATGAGAATACTTATATCAACCACACTTGAAAACAATAACATTTCAAAGCCTTTTTTTAACTAAAGGCTCTTTCTTCCATGTACATTTTTGCTGTAAATTCAAGAGCTGATAACCACTGAGAACATGACTAAAGGCAAAAATCCACAAGTTTGAATTACAGGTCATCTACAGTCACATAACAATATTAAAAAGGCAAGGATGAACTGGTGCTCTCTCTTTCCACTGAGATCAGGGAATTACATGAACTAGAGTTTGAAAGACTTGAGGAAAAAATAGCTGGTTTATTTCCTTATGGTCAAGCAGCAGCCAATTCATAATTTTACTGTAGACATTTGCAGTCAGCATTGAAACATGAACGTGCGGATACAGATCTGCATTCAAAAACCTTTCTGGAGTATCTACTACTTCCTTGATCTCCAGTGTTTACATAGTTCAGAATAGAACTTGCTGAAATAATTAGCATGGTTGAATGGATGTCCCACTACCAGCTAATGACTTCTCTGACACCATGGGCTGCTCGAGCATTGGGCAAGGAAGGTTCTGCAGTTTGGCTGAGTCCTTTCACAGTCCCGTGGCATTCTCAGTTCAAAGCAGAAGCACAGGCAAAAGCATTTCTCTAATATTCCCATCTGCTCAAAGTTTAAAGCTGCAAAGAAGAGACTTTCAGGGAACTAAAATATATTTTCATTCAAGCACGGTATAACCAGCATAAAGGGAGAGAGGAGAAGGTCGTAGTGCATTAAAACAATTGTGATGATCCCATTCAGCCACTGCTCCCAAAGCCTCTAAGTAGTCAAAGATATTCTTAGTGCTGAATATTTTAGCAGCTTTTGTCACTTTTTTTTAAACCACCAACTGCACATTTAGTTTCAAGCTGAGCTCAGCCAAATTTCAGATAGTAAATTACATTTTAACCAAGTAAAATCATTTAAGTTTAGCATCATTATCGTTCAAGAAAGGGAAATAACGCATTTAGATAAGTAACCTTTGCTTTTATGCCCTCTAAAGTAGCCTGCTCAAACAGGCATATTTTGACACATCCAGTAGTCCAGCAGACAGCATTTGTAAAAACCCAATTCACCACTTTTCATTGAGAACCTTGCTGATGGTTCATACCCTCAGAAATTCTACAGACAATTCAAAACTGAGAGGAATGCTTCACAGAGTAGATGGCTTGGTGCCATTCAGAGGGACTTAAAGAGGCTGGAGAAAATACTCAATGTGGCACTGGTGGCCTCTCTGGGAGAAAGGCAAAGTCACAGCTGGTCCAGGCAGCCCTGCAACTGTCACACCTCAGGCCAAAGCTTATTAGTCCATCACCAAAGCTTGTGGAGCACCAGTAAAAACATATTTAAGGGCAGAAAATGCTAGACAGAGAGAGGAGAAGTGGGAGAAGAAAAGTGAGAAACAGAAAGAACACCAAGGTCAGAGGAAAAGGAGGTGTTCCATCACAGAGCAGCTAAGCAAAAGATCAGTGAAGCAGACAGAGCCAGATTCTTCTCAGTGATGCCTACTGACAGAAAAAGAGGAGGCAACATGCACAAAATGAAGTATGGGAAATTCCATTTAAACATTAGAAGGCACTTCTTCACTGTTATTGAGGCCAAACACTTCAGGAACAGGCTGCCTAGCGAGTCTGTTGAATCTCCATCTTTGAAGATTGTACAGCATCTTGGGCCACCTGCTGTAGTTGACCCAGCCTTGAGGATGGGGATGGACTAGGTATCTGCAGAGATTGCTTCCAACCTCAGCTACTCTGTGATTCCATGATGTTGAAGTTAAGGATTTTTCATTTTCAAGATTACCATAGACAGCATCAACACTGAATATTCATTGTTGTTGAACCTACTGAGAATAACTCCCGTATAAGAAAGCACTGTTGGGATCCCCATAAAAATACTTCTGTTAAGGAATTTTGTAAATTCAACTGCACTGGTAGTCTGATATTTTATGAAGTGGTAGTTGGCATCCTGCCTGATACTCTATTTCCATATATTTCTTGTAAATGCAAAGCTTTCACTAAGCTGAATGCTGTTGTTCAGGTTCAGTTTTAACAACTCCTTGCAAACATGATACAAGGCTGATATTGTCAAAGCTCACATTTAGAAACATGAAAAATTCCACATCACTGTATACAGAATTATATTCACAACACTGACGGTCTCATTCAAATATACTTTTTCTGATAAGCTGACATGCATAATTTCTTTCCTTATTCTGAAGGAAGGTCACACTAAACTAGACACTATGAACTGCAGCACCACATAATTTTTAATGTTAGCACTGAACCAAAGGAAAAAAGTATACTGCTGGCCACAGTCTGTCATAATTTCAAGTGGGGCACTACAGTCCTTGGCAGATGCATTTGCACTCCACCTCCACCCACAAAAAACAGCACACGGTTCTTGATCAGTCAAATCCTGAACCTACTAAGGTACAACAAGTGGCTCCATGATTTAGTATGGACTATCTGCACCTCTCAAGGCATTCCATTTTAACTGGATGATAATTCATCCTCTACTTGTTCTCAACTTGGCATATTGGGCTATAACACAACATACAGCAAATTAACCTCTACCTGGGTCTCTTTACCTTGGATGAGATTGAGGGGTGACCTCATTAATGTTTATAAATATGTAAAGGGTGAGTGTCACAAGGATGGAGCCAGGTTCTTCCCAGTGACAACCAATCATAGGACAACAGGCAATGGATGCAAACCAGAACATAGGAGGTTCCACTTAAAATGAGAAGAAACTTCTTCACAGTGAGGGTGACAGAACACTGGAACAGGCTGCCCAAGGAGGTTGTGGAGTCTCCTTCTCTAGAGACATTCAAAATCCGCCTGGACACCTTCCTGTGTAACCTCATCTAGGTGTTCCTGCTCCGACGGGGGGATTGGACTGGATGATCTTTCGAGATCCCTCCCAGTCCCCAACATTCTGTGATTCAGGTACACACTGGAGGTCATGCTACACATCAGTGACTTGCATTTGCTCACCCAGGAACAACGAACCTTCTCCTTTTCATTCAAACGGAATTCAATAGTTCATGTGCTCCAAGGATTGATGGATCTTTGAAACTGCTACAGAAGAACAGTGCACGATAGAATGTAGGTCTCCATGCCCACTGGCCACCACAAAACTTACGTTTCTCATGACTATAAATAGGTACAATAATTTAATTTCAAACACAAGCATTTCAAGTAATTATCATTCCTTTAAACTCTCATCTCTCACTGTGCCATCCCAAGACTACATTAAATGGCTACATTTTTTCTATCTTGTGCCTACACTTCAAAATTCTTTTGGGAACTGAGTTTCTGAAATAGGATGCAATGAATACAAATTAACAGAATTCAGATGAAACATCTATTTCTACTTCTATTTCCCCCTTCCCCCAAATGAATTTTTCATGAGAACTTCTGAAATTAATCCATATGCACACGTTTTTCAAAACAACATCCTAGAGGTATCTTCCAGATCTTTCTCTTCCAGAGGGATTTTTTACCCAACTACAATATATTTCTGTTTGTAAAAGGGTCTAGAAAATCATTATGCAAATATTTTGTGGATAAAGATATAGAATGAAACACTTCAATAAATTCTGAACATGACAGATCAGCACCACCAATAACACATCTAGTCTATTCTTTGCTGCATATATTGTTTTAAAATAGCTTTCAGTTACTTATTGATAATTTTTTGTTTGCAATTGAGATCAAAATGCTGGAGGTCATTCACCCCAAATACCATAAGAAAGGAACAGTAATCACTTCTCACAACAGCTTGTGAGTTAAAAAAACTAAGCATAGGAACCAGCTGTCAGAATTGGTACAAATTCTGTTGTCCAATGAGCATAATTAAAACAAATCTGAAAGGTTAAAAAAATGAAAATAAATAAAACAAAACAAACAAAATTATTTTCTACAGAACATGAAAAACCTGATGGTTAAAAAAATAAAACATCTTTCAAATGAAAGACATTTTACAAAAAAATACTGAATAGGTATTCATACTGTATACAATGAAAATCAGATGCAAAACAACAAATCAAGCTATAGATGCTAAAAAAAAAAAAGGCATGACAACATAAAGATTGGAAGACAAATTACAGTGAAGTTTTAGTAAAGTGAATTTCAGCCATGTGAGCCAAACCCAGAACACCAAATCCAACTCTCTTAACTTTATATGAACCTTCAAAATTTGATTAGGAAATGAGCTGGCCAATAGAAAAGGAGAAAAATATATGTTAAGACATGTTGGTGTGAATTCTAAACACAAAGGACTTAAAGACATCAGCTCAAACAGCAAATGGCTTTACATTCTTTTATTCCATTTCTACTATATTTGTTTTACAAATGTAAAATAAGAATAAACTAGACTAAAAGCAGGACATTATGCAGCATAATGCTATTATGCAGTGACCTTTATATGCAAGTACAGTAAAGATTTACTAGCAACATTATCAAATTCCAGTCCAATAGATATTGGGGTATGTAATTGCTTTCAGCAAGAATTTAGAAGCCCTACAGCAAAGCCTTCAGTATCCAGTGTTTGGTGCAGGATTAAGTATTTTACAGTAAGGTATTCAGGTATTTGATTCTTGATTAGGTATCTACTTAAAACTTTTTGAAATCTATAACAATTTTGCAGCACATACCTTTATAGGTTTGGTATTAAAGAACCACTCTAGCAGCAAGTTGTGGACTGCCATACTCTTTATACTTCTCCACCGAAGTAATTCGACACAGTGCCTAAGAGAGCGGTATGTCTTACACAATCTGTAAGGAATCTTCAGCTATACTAACAGAGCAATTTCTTTTGAAGAGGAAGTTACATCACTGTATTTTTCTAATTACTCATATGCAATATCAAGTAGTTCTATACCTCACACATACTGCTCATACTGTTTAAGTGGAAAGGCTCAGACTTCTGTCCAGTAAGGCAAATCCTCCTTCCTGAAGCTCTCTTTAGCAAGCAAAAGAGCCATACAGCCATTTGTTCAATCCCTTTTACACTCCCCATCTACTACAGACATGAAGCAAATAAGATTTCTAAAAGCAAAATGAGATGATGCCTTCCATCAAAAATAAGTCTTAGGCCTCAGTCATCAGGATTAAATAACGTGCCCCTAATCAGCTGGCTGAACTTCTGCTATGCCAATTACAACAAATTGCCACAAGCTTCTGCTCCGTTTCCCAGTGAAGCCAGTTGGAAATGAGATCCAGCTAAAAGCAGCCTTTTTGTCCTCAGCCTCATCGGGTTTTTGAACTTGCTCACCACGCAGCTGCAGAAATACTTCTGCTGCAGCTGAAATTGTCCCATCTGCCCCCTCCACACCAGCCCCTTGGCCAGGCCAAGAAGAATGCACATCAAGCTGTGCCCTCACAAAGCAGAGATGAGGTACAAGGTTCAACCTGCATCAAGTACTACCAGGCAGAAGCAGGGACCTCACCAGGTGAAGGACAGGCCTGTATGATGCTCTCATAGCAGAAATAGAAAATATGAGACAGGTTAGCCTCTTGATGTCCACTTTTTTATTTTTTGAATAAGCCAGATTTTAGTCAGTATTGCTTGAAAACAAAACAAAAAGAACTTCTGCTAAGGAAAAATGAATCATAAAATTAGGAGAACACTGAAGCACAAATTTGACTTCTATCACTTCTGCCACTTGAAGACTTGTAAAACATAACTACTGCCAAGACTGCTCCACTAATCAACATACACAGGCACTTCTAGAGAGAAAGAGTTATGTCCTGCATTTCCAGAGTTCTGCCAACAGACTTTGCTGGAGCCAAGGAAACATAATGCACTTCACAGATTCTTCATAAAGCCCGATGAAAAAAAGGAATGGAAGTATCAGAAGTTAATGCTTCTCTATGCCCCAAGGGTAGCTCACAAGGGGAGATAGTACTTCTAAACAGAAGTTTGTGGCTAGCAATGAAAAAAAGTACCAGAGACCTGAAGAAATCCAACTAAACACAAGGAAAGAAACAAAATTTTTTTACTGGTAAAGGTTGCCCAGGGTGGCTGTGTAATCTCCATCTCTGGAGATATTCAATACCCAAGTGGAAACGGCCTTCATCAGTCTACTCCAGCTGACTGTGCTTTGTGCATCGGGATTAAATTGGACGACCCCTACAGATACTTTCCAGCCTCAGTCAGTCTGCTCCGAGACCCATGAAGAACAGCCCATGTAGGTCAAAAGCAGGTATAGTCTTCCCCACACACAAAGCCATGGAAAAAACAAATTCACCAAATTCATATAACTGAAGGAAAGCATCTGTCTCTTACGAATTTTTATTTTCTTCAAAAAGCTGGACAAAGTGAGTCACTACAAGAAATAACAGATTATTTTGAAGGAAATCTTAGTTCTCTCTAAATTTCATTTCTTTGCCTCTCTTCCCCAGCACTTCCAAAACTCATTATCCAGGCTCCTGTGAAGGAAGCCCCAGACAGAACTCAAACACCTCATTTAGAAATGCTTTCCAAAGTCTTATATTTGCCTTTGAAAATATTTAAGCATACTTCTATGTAGAGCAAAGGCAAATTTAAATGACAGCATGAGTACAGAGACTGACATGAGCACTGTGAGCTCTGCACTACTGACCTGAACTGTGCCTAATTCAGGGGATATTTGAGGGAGGCAAGACTCCATTAATCAGTAATTTATTATTAATCATCATCAGTAACTTATTCACTGATAATCAAAAACAACACACAAAAAGCCCTTTTGAGTTATGTGAAAGGAAACAACTCTGCTGAAACCAAACGAGCCAGCTCTTACCTATCTCTGCCTGCTGTGTGTCCAAGAACATCCATTTCTCTTAAAATGCATGAGATTAAAATCAATTTTAACCCAGGAAAATTATTAACAACTAGAGAAGGAGGAAAGGTTCTAAATAAATGGTCTTACATAAGAAAAGTGAATATGTAAACTTTTACGATTCATCTCATTAAAATATGCCTTTTCCCAGGTAACCAAACCTAGTTCAGAGCACTAGAACTACAAACAGCCTTTCAAAAGAACAAGAAACAGACAATGCACTTCTGAAACCTTTTGAGCCTATAACATGCAGTCTTTTCTATTTCAGCTTTGGTTTGTATTTGTCTTTTCACCAGTTGAAAATTAAATGTCTTTCAGCCACTCCCTTTTATTTTTTTCTTAAACTGAATCATAATTCAGTTGCTATTGAACCTTGTTGCACAGCATGGTAACTAACACAGCTACCAATATAGAACTTTAGTGACATGATTTCCCCCTATTCCTTCCTTACTCTGTCTTTTCAAATAAAGGGCAGCATGACAACTAGCTTATTATGTTTTAAATTTAATCTGAGATGCACAGCACCTGAATATTTACAGCAGGGGGACTTTGTAATTAGAACACATCAGAACATCAAAGCTTCATACAGAATCACACTTTTGCTTTTCTGCAACATCCTACTTTTTTAGAATAACAGAATGCATCACATGTAACAAGAAGAATTATTAGCCTCCCTATGGGACTCTGTCTGTCTTACACTCTACAGGAAGAGACAACTCATCTAGAAGAGAAAGTTTCCAAAGGGAACCTCAGACAGCCAACCTGGGTTCCAAATTGCCCTCTGAAGGAATCAGTCTCACTTTCCTTCTCTAGCTCCTAAAATAAGCATGAGGGTATGTGCCCATTAAAAAACAAACAAACAAAAAAAATTTTAAAAGAGCAGCTTCATGTATAAACTTCCTCTGACATTATAAAAATTTTAGCTGGAATGACCAAAAATTTAATTTCAGTATAATTGTCTGGATTAACTTCACTTAAACATATCGCAATAAAGTTTTCCTGGTTTTAAGACAAAAAGACATTCTCTCCCTCACTGAAATCTTCCTCAATATGCAACAATTAAGCACTTCGACGTGATCATAAACACTTGGGATTATCACCACTGCCTTCAAAAAAGGCTAGAGTGAAGTTACAGCTAAATACCCTTGAAAAATCCAAATTCACGTTAGATATGTTCATGTATATATATTAGCACAGATAATCATATTCAACAGAATCTGCTTTGGAAACAGTTCATATTTTTAGAGCACAATACGCCTCTGTAAGCTTTGCTTTGACACTTTGGATGAAGCCAAACAAACCTCAAGGTGAACCATCATAATTATCTGCCTCCAGCCCTTCCACAGCAGCTACAAAGCCACCCATGGTTTCTCCAGAACCAGTGTTGCTACTTCCATTAAATTAGGACCTATATGTCCCATCCAGGATTCAAACCACTTAGACATTCAGCACTCTGTTATTTAATGATCTAAGCCACTACCAGATGTAATTTTAGATTTTAAAAGAAAAAAAAAATTTCTAAATTTTATTGCTTATCAGCCTTAAAATATTAACTTACAAAATGAGTATTTGAGAAAAATATGAAGCAGAAAACTTCAAATCCACAGGCATATTTGGATCTTTGGTAATTCTGACTTCTACTAGAGAGAAAATATTCTAGAAAGATATATATGACACAGGAGCAACATGTGCAAAACACAGACTCATGAGAACTTCATTGTAGGTCAAGAGTCCCAAGAATACAAAGAGAAGAATCTACAAACAGGTAAAACACAAGCCAAGAGCCACGGTAATCACCTACAGAAAGCAGTCAGCTACTGCCATTACGTAGCACATACAGGTTCCAGGTGGGAACAAGACCCTCTTGAGTGGCTGTTGCACCACAAGGAGTTCCTCCTGCAAGGAACCTGGAACCTGTGCCAGCAAACCAGGCAAAGGGAGACAACAGGGCTT
The DNA here is from genome assembly GCA_013399365.1 of Pampusana beccarii. NCBI lineage: Eukaryota > Metazoa > Chordata > Aves > Columbiformes > Columbidae > Pampusana > Pampusana beccarii. The sequence continues at coordinate 2,633,435 of VWYH01003685.1, read as the reverse complement.
GGTATGGGCACCAAGCACAATGAGAGGTCACTGACACCTGTACTCCACGGAAGTTTTTTATAAAGTGATGAAGTCAGAGAACCAACACAGGAGAGGGTCTACAGGTGCATAAAAGCTGTTGGCAAGCTTAGCAGAAGTAGATGCAACCTCTACATGGCATTTTTTCATAGTTGTGATGCATTACATGAGATGTTGTCCGATGCTATTGCATGCATTAAAAATAGCTAAGTCCAAATTTTCCTTTTAAATCTCCAATTCAAAAGTGAGTTTATCTGCTTAGCAGCAAAAGGACTGTTGTTGTTTTTACCATCAATAATCCTTTGGCTTTTGTCACCTAATTAAAAGTCAAGTATTTTTCTGTTCATTGGAAACAACTTTCAGTCAAATTTTCCTCAGGAAAAGCATATGGATGGCCAGAGAACATATAAGCTGAGCTTTCGTATGTAAACTCACCATAAAAAAATTCTATGTGTGCTATCATTGAATTTTATCAGAGCTTGGACAATTTTGTTTTGTTTTGGGGTTTTTTGTTTGTTTTGGTTTAGTTTAGTTTGTTTGGGGTTTTTGTTTTTTTGTGGGGTTTTTTTAACATTAGTTTCAACATAGATTAGGCTTCAATTTTGGCTTTTCGATGTCTGAAGAACTATTAACACAGAGTCTTTAATTGTTTAAGCAGTTATTTGCATTGTTTGGTGAGTAAGAAATTTTGTAGAGTCTGTATTACAAAAAAAATAAACCTTTCTTTAGTAAGGTGATCCTTTGAAGAACATTTGCATTGAATGTCCTTTAGCCATGGATTCTTTACAGTAGACCTTTACTTGTCTTCACAAAACCAGTTTAGGATTAAAATTGGCATTTGTTAAGAATATACTAAATGATGCATGGAAGTTTGACTAATACTTTGGCATTTTCAGCAGTGGAATACAAACCAAGAAAACAGACTTTCTGCATCAGACAGTTAAACCAGATCACAGGCAGAAGTCTCAAAATTATTTTCATGCACAATTAGTTTTCTGTGACCTGAATAAATAACTAAAAAAATAATTAAAAAAAAAAATACCCAAAACACAAACCAAACATTATCCTCGATGAATTGTAACTTAGTATTATAACACATCCTTCATACAAGAGTTTGCCAGCCACAATGTAAGAGACTTATTAATGCACCTGGCTGATTAATTGAACTCAGAAAGCAGAACTTCACAGAAAATTCTGAAAATTCTCTGTTGCAAGTGCATATTGTCATTTAGCGACAGCACTAGGGCAAAATAATGGGAAAAACTGATTACATTCATAAAGGTCATGGAAAGTAAGTCCTGTGCAGGAGGGAGGGGAAAAAAACCAAACCAACCAACCATACAATCACACACCACATAACTCACATTCTGACCAAGTTCTTGTCCACTCTCAGTATCTGAGGGTTGAGCAAAAAAAAAAAAAAAAAATCAAATTAAATTTAAAGAGACACACACATACCAGATGAACTGGTTGGTCTTGCCACCATCAGATACTATAGATATGCATATACTTGCAACTACTTTTTTATCCAAATATTTTTGTACATCAACTTACTTACAAGGAAGCTTGCACATTTTAAATCTCAGATATAAACACCAGCTCAGATATTAGTTCCAAGAAAAAGGTTTAGAAATTTTATCTAGGAACAAGCTACAGGTAAATCCCCTCATTTAACAAAATGAATTCTGTATTCATGCACTTGAGCATCTAGTTACATACACACAAAAAAACCCAGGCTTCTTACCAAATCAATCGGTATCCCTTCTTGTTGGGATTACATCTGTGGAAAGTACTGTAATTTGAAAGATTTCACATGCACAGTCATTTCAGTTTCAACCACGTGTGCTTGTTCTTTCAACACTAGAATTTAGTTTTGAATTGCAGATTTAATATACTCAAGACCTCAAGGAAAAAAAATAAATCCACAGCTAAAACCACTGAGTTTCATGAAAACTTAGAGGGGAGGAAAAAAAAAAAAAGGAAACACACACCAAAAGAAACCCAAACCCACGCCTATGCTCATGCAAGAAAATCCCACTTGATTCAGGTGAGAACAAAAGCACAACAAGCAAAACCAGGGCTAACAACACTTGTTCTCACTTAAACAAGCAACCCTGACTGGCTGAAAACAGTTGGAATTAAAACTTCATGGTTTTGGCAAACACGTCAGAAGGAGCTCTGCAAAACATTGTGCCTGTCATTATAATAAAAATCAAATAAAGATGTTGTTTACATGCATTAAAAGCTTGATTTTTTTTTCTTTCCTATTCTTCCATAATCAGCAACATTAACATCCGTAAAAGAGACTGTATCTGGGAACAGAGATGCTATTATAAATTCAGGTGGTGCCCCTTCAATTTGTTAAGCATATGAACTTAAGAGTGCTCAGATGAGAAAGTAGTTTGTTGTTGTTGGGGGGTGGGGTGGGTGTGTATTTGTTTTGTGTGCGTGTTTGTTTGGTTTGGTTTTGTTCTGCAGGAGTGAACAGGTATGCAGATAACCAGTCAAACAGAATCACAGAATTCACGTTATGCTTCAGTAACACTGTATTCTTCTTGCTGTTGCCTCTTAAAAATACATAAAAGCATAGCAAAAGCTATTTTCTTACACACACACAAGAAAAAAAGAGTATTCATCCCTGTCATAGCTAGGAGGTAACACAACACTTAATCTGTGATTTATCCAAATCTATCGTATGTTAATCACAAACATTAGGTAATGCTATGATTTTTAATTACCGCTGCATAACTTTAAGAGGCCATCAGAATTTGAAACTGAAAGGGAAATACATCATTGTTAAAAAAAAGATTTTCAGCTGCAGAAGCAATTCTAAATCAAACCATCACCTGCCAAACTAATGTAAATAAAACTAACGTCAAACAAAATAAGACATTTCTTAAGCCTTTGGGACTCCAACAAAGTGCACAGAAGGATCAGCAAAGGCACAGAGGCAGGAAGGGACACAATAAATGGGGAAGGTGGAACAGAACCAGGTTTCTAGCATCCTTCTGGGGAGAGCAATGTGACAAGCAACTTCTCTACGTAATTTTCAGCAAGATGGATCTTCCAGTAGTAGAAAAAAAAAAACAAACACCACACCACCACCAAAACCACCCACAACCACACAGAGTTTCAAGTTGTTATTCCTAACAACCTGGAATGAAGATAAAAAGCATAGATGCAGGGTTTCTGAGTACACCAGAAAGGAAAGGGGTTTAGTAGTCTAAAATATATTAAATACAGAATTTAATAGTCAATTTTTAGGAAAGCTCAGGTTTTAAGCTGATAGAAATATAATTTTCATCTTTTTTTCTTCTGTATAAAATTTACATATGTATCCAAATGAACTGTCACCTGCCATTCAAGTATAAGTCACTTTAGTAACCGTATTTCTATAGAAAAAGAGAAGTTAATGAAAGCAATCCTAGATTTTTTTTTTCCCCACAACAGGCAAGAAGAATAATAGAAAATAATCAAAATTATAGCATTACATTTGAATTTACTGTCAAACTCCTGCAGCAAGTAAATCCAGATGCAGAAACAGGAACAGCTTTTACGTTGTTTTTCCTGGCAGAGTCCCAACAACCTGTCCGCAGTCTCTCACAGCCCATACAGCGGCAGATTTCCTGCTGCAGACTCCTCATGGCAGATACCGAACTCCTTTTGTTTTGTTACAACACCAACCATATTATAAATTCAACTAGAAACAAGTTTCAAGAGAAGCTGCATCATCAAGGATATTATACATGCCGTACCACAGACTGGTGGATAAACATTACAATGGAATATTTTCCAGTATATTCAGGTTTTTTCGACTTTATATAAAGACACTACTACATTTTTTTATTTTCTTTTTAAACTTTAACATAATAGGATGGTAATCAAATTCCTCTTGACTCTAGGACAAATGGACAACTTCACAGTTAGATTTGACTAAACAGAGTTACAGCAAATTAAAACCTAACATGAAACTTAAAAGGAAGCAGAACTGAAAAAAATATGTTCTGCCTAGAGGAAAATGCCTAACTTAATTAATTAGTAAATAATTTAAATGATTTAATAAAGACACAGACACAATAAGCAAAGGCACAGGCATTCACACTGAGAAAGTTCTTTGTTTTACTTCAACTAGCTTTACTGGCAATATAAAACTCAAGCTTGGAACTAGTAATTATAGAACTACTACATTGACCCACAGCTGGAAGCAGCTACTTTCCTCATGAACATAAACATCTCTCACCATAAACCTGTGGCTAAAATATGTCTCGGGAGACCTCATCCGGTTTCACGCAGGCTGAGTGTAGTGACATCATCTCCTTTCAAAACCCACTCAAATTCTGCAAAAGCCAAACCTCTGGTCATTTCAGGCTCAAAAACTCCAACCAGGCAAATATAGCTTAAGCCTTCTTTTCAGGGATCTATAGTCTAGCTAAAGAGCAAGTAAGGCTAAGAGGCAATATCCAGGATTTGTGACCAAAGATTTTTCTGATTAATACATCAATTATAAAAGTTAAAAAAATAAGTGATGTAGGTAGCAGACTGAAAATAATAATTTTTAAAAGTATCCTTCTCCTTGCCCACAGAAAGACAGTAATTGAGTATTCAGATATTTCAGCACTAGTCCACAGCCCAAATTCACAGTAAAATGAATAATTTATTTCATGGAATTGATATTATGTTATACAAATAAGAGAGATCTTATTGTGGCTCTTCAATATAAGGGGGGCTTACAAGAAAGATGGCAGAGGCTTTTCCCCCCTAAGACCTATAATAACAGGACAAGGGGCAACGGTTTTAAATGGAAAGAATGTAGGTTTAGATTGGACGTAAGGAAGAAATTTTTTAACAATGAGGGTGATGAGACACTGGAACAGGCTGCCCAGAGAAGCTGTGGATGCCCCATCATTGGAGATGTTGAGAGCTGGGTTGGATGGGGCTTTGAGCAGCCTGGTCTAGTGAAAAATGTCCCTGCACACAGCAGATGGGTTGGACTAGACAAATATTAAAGGTCCCTTCTGACCAAAATCATTCCATGGTTCTAAGTTCACATTTACTTTTTTTTTTTTTAATTGACGATGCTAGAAGAAAGATTAGTTGATGCTTCTGTTAAAAATTTAATGTTATAGATGTTTGTGTGAGGTTTAATACTGCTGAAACAGCTAAATGGTGATGAAACAGCTACCAGTGTGAACTGAAGAAGACCAATTAAAAAAGAGAAATTATCAGTAATTTATAGTATTTCTAACACTAGACCAGAAAAAACCAAACAAAAAACACAAAACAAAAAAAAACAAACCAAACCAAAACACCTCAATAAACGATACAGTAAGCACACAATTGAACCTATGCCAACGGAAGTTAATGGCTTGCAGCATTTTGACTTTTCAGGGCTAAGAAATAGCTCTGTACATGCTGCAGTTTCACATATATTACATTCATCCATTAATATTGTTCTGTTTAATCACCTTACAAACTTTTTATTTTTTTAATGTCTAGAAAGATCAAAGAGATGCATCTCTCTCATTATCACTGACAAAGTCTTATAAAGCTGGCATACACCATTTTCAACCCCCCTTTTTTTTCCCCCTGTTTTAGTATAACTAGGAAGAAATCCAATTTCATAAAGGCAGGTAAAAAGACCCAGTTGCAGCCAGTCAAGGAAAAAATAACCCCGAAGCTGTGAAACAGAAAAGGACATGAAAAAGGTTAAGAAAAATTGCTAGGCTACCAGAAGATCATCTGAAAAACTGAGTTTTATGCCAAGATATGCATTCAGCTAAAATAGTCAATTACTGTGATAAAGAGACAGGGAAAAGAAGCAGTAAGTAAAAGTCATAATGGTGTTCGGAAATACAGAATTTTCCATTCAGAAATCAATGGAAGTATGACAGCATCAACAGGGGAAGGGGGAAGATCCAAGAAAAAGAAGATTAAAAAGCAGCACAAGGTGTGGTGGGCAAATCAAAGAACCCACAGTTTCATGTACCTTTTTGATGTTTAAACAGAGCAAGACAGCACACATCTCCATTTCAGCAGGGGAGAAGCATTTTCAGGGGAAGTGGAAAATAGATATATAAATGCAATAATAAAAATTCAGTCCTGATGAAATCTACAGCAACGTTCTACCATTGTACTACTTCAGTTTCATAACACTTAAATATTTATTGACATGGTCCAAGTTCTGGACAATAAAGTGGTGTCTATCGCCTCTTTCAAAGTTTTATGTTTTTTATCCTTACCTTAACAAAAATAAAGGATTTTTACATCCAAACAGAAAAAGCCAATGTGCCAAAACCCAAGAAAAAGTTGTGTCTTTGCTCTTTTCCTAGTCTTAGGATTAACTGTGGTATGGAAAAGTAAAAGATATTGATAACTCACCAGAAATGTTTGGGGGGTGGCCTGGTTTTTTTTTTTTCTTTTCATGATGCACTTCACATAGCAGGAAAATTAGGTAAGAGGTTGAAGAAAAAAAAATATAGGCCTTTCTTGAATAATACAAAACCTTTTTCAACACAGGAATATCTACAAATACTGTCAGTGAGAAAGCCACCTTTTCCTCAGGATGGAGTGGCTTTAGTTACCTATGCTTAGGCACAGAAGTCACAATTAAATGTGAGCATCTGTCAAAGAAAATGCATTACAGACTACAGCAGCTGCTTTGAGGAAAAATACCTATTATCACTGTTTCCCTACCACAGCAAAACCTCAGTTAAAAAAGAAAGGCATTTAAAGCTACAGTCAGTCCCATATAAATACAATATAGAATTCTAGAGCTTATTTCACTGGTGGAAATCTTATTCCAACTAGTAATGTTTAGGATATTAGAGTATGAAATAAACTTTCTGATTCTATTACAATATAACCTGAAATATATATACACTATTGAAAGACATCAGTTGCCTTTGTTCTCTCTGGATTGCTCACTTTATAAAATACATCGTTCAGAGGGCATTTGTGTCTTATCTCATACCAAACTATGGGTCTTGAATACACGCAGCCACTCTGTGTACTCAGGACAGAAAAGTTAAAGTGACACCACAATTTTTTTTCAGGTAGAGCTATCTACAACTTCACAGATTCCCATTGACATCTTAATTCTAAATCATTTTATATACAAGGGAAAATGCAGTGGGTCATTCTGAGCCAGAACTGCACCTCCTACAACATCTGATGCTTCCATAAAGTCTACAAAAACAGAGAAAGTGCCCAGTTAACTCTTCCAGTAATTACCCAAGCCAAAAGTCCCTTGAACTATGTAGACCTTAAAAGATTTTCTTCTGGTTATAGTCTTCATTACTGAATGACAACACTAAATAATAATAATAATAATTTAGATGTATGTAAATCCCTTATTTTCCTACAAATGAGGATACTGAACTTCAATCAGAAACACACGTTGGCTGCAGCAGACACTTCTCAGCCTCACCCCAACAGCTGTGCTTAATGTGTGTTAATAGCTGCACACCCATCTGCACCCTCCCTCACATTTCCAGGGTGCAAGACACAAACCTATCCATACACACTGACACAAACTAATCACCACAAAAGACTTGATACTATTAATAACATTGATAGACAAAACGCTATCCTGTCTTTTCACATCCTTCCTCCTACTGCTTCCCAGGACAAGAGGCTACTTTGGTGCCTGTGCAACGTGACAATTGTGACAGCAATCCCGGCAGACGGGTAAGCACTGCCCACTGAGTGTTTGCACAACTCTACTTCCATGTGCTTTCTTCATTCCCACCCCTCTCCCCGCACTGTTTTCTCAGGGATAATAGAGCGTGGAAGTATCACCCATAAAACCAAACGGCTGCACCTACACATACTTCTAGGTGCATTCATAGCAAAAAGAACTGTTTTAAGGTTGCACACTAAGAATATGCAATTCCAAAGACCACACTGTTCCCCCCACAGGAAAACTAATCCACACACAATGTAAGAACTGATCTGCAATCACTCTTATTGATTGTACCAGGAAAAAAATACTGCAGTAGCACTTAAGAGAGAAGGGAATAAAGGATTCCTGCTGATAATGAAGATAAAATACGATCTGCAAATACAGCTTATGGGAAACTAATCTGTGAAACACTATGACAAAAACGTTGGGGAACTTGGATTGATTTAACACCATACCTTTACTCACTTCCAGACAAGGTTTCACTGACACTACTCAAGGACTTAGGTCCACACTGTGAAAAAGCCAGGGTGGGCAGAGAGGAAAGAAACAAAAAACCTCTTCTGATATTTTCCAGAAGTCTTTGTGCCCACAAGCAGAATCCTCCAGCTATAGAAGGAAGCAGAACAGCAGAGTTTGCTGACAGAGAGCTTGCAGCCCAGCTGCAGACCTTCTCCACATCAGCCGCATCCTACAGAGAAGTGGCAGGTGGGACTCGAGGGAACCAGCATTGTCTCCTACCTGCAAACCCCTCCCAGAGTTACCACAGCCTAGATCTTGTGCTTGTTAGAAACACGAACATTTTGGTGCGCAGCAGTAACATGAGGAAGGCTGGCCACCTAATTTTGGTCAGGTGAAAGAAGCAGCTCTCTATAGTTAAGCTGAGAAGTAAAAGAATGCAAGAACAGGACACACAAAGGAAATCAACCTTTGGCACCTATGTCTGATATATTTCAACCTTCCATCTAGAAAGACATGTTCACAGCTGCCAAAAAGAAAAATTACTCTCCTGGTTTGCACGCCATTTTTTGACAATTTGGTCAAAAAAAAAAAAAAATATATGTATATATATATATATTTGCTTTCTAGGTTCATCTAGACACCATGTGGCTCCATTCCTCCAGCCATTTGAACACACAGGCAGTGCAGAGCAAGCAGTATTTGCATCAGTAAAGCTCTCTCTTGTTCAGACACATTTACCAGTAAAACTGTTCTTCTAGACACTTAATCAGTTATATTTTACTGTCAGTATCCTGGAAAGTGTCTTGTGGTTTGGGTCAACTATCTGAAACTCTAAATTTCTTACTCTATCGTTACATCAAGTCAATACCTAATTAACCTGGGGAGTGAAAGAGGAATTCAAGTCTTCAAGTAAAATAAGTGTTACACACAGGTTTCTTAAAAAAAAGTTACAGGGAATAGAAGCCTTTAGTCTTCAGCAACATATGGCCTTCATACCACTTCCAGATATTCAGCAGCAATCCACTTGTTTTCATAGAACCATAGTTCCTGAGTTGGAAGGGACCCACAAGGACCATTGAGTCCAACTCCTGTCCCTGCATATGACAACCCCACAGTTCACTCCATGTGTCTGAGGGTGTTGTCCAGCCTCTTCTTGAACACTGTCAGGTTTGGGGCCGTGATACCTCCCTGGGGAGCCTGTTCCAGTGCTCCACCACCCTCTGGGTGAAGAACCTTTTCTTAATGTCCAGCCAAAAATAGTTCTAACGCAATTTCAAGTTTCCTACATAAAAGCTCTCTTGACGTTAAGACACAACAGAATACTGGCCATATTTAGGCCCACTTTAAGGGAGTTTTTCTTAACCATCTCTTCTTCTAGCATTGTCTCCAGTTCATCCACTGTAAAATCATAGTGGCTTTCTGATCCTCAGTCCTTTTCATTTATCCCATACCTCCTAGACTTTTGTCATTTAGATGATAATCTGCTGCACTCACAAGCCCTTTTCCAACCTCTGATTCTTCTGAAAATGCTGTTAGAAATATTCAGTGGAGTATTTGCACAAATACTAGCTTATAGACGTCTCTCAAGCGCTTTCACTGCCGCAACAGGTACTCCACAAGTCAGAGCTATGACTAACACTCCAAAACGTAGCTGGTACTCAGCAACTGCTATCAACAGTTTCTAAGTTTTTTTCAACACTTCTTCCAGTGATCACACCCACTCTGCCTGGGACCCCCACATCCCTCGACTGACCACTGGGTTGGTCATACAGGTTGCTTTGATTATGGTAGAACAGTAGATAGGTAGATTAAATTCAAGCCAAGAACAGTGCAGCAGGTTGGAATGAAAGAATTTACGCTGGCTCTCCTGTTCAGAAATTTTCCATAAGTTACTGGTTAATTACATTACCCTTAAAATCTCCAGTCATTTGCAGCACAGTAAGTTAAATTCAATCTTTTCATTTTTGTACACCATTTTCCTGTATCTCCCACATCTCTTTTTCCATACTATCCATACTGACTGTTGACTTACTTTAGCCCTTCAAAGGAGTTTGACAGTATTAACTCAAACCTGACTAATTTTTGGAAAGGGTCAGTGTGCTCATTATTCTATTTGCAATGCTGTGGTCTTTATCTGCCTCTTGGGACTCATTAGCTACATTTATGCAACTGTGAACTCATTTACAATGTATGTTCTTTGTAAGATTTAAAGAACTGATCTAACAAGGGCAAACTTTGTTCCAAGTCATCCACATAACAATCAACGAAACTGATCATGAGCATTAGGCACATACCTTACCCTTCACATACACAAAAAAAAGTGCAGTGAATTATATTCAGTTATAGTTCAATTATATTCAATTATAGTTCAATATTTGACTCCCTTTTTGCTTCTAAGTGCCTCTCAAAACAGAAGAGCAATTACTGACACACCTGTGTTACATAAAAAAAGGAAGAGCAAGTTAAATATCTAAAATGCACTGGCTAACAACATTAAAAAAAATGAACTGATTTAGTAAAGAAAAAAGAAGTGCTTAAATGTAATTGTATCTTCCTGGCACTTTAAAACATAGTTTGTAAGCTGGCTTTTACAAATAATCTGAGTAGGTAATAATGAATACTTCAAGGATTTATTCAGAACACAGAATAAAACTGAGCTTATCACTATCAACATCAAAGACTTAACCAGCATATCAGGGTTGTACCAAGTTCAGAAACAACTTTAAGTTAGCACTGTGATTAAAAACATGAAAAAAAATCATGAGCTGTCAACATACTGAAATACTCAATATCAGGTCCTACTTACATTGGAATACCTACTTCAAACATGCAGGAGGCAAAAACATAGTCTTTTCAGGTAAGAGCTAAGTTGAACTGGTAATATCTCCAAATCAAATAGCTCTCTGTAAACTCCATCTTACAGCAAAGTAACTCTCCAACTAAGCATCTGTATTAAGTCTTAACACTTAAACCAGATTCTTCCAGCATATCACAGCTTGACATCCCCACAATATACATGAGAACATTCTTCAAACCAAAATCAATGAAAACATTTGCATATCTCTCAATACTTACATTTGCATGCTTCTTAGACCCATCCTCCAAAACCAGCCCTCAAACTCACTGCCAGCAACTCAGCCCTTCCACTTCACAAGTTATCACCCTACTACTCAGATGCTCCCCATCATCACCTTAATTTACCCATCCACCCATCATGCCTTACTCCCCAGGTGCCAACATTACCAGCAATCTTCTGTGTCAGCCTTCCCTCTAAATTCACAAATTTCTTTGTATCTTAACCATTTTCTCTGATCTCATTACAGAGCCTCAGCAACTACCTTGCCAACATATATCTTTCTTTCCACAACTCCAGTGTTACTCACAATAACACAGTTACTCACAAATTCAGTATTTTTCTTCCTCAGATCAAGTTTTAATAACTTTCTATGATCCCTTTCTCTACCAGCAAATTCCCACTCCCAGATGATATGCATTCAACTGGCTGAGTGTCCCAGGTGTACATCCAGCATCATTTTCAACCTGGGCTTCTCTAATCAGCTTGGATCAAGGTAATATTTTGCCTCGTCATCTATGTCAATCTGTGGCATAGGAATGAATCTGTATATTTCTGTAATTTCTTTTCAGATGTCTATCTATATATTATTAGTAACTTAAAAAAAAGTATAACAAAGATGATCCTCTTTAAATGTGATACCCAGCCATCAATCCAATTATTCTGATTGTTAAAAATCAACACCACTCCCGATGTCACCAAATTCTATGATTTGCCTTCCCCAATCTATGTTTTTTTCTTGACTACAGCACTTCCACTGTGCTTAAACACAAGAATGTCAAAGGGTTCCTTTATCTCATATGGATCATATTAATCACTAAATGAGCAATGAAGCTGGTGAGGGTCTGGAGCACAAGTCTGATGAGGAGCAGCTGGGGAAACTGGGGCTGTTCTGCCTGGAGAAAAGGAGGCTGAGGGGAGACCTGATCGCTGTCTACAACTGCCTGAAAGGAGGTTGTAGCACGGAGGGTGTTGGTCTCTTCTCCCAAGCAAGAAGTGATAGGACAGGAGGAAACAGCCTCAGGTTGCACCAGGGAAGGTTCAGATTGGACATTAGGAAAAATTTCTTCACATAAAGTGTTGTGTAGCTTTGGAACAGGCTGTCCAGGGGAGTGGTTGAGTCACCATCCCTAGAGGTGTTTAAAAGAAGGAGAGATGAGGTTCTTAGGGACATGGTTTAGTGATGGACTTGGCAGTGTCAGGTTTATCATTGGACTTGCTGATCTTAAAGGTCTTTTCCAACTTAAATGATTCTACAATTCTACACAGCTCAAAGCAAAGGCATAAAAGAAAACTGCAACTCAAAAAATAAACCTAAGAGTTTTGCTATCCAGATAATGTGTCATCATTGTCTTTGTGGACTGAAAACACAGATAAAATTCTCAGTCTTTGCTTTGAGCTAAAACCCTAAAAGCCACACCACACTAAGTATTCAAAGACTACTACTATGATCAGGCTGACAGGAAAACACCAAAAAAACAGACTCACCTTCTTTAAATTCAGGCAGGTAGTGCTACTTTTACAGAGCACTGAAGCCTAGTATCTGCCATGGACTCTTTGACAAGTATCAGTCCCTGGTTTAATGTGGAGCATTTGAATGTATGTTTTGCAGGACCAAGTTCTAAATTATGAAATAAAAATCTGAAAAGAACAAACTTCAGTGTATGAGACTGGGTTTAACAGACATACACATTTCTGATAACATCAACTCACAATATGGATTTATATATAAAATTTAGTTACTGGCTACAACTTGCTCACTCTATTTCATATTCTGTTTGCTGGTGCTTTGTGTGTGACACATTTCCTCTGTCACAATTAGCATTTCAAATAAAAGAAAAATAAATTGCACAGACAAGAAATCAAGTTCCACAACAATACAACTACACAAGATCACAACATCAGTAGTTTACAATGCTAATGAGTTTGTTTTTTAGAATGGTTACCGTACCATCCTAAGCAAGATTTTTCGGCTCTACCAGATAAAATATCTGTAAACTAAAGACAGTACAAAAAATAAAAATAATTTAATTCAGAGCAAAGTATCTTAAACCAGCAAATAATACTATATGCAGGTACAAATTTATACATACACTATTACTGAATACAATGAACTATAATAATGTATTGCATTCTTTTCACAAAATTGTCAAACTACATGCTTTAATGAACAGCAGCTTTAAAATTTTATTTAGCAAAAGTAGCTTCGCTGAACAATGTTTTAAGTATATTTTACAATTGAATCCATTACTTTCAATTACATTATTTTGATTTAAAAGAGCATGACATATTAGAGAAAGAAATGCTTGGTTTAAACCCCTGTGAAATAAAGCAAGTGAAAACAGTGAAATATTCAAAATTGCAGGTATCTAAATATTTCTGAAGAAAGTACTGTGTTTAAGAATTCTAAGACCTAAAAATCATAACTCATGGAAGCTACTCCAGGGAAGAGTGACCACAGCATGAATGATTTTACAGTCCATTCAAGTAGGAGGGAGAAATGAGTTGGAAGAGAGTAATTTCTAAAACAAGTCGTTTGAAAGAGGAATTTGAAAGACAGAAGTCATATTTTTGAAAAAGCATTCATCCATAAAATTAAAATCTCACTTGGAAGAAAGGGTAAAGAACCACTATTTATTTTTATCTGGTTCTATACGACTGTTAATTTCATAGCAACTGTAGGTGAATTTTCCTTTATGAACATGTGAAAACAGTTAAGAGGAACCACAAATTACTGTTTAAGAGTCTTAAATTATCTAGATGCGTAAGTCTGACTTAAGCCCTGAAAGCTTTGTGCTCTCACATATCTATGCCGATTTTAAAAGCTGAACTGCAGTCCTTTTTCACATTGTAACCTGTGTTCATATCTACATTTGATGGTGTATCTAATCTAAATGAGATCTGACAGAAGGATCCATAAATGCCACAGAAAGAAGGATGAATTTTTATGATTGCTGTGAACAGAGAAAAGAAGTGACCTTTTCAGTGTGCTTCCCCTCAGAGCTGCAGAGACGCAGCACTGCTATTAACAAGTTCTTCACTAATGTCTTTATGGATGTGAGACTCTCTGTAGCACTTGCTGAATACTCTGTGTTCACCTACTTCCTCAGATGTTAATTTCAGGAAGAAATATGTTGGTATCATGTAAACGACGACTTTCTAGGAAAAACATTCAAGGAACATGCTAAAAACTGTTTGTTGCCACATTGCCAAGCCATCACATCTCACCCGCCCCTTAGCAAGCCTCTACCAAAGCTTGTGTGTGAAAATTAGAGAACAGCCATTTCATTGCTGAAAGAAAACCCTTGGCACAAGTCAGGGAGGTACAGATTATATAGCAATGGGGAGATGTGGGAGCCATATGTGACCACATTTGGAAGGCCACATGTGGATGTATAACTGCACTACCACTAAAATTTTGTGGTCATACATTAGGACTGTGAATAATGTCAGGTACTCCAGGAGAAGGAAACATCCTAAGTTGAAGTTTAAAAAAATTCATTATCCAGAAATTGTGAGCACTGTTCTGGGCTTCATGCAACATCTGCCCCTTCCATGAGCTCTGTGTAGAGTATTCAGAGGCTGCCATTGACCATGGCAATGTATCCTAGGTGTACCTTCAGTGAAGTGCCAGAATAATCTCCAGACCACCTCTCCTGCCTCAGGGCCTTCTCCCAGAGCCATACCAGAGGCACACACTAGAAACAAACTCTCAGAACCTTCAGACAAGTCTTCTGGATGTCACTACTTCCCCTAAGGTACTGAGGAAGAACTAGATTAAGTTTGTGTCTACAGCTACTAATTTTGCCAGTTGGAAGCAAAGGAAGCTCAGGGATAAAGATATGCAGGCTCTGCCTAGAGGACACCAGATCTTTTAGATACTTGCCAGACAACCTGCCCAAGCAGTGGAAAAATTGCAGCTGATACCTGAAGAAGTCAGAACTGTCCCTTCCCACTCATCACCACAAAACTTGCTCTTAAATGAAAATCACCTCAGGGAAGCTGAAGTTCTAGGCTAGATAAAGGTATAGGTAACTTAATCTGATTCAGCAGAAGAGAAAGCCAGGTGTGACAAGCTATATATCCTACCCAATTGCCAGGTACCAGAACTGGGGGAATTCAGACCTATCTTACCATCCATATCTGACAGGAGGAGAAGATGTGAGCTTTTGCATACAGCTACAGAACAAGAGGGAAACAAAGACTTGTCCATGCAAGGCAGGCAATGAAGCCCTGCAGCGAAGCACCATCGTGACATCTTGAGTACAGCTCTAGAGACTCCCATTCTCCCAACGTTCTTGTTCTCTGCTGGAACTGTCTGCCTGTGGCCCAGCAGACACCTAACTACTTAAGAAATGCAAAACATGAAAACTTCTTACACAGCAGGAGCTCCAGGCTTGATCTGAGACCAAACACAGCTGTTCCACTTCTAGCATTGCTATGTCAGCTCTCTCCTGGATATGACTGGGACAGATCATCAAGCAAAGCAGCGTTGTCATAAACAGAAAGAGCACACGATTGCTGGTTTCAAGTGTTCACTCCAGTCTGAATGAGGGGGAACTTCAATCGAGAATGTCCACTTATCATTCAGCTCAGTCTAGAAAATTGCAAAGTAAAGATGCAGCATTACAAAGTTGCTTTAAGCCATTTTTTTCTCTAGGTTCCCTATCCAGGATGTATGTCACAGTCTGTAAAGCCAAAGATTGCAACTACTATCTCCAGACACCTGCTTGTTCCCCTGTATTTTAAACACACAAGACATTGTTTAGACCTATTCTCCTGGTCATGAGAAGGCAAAGGGTCAGAATCATGTGGGAAGTTACTGAGCTGGAGAACCAGAGACTTGAGGAACAACTAGTAAACCTAAGCTGGTTTTGAACAAGTAACATGGCAGGACCGGCCAAAACTGCTGACTGCCCATGCCAGGAGCACACACTCACATTGTTTAAGCATACTCCACTGATATCTCCAGTTAGGCTTGGAGCAACAAGTGCTGAAGACACTTGGAGAAGGCACTCATGCCTCCCTGTTGCCTCCAAGTTTTGTTCTCAGCTTGTCCACACTTGTGTGCTGTGAGTTAGCAAAGACTTGTATGCTAAACAATGGAGGGATGCTGCTTGAGCTTCCCTGTTTCAGTCTGTCAAATCTGTGTTGCTTTGGTCATCATCTCCTTCCTGCCATCAAAGGTTGGCTACATGCAGACATTCTCCTGGCATGTAGCTGGAGTTTCATGAAAGCTGGAAAAGCATTAGAAATTGCAGGCAGAGATGAATGGCGGCAGTCACAGGTGTTGTGACTTGGAATAATCCACTCATTATCCAGAGGGTCTCTGTGATTTGGACGCTGAGCATGGCAGGACTTGTCTAAGGAAAAGACAAGCTCTTTTTCTTCCTCCTCTCATGATGAGTTGTCCCTTTTGATTTTGAATCACTAAGAGGCCTATAATCCAAACTGCTGCATTGCTCAAGCCAAAAAGGAAGGAAAAATTAGGATAAGACTTGCCCATGCTAATTGCCCATGGCTGGTAGAGAGCTTTCTGTTTAGAGACAGACCGAGATTTAGGCTTCCATGGGGAAAAATATAGAGAAGAAAACATCTTTTCTCACAAGAGGTGGCACAATCATGTTTAAGAAGATCTTGTACCAGCACAGGATGTGTCAATATTGGTTCAGCACATGCCCTTTAGTATGTATAGATAATCATGTTGTGATTACCCCTGCCTGCGTAGCCACTAGGCCAATACACTGGCCAGCTGTTTTCCCTGGGTAACATCCTTCAACTCATCATTGTTTTAACCACCTACTCTATAACAGGTTTGAGAAGAGACAATGCACACAGAGACCTTGCAATATTCCTGGACTCCAGAGACTTCTCTATGCGACATGGTGCAAGTCACAGTGCAGTAGGCAGAAGAAGGAAGAAAAAAAGTAGAAAATTAATTGGATTGCTGGACAATATTGCAAGCACCCTGCACACTTAAGATGCATGCTTTAGATGAGCCTACAGAGAGATGCAATGGCTTAGGATGTACGCCTGAGCATCTAGAGGATATAACGGTGTACATATAGGGAAATTAATCCTATAACCAAGAGCAATTTCACCACAACTAAATTCAGATTCATAGTTGTAGAGTGGCATCTAATGTTTCTCTGTGTAGGAAGAATCCCAGCCTTCATGAGCAATCGTGGATTAAACTTTACATGCTTAGGCACAGCCAGAGCATTCTGCTTTATCTAAATGGTATTTATGCCCACTGCACACAGTAATTAGAGGGTAGCTGAAATTTGAGTAAGATCGTAAAGAAACAAACATTCTTTCTGGATAGAATCATGCAGAAAATGTCCCTGGTTGCTACTGGAACAGGAGACTGAAATTGACTGCATTTAAACTTATTGGAGGGAGAAATGCAGAGTTTAGTTCCTTCTCTTACAGGTGAGGCCAGAGTTTCTTCATAGCTCATTATTCTAAAGCAAAACAGGTGTCCAAAGTGCCTTCTTTCCTTCAGCTTCCTTATTTCGGTTATTCAATTGACTCCAAATTGTCTCCAGTGCTGTACAAAGCTGTAATTACCTTCTCTGTGTCAGTAATAAGAAAAAAGGGAAAATACACTCCATTCTATAACAACATGGCAGATTTTGCAACCTCACACAGAGTGGAGGGCTCTTCTGTTGATCCTTTTTCGTTCCAGGAATTATGCACTGAATAGTCGATAAATTCTATTGTATTATTAAATCTAGTTTGTTTCCACTGGGACATGAAAGATGACTCCTTCTAACTGAGAACTCAGCACCAAAATAGAGTGTGCCTTCAAAAAAATAAAAAAAAAAATTTAAAAAGAGAGACTTCGCTATTATTTGATGCTATTGCCTGTCCAGCTATAAATTTTTTAACTCCGTATATCTTATACATTCCCAGCACAATGGGAATGTTAATATTCAATTAACAAAAATGTGTTGGGTTTTGTTTTGTTTTTTTACTTTGAGACTCTCTTAATTAGCTCTTTCAATCTTTATCTGACTCAGGATATATCTTACAGCTGTGTGAAAGGGAAGTTTTCCTTCCATGGTATATAAAGTGTTGGTATGCCCCTTGCTATGATTTTTGATCAAGTGAGAGAGATCCAAAATCCCATGTTGTGGGGAACGGTTCTGTAGTGACCTCTTCTTGCAGCTTCCAGGGTGAGGGTAGAGGTAGGATGGACACCAAGAGTTCTCTGATCACATATTCACTCCCTGTTGCTCCCAGGTGATACTTCTCCAATCAGCAATGTTGGTTGGCTCTGAGTATTTCCTAGTTGTCATCAGCCAATATAATCTTGACTAAACCTGTTGCCTGTGTTAGTCCTTATAGCTAAGTTCAAAGCCTCCATTTGCTTCCCAGAAATATTTACGTCCATTTAAATTATTAAGATTTTAGTGGCTTTATTCTCACACGCAATTCTTAGGATGAAAGTTATTTTTTCTCCTTTTACTACAGAATTTCAATTAAAAAGGCAAAGCTTCTATTAATTTTTGGGTGCACTGCAAAAGAAAAATCAATACAAAGTGTAACAATAGCATTCCAATTTATTTCTCTTAGGAAATGGGAAGCACAGCACTAAGTAACCTTACAGTAACTAAACCAAAGAGCTTCCTCATCTATTCCAGATTAAAAAGATATTTTTCACTCCCCTAAACTTCCCTTTATTTCTTCTGGCAGCACTGTTCTAAGTGTCTAATCAATACATTCTTTTAAAGATGGACCCAGAATGAAACATAACTGGTTTCAAGTACAATTTGCTATGTAGCATCAATGCTTACTGCCCATATGCAGAGCATTACTTTGACTTTAAACAATTTAACAACTGAAAAATGGTTAGAACTATATGAATTCCTGATTCAGAGACAATTATTTCTTCAGCTATCTTCTACATAAAATTTATATGTACATTTGTAGTTCTAGTGATGCTACAGCCAACATTATTCTGTACCAGGGTAAACTCAGAGAATTCAGGTGTAGCAGTTATCTTTCAAAATATAAATATTATTATACCCTCTTTTCATAACAAAACATGAAACTTCTGTAATTCTGTATTACATAATAAAGTATTATAATAGATAATAAAACAGGTGAAAAACCTGGAGTTATATACTGATTATTCACATTAATCCTATGTCATCATTAGTAGTTTCTGACAAAAGCTTCCTGATCAAAATGGGTAATTTTCTTTAAACAGTGCTTAGTTTTTCCAGAAACTTAAATTTTACAGAAAACATTTCACATAATTTGCATTATGCTTCAGATTTTTAAATATCATCCAAAGCTTGAGAGTTCCATTACTACTGAAAATCTGGGGACTGGATTACGATATGCAATTAGATTTAATTCAGTATAATTAGATTGCATTGCTAGCTAATACATTTCCAACCTGATGCAAGTTAGACTCTCATTTTATTTACCTTGATATGTGTCAGTAATATCAGCACCATTAATATCAGTATAGTTAATTATTCCTTTGCCTAACTGAAGCAGCAACATTAGTGGAAAACGTACATAGGAGAATAAACAGCCTGCATATGACAATCTGATGGATCATTGCACTGCTGTTCAGTAACTGCTTTAAGGATGAAGAGTCATTGTTTTTGCTTTGATTTATGTGTGCTTATCACATACTCCACATCTCTTTGTGATGTATGACTTTAACGAAAAAAAAACCCACACAACAACAAGATAAATAGATTAAATCCCAGTTCTAGTCTTAACAATCTATGCAGCTCCCATGCATTTCAGAATATACCTATATACCATACATGGCAGATTTTGGTCTTTTCATCATCTTGATCTTACCATATCTGGAGCAGGAAGCTATATTGTGTTCTTTTTTCACAAAGGAGAGTAATAGAAAATTACCATATACGTACCACAACAAGAGGGACCTGAAAAAGAAGCAATCATATGATGCTTTAAGTGCAATACTTCAGCTTACATATCACATAGCTAACCAATTTCATGCAAGAAAATAACCATCCATC
The DNA here is from genome assembly GCA_013399365.1 of Pampusana beccarii. NCBI lineage: Eukaryota > Metazoa > Chordata > Aves > Columbiformes > Columbidae > Pampusana > Pampusana beccarii. The sequence continues at coordinate 2,613,193 of VWYH01003685.1, read as the reverse complement.
AGAGTAAGCAAGGGGAATTAAAGTATTTTTGGAGTCTAGCTTACTCTCCATTTGTTTTCATTATATTTCTGTGGCCTCAACACAAGAAAAACATGCCTTTTCATGCTCTCTCTCCTGAAGTACTCAGACTGAAATCAGTGCAAAGAATACATATATTTTTTCTTAACACAACCATTAATCTGTTATGCTGCTTCACTGTCTACACAGAAGTATATTTTAATCTTTCTGACATTTCTATGCAGAAAACCTGTTATGGTCCAAATGTCACCTGAAAAAAGACAGACTCTCAGTTGTGTCTCCTTGTCCCCTCTTGCAGCCCAGTCTCTTCTTACAAAGACAGTGATACAAACACTCCACAGAAATGAAAGGAGTGAAGAGGAATGATGCATTCAGACTTCACAGGGGATAAACAACGCAGCAGCTGTCTCCAGAAGTACAGATAACCTTTCTGAGGATAAGTAAATGAGAAGCTGGGTCAGAAACGACACTCGATTTTTCACTACAGAGACAGCACTTCTACATTTCTCACATGCGATGTATACAGGTTCTGCATAAAAACTGCAGCGAAATTCTGGAAGCAGTTAGGTTGCTACTTTGTGGCCTAGTGAAAAAATACTTCATTTGCCAGACACCCAAAAAAATCTCCTACGCGTACCAGCACGCTCTGCTTGCAAGTAATCAAAATACGCCGAAGAAGATACAAACTTATATTTAGGCATCATTAGGAAAACTAGTGATGAAGAGGACAGAAGCATGCAGATATTCTGATGTAGGGAAAAATGTACCGAGAGTGCATGCCAAAATCTACTACAAGTATCTAAAGTTAACTGACAAAAGACGGCAAAGAAGAATCATCAAGGACCACTTTTGATACACTTTTGTAGCTTCTCCACTGTTTCGATGGTTTGTCTAAACTGTCAGCCTGTCTGGGCTGCCCTAATGACTAAAGGAGCACCAAGAGCCTCTTTGCTGCAATCCAAACTCCCATGCTCCCTGCCACTTCTGCTCCTGGCTGGCAGAGAGAGGACTTCCACACTCCGTGTCTTTAGCAGATCTGAACCTTGAACAGGGCTTTCACAAGAAGCTCTCCTTGTAGCCTTTCCTGTTCCCCCTGACATAAATCACCCACTGAGAAGTGAATATTTCACATGCAACAGTGACATTCTGACCTCATTACAGTTGAAGGCAAAACACCTCACAGGTAAGTAAAATCCTTGGCCTTTTCAGTCAAGGTTCTCACACTGTTAATATCAGTGCTCTCCTGAGAAAATCCCATTCCTATCACCTTCTTTTGAAATCTCATTTTCTTCATAATCTGAATCAGTATCAATGGCGTGCATTAGCACAAGGGAAAAGAACGGCTGATCAGCTCTTAGAAGGCCTAACAGAAGACTCATCACCTTAACGGGCTCGTATTGTTCCAGTCACATGTGTCTCACTGAAATCCAGTAAAACCCCGGAGTTACACACCCATTAATTGCATTAATCCTGTATCTTTTTCACTGGTTTCTGAAGCTACTTGTCCAAAAAAAAAAAAAAAACAACAAAAAAACTTACTAACTTCATTTTCCAACCAAAGGGAAGATTTGAACTCTCTTGTTCCAAATGATTAAAATATAAAGAGGAATAGTATAGCCAGATAGAGTGAGAGACAAGGTGTAGGTAACAGCATACAATAAACATAAATACTTTACATTCTTCCAAGAGACTTCATGTAAGAAACCTGAATTTATTGAGAGTAGTTAAATATTCTCTTTGATGCTTACTTCACTGACAGATCTTCATAAGAGACTAGCATGTTCGAAACAGAACTAGCACCTCTAAAAGGTTTTACTTGGCTTTTCTTTGTTACATGATGATCAACAGTGCTCTGTGTTCAGTCCAAATCATCCACCTTCTAGCAAGGCATGTACACATGCAGAAGAATGGATTGCTAGGCTGCTACCACAGACACTATCCATAAATTAAACTTAGATATATCATCTATACATGAAAATATCTTTATCTGACTCACATCGCAGTTTGGATTCTGCTCCAAACTATTCACTCTTGTCAGCTCTGTGGCATTGATTGCCACAGGATTGCATCTTGACCCTGTCTTCACCCTGTTGCTGCTGATGAGATTGAACTTCAGTTCCACTCTGCTCCCTACTTACTCTGATTTTTATGGAGAGAAAATTGAGTACACAGAAGCCAAAAAGGATCCTGCAGCAACCTCCAGCTGGATCCCTGGTGTGGATGATGGGGGTCAGCAGGGCAGACATTAGAGGACTCTTTCAATTTGTTTTAGCTATTTAATGTTATTTTCCATTTCAACTCACTGATCTTTCGGTTCATAATCTGTTTTCAGATACTACATAGAGCAACTATTTATATCCCAAATAAACCAGCTTCAACTCCAATATGAAATATCAGAATTCCTCTTAATTACTAGTATGGCTTCTAAATCAGTGTTGGTTATATAGTCTACCAAAAGAGGAAATATAAAAGATTAAAGTGGTAACTGTATCTATTGTATATTATCAGCACATTCCTCTAATTTTAAGCTATATATCAACAACTGAATAGCTATCTATCTACAAATCAGGTAAAATGCCAATAATTTATATATTTTACACACTAAACACAGTTACTATGTGCATGCTGCTTATTTTCCATTTGGAATTTTGTGTTTCAAATTTTTTTCCTTGGAAATCTTACATTCACACCTGCCATTCACCCACCTCTTGTCAAAGCAAGGTTTCAATTCAACAGTTAGGCACCCTGGAGACTTAATGATAACTGTCAAAAACTTGAATAATTAGAGTTTTGTGTAATTAAAAGCCTAGACACCGAGAACGTCTGTGTCATATTATTTTCTTCATATGTTTCTAGAAAGGATATATTTTAATGCGTGAAAAGTATTTCAAAATACAATTCCAATGTCACATTACTTCTCTATTCCCAAATAACGCAATTCAAAAAGTTTTCTGATAAGAACTATTGAATAAATTGTGTTTCTATGTAAGCTGCAATAACAAACTCTGAAAAGCACATAATAGCTTGTATTAATTTTACAGTCTCAAGACAGTGCAGTTCTGTTCAGTGCCTTATTCATGGATTTTCAGAATCCTGTTCTATTTACTATTAATATTTGGTGTATTCACCAACACGAAGTTTTAGGGTTCTTTACTCAAGCACTAGACCTTATCTGGAAGATGCTCCCCATACCTGAAAGGTGCCTCCTCTTGAGTTCATCAGAAGGCACCACGACAGTTAGAGGCTGGAACACTTGCCCTATGAGGAGACGCTGAGAGCACTGAGCTTGTTCAGCCTGGAGATGAGATGGAATCTATTTCCTTGGAGGTTTTCCAGACAGAATTGGACAACTCCATAAGCAACACGGTCTGAATTGTGTTGACTCTTCTTTGACCAAGAGGTTAGACTGCAGACCTCCTAAGGTACCTTCCAAACTCAAATGCCTCTGTGATTTAGTGCAATCATGAGCGTTATAAAAATTAACAGAGAGAGTATTAACATTTTAAGATGAGTATTTAAGAGAGTATTTTAAGATGGCTTCGAGGTATTGAAACATTATTTTTGTACAGTAGTTAAGCACTGTTTTGCTTCAATTTTTAAGCTATTTGAAGATGAAGCTATGGATTAGCATGTACAAATGTATTTCATAATATTAAAGTTGTTAGAATAAAATCAATACCAGAACAGTCTTAACCAGCCTGAGCTGACATCCACAATACATAATGCATTTATTCCAAGTCAGTTATAATGAATAAGAGATAAATTATTTGGCTATATATGATCATTCTAATCTAAAAACTCAAAACTAAAAGGAGCAAATCAAAGGTGATTTCATCAAGTAATATGTTAGCTCTAAAATGCCTTACATATCAGTTTCAGTAAACAATCAAACCTTAGTGATTCGATAATGCAACTTTCTCTGAAAAAAATGCTCACTTCTCTGGAAATCACTACTGAAACTTTGAAGGACAACAAATATCTTTTATCTTGGAATAGTCCAATGTTCTGTCTCTACATAAATTAAAAAAAAAAAAAGAAAAAAACTCTTAACTCATCAAATGTAGTACCTTTCTTTTGAAATGCACCAACAGAAAGACATTTTCTTACATACTCTTGAAGAGACTGGAAAACCGATAAACATTCTTTTCACTTGAATTTCTACGGAAAGATAATTTCACATAAGCGTTATGCATATAGGACATAGCATGTAATCCCCAGCAAATCTGGCCCAAATCTCTTCTGTAAAAGGGAAAAACCACTCACTCCCGAGATACACTAAGCACTCTCAGCTACATGATTCAGCTCTGACTCCACTGTAAACCAGAAGTACTTTCTATTGCAGTTTGTATACACATACCCAAGGCAGCTTTAAATCAGCTAGCCTGACTACTGGTGAATATAAAACAACAACAGCACATGCAGTCTGCTAAATATGTGCTTAACTTACCATTTCAGAGATGACTAGGCCATATTCCAAACTTTTTGTCATTCTTCATTCGTTATAGTTGTTCATATACAACAGGATTTGATTATTTTCAAAACTACATTTCTCCTACTAAGTTTTAGGAGAATACTCAGAAAACTAACTATTCCAACTACATTTAGTCATCCTCAGTATTCACCATAATTCATACCAGGATTCACATAATTTTCATTATTTGAACAGTATTTTCAGTATGCAAATTGCACTTTTAACAGCAACTTCTACGGGACTATCTCAGGTAGGGAGATGAACAACTGAAAATTATTTTCCATTTTAAAAGCTTTTTAGAAAGTGCATCGTTTTTATAACTGAACCTCTTTTTAATTGTATTAAGTTTGTGCTCCAAGGTTTAGTAGCAGGGGGGATGCAGGGCTGGTTTCTGTGAGATGATGCCAGAAGCTTCCTCCATGTCCAACAGAGTCAGTGCCAGCCAGCTCCAAGATAGACCTGCTGCTGGCCAAGGCTGAGCCCATCAGCGATGGGGGTAGCGCCTTCGGGACAGCAGCTAAAAAGGGGGGAAAAACTGCGCAAATGCAGCCACAAAAGAGGAGTAGGAATATGTGAAAGAAACAGCTCTGCAGACACCAAGATCAGCAAAGAAGGAGGACAGGAGGTGCTGTTCCCCTGCAGCCATGGAGGTCCATGGTGGAGCAGAGATCCACCTGCAGCCCAGGGAGGACCCCAGGCTGAGCAGGTGGATGCCCAGCGGAGGCTGTGACCCCCCGGGCAGCCCACGCTGGAGCAGGGTCCTGGCAGGACCTGTGGCCCCATGGAGAGAGGAGCCCGCGCTGGAGCAGGTTTGCTGGCAGGACGTGTGACCCCGTGGGGGACCCACACTGGAGTACAGTCTGTTCATGAAGGGCTGCACCACGTGGGAGGGACCCACACTGGAGCAGTTTGTGAAGAACTGCAGCCTGTGGGAAGGACTCACGTTAGAGAAGTTCATGGAGGACTGTCTGCTGTGGGAGGGACCCCACTCTGGAGCAGGGGAAGAGTGTGAGGAGTCCTGCCCTGAGGAGGAAGGAGCAGCAGAGACAACGTGGGATGAACTGACCACAACCCCCATGCCCTGTCCCACTGCACTGGAGGGGAGGAGGTAGAGAAAATCAGGAGTAAAGTCAAGCCCAGGAAGAAGGAAGGGGTGGGAGAAAGGTGTTTATAAGATTTGGGTTTATTTCTCATCATCCTACTCTGATGTGACTAGCAATAAATTAATTTTTCCCCAAGTTAAGTCTGTTTTGCCTGTGCAGTAATTGGTGAGTGATCTCTCCCTGCCCTTATCTCTGTTCACAAGACTTCAGTTTTATTTTTTCTGTCCAGCTGAGGAAGGGAGTGATAGAGCAGCTTTGGTTGGCACCTGGCATATTCTATTAAGAAATTCAAAAATATATATGCCGGTCAATCACAATATTATTTTTTTTTCCCAGAAATATTCTAATAGGAACAACTGCACCAAATTAAGCACATATTGGGACCTTCAGTAGGGGAGACACTATTTCACTTTTGTTTTTAAACCACTCTGGGCACAGGAAGACACCGGTAAACAAAACATACCGAACAGTTTACGAACTACTATTGCCATTCCATTCTGTAGACTGCTCTTCATTTGTGGAAAAGCAGGTTAACTGAAAACCAAACACTACTGTTTTCAAAACTGTCAGGTCGAAAATATTTGGGTGTATTACACATTCACATAGACTTTGATACCAAAATACAAAGGAATTTGACACAGAAAACAGTGTTTTGGGTAGACTTAACTAACTATGGTGCTGCATTTGCATCAGCTTGGTCACCAAAAAGTATCATGGCATGTTTTTCTCTTTTTTGGAATTCTGAATGGGCAATGACATTTTCATACAAGACAGAGCTATTTCAATATTTATATTACAAAGCTGGCAACAGTGGTAGGTAGGTAAGACTGACTGCAGTTCGTCTCTGAGGGTCATTATCCGTTATTTCCCAATGTTTTGGATCACACCTCTGCCATCATAATGAAAATGAGATGTTAAAATAGTGTATAACTTTGCATCATTGATGGTGGAAAGCTATACATAGTTGAGACCTATCTGTTTTATACAAATAACAGTCTAACTGAAGTGTATGAAAGGATGGAACTGCCTTTCAAGACTGCTTCAGTATTATGACAGAGAACAAGCCTGCATTTCTCTCTGAACAAAGTAGGCATTCTGAGTAGAAAACATATGTGGGCTGGGGCCACCAATACCAGAATGCATTGGACATGACAAAAAATTTAGAAACATTCAATAAAATGATAACTTTAAGTATCTTCAATAGATCTAGGGAACCTGTTGGGGGGGCGGGGGATGGGGAGAGAAGGCGGGGGGGAGCAACAGGAAAGGGCATTTAAAAAACCTTAATGTAAATTATCTTCCTTTTTTGTTCATGAGTTCCCAGCAGAGCTTACAGGCCTTTGTGAGCTTGCAAATTAAATCCTGAATAACTGTCACAAAACTATTCTTCTGTCACAGAAAACAAAATGTCAAGGAACTAAAGCTGACAATGTTGAAAGAGAAATATGTTTAAAATGCCTCGGTTTCTGTCGGTGCTTGTTCTATACTGTTCGTGGCAGAGATTCTCAACAGCTTTAGCATCAGAAAAGAACATTCATGCATTTTCATATGTCAAAAGGTCTCCAGAATTCTCTTTGCTACTTCTCTCTCAATGTTTAGTTTATTTTAAACATTTCTCCCCTCTTAAATTCTCGCGTAGTTGAACAGTGGTTTTAGACCTCTTCAGAGCACTTAAAAATACAAACTGCCGTGGGCTCAGTGTAAATCTTTCGAAGACGAATACACATTTTGTGCATTACAAGTAATAACCTGCTTTTTTCTACAACAATGATAAGCACGAATGATTACCGATCGCTATTATATTCCACTTTAGATCAAAATTCAGACACTGTAGGTGAGTCAAAATAACCGTACTCTTATCGGAAACTACGGACCCGACGCCCAGCGCTGCTAACCCGATAAGTTGCCTCGCCGGGATGCGGACACCGCTTCGCCACCGCAAACACAACTGCACAAAACTGCGGCTACGAACCCGGGACGGGACGCGCCCGCCTCGGTCCCCGGTCCCGGCAGCCGCACGGGGACGGGCGGCGCTGCCCGAGGGGCGCTCCCCGCCGCCCGGCCCCGCTCCCACCTGTCCGGCCCCCACGGGACAGCGGCTCCCAGCGGGGCAGCTCCCGCTCCCCGGCCCATCGTGAGGAGCCCACAGCGTCCTGTCCGCCCGCTGAGGCTCCAGCCCGCCCCCGAGCGCCCGTGGGTGCCCCCGCGACACGGCCACGGCCCCAGGGGAGGAGGGGGTGGCAAGGGACCCCGCTCACGGACCGAGCACGGCAGACACGGCAGGCAGGGCAGGCGCACGGGAAACTCTTCCACGCACACTCCCGCGGAACAAAACTTGCCGGCCGCCCCGCATCCCACCGCCACCTTACCCGCCCTGACACAGCCCGACTTGCCGAAACCTTCCCAAAGGTCCCAAAAAACCCACCCCGGCAAGGCAAGGACCGCGGCGGGACCGGAGCGGAGCGGAGCGGCAGCCGGTGCCACTCACCTTCCCGCGCCTCCGCCTTATCTCTTCGCCCGCGGGCTGCAACTTCCAGTCCTTCCCGCAACTGCCATCTTCCAGGGGAGCGGGGGGGAAGGAACGGAGCGCGGAGGAAAAGTTGCGGCGCCGGCGGCTGCGGCGGGGATTAGGTGGCCATGGCGGGGATTAGGTGGCCATGGCG